>ULGT01000012.1:468306-770137 GCA_900519025.1 Yarrowia porcina
ACCTCGTCCTTGGAGAACTCAAAAGCCAGTATCTCTCGTTGGGTGTCATCTAGTCGAATCTCTTCCGGAAAGAGGTCATGGAAGTCGCCCTCCAGTGTCTCCTTCGTTTCAGGGACCCTACAAAGCATGCCCTCAAAGTAATCGGTCGCAATGTTCGTAATGTCCTCCGTGCCTCTAACAACAGAGCCGTCTGGTTTAGTCAGCGCCAGGATCTCCACATCCTTCCGCGCTTTCTGCACTCTGGCTTTGATCTGTGTCAGGGTTTCGAACGCTGGGAATTTTCTATTGTGTGTTGCCGTCGCCCGAAGAGCTTCCTCCTTCCTCTTTTGGGGCGAGATTCGAGACAGTCGTTTCGCTCGCTCTCTGGCCTCCTCAGAGACGACTGTCTTAATGGCTGATTTCAGTTGGACCAAAAGGATTTGGGGAGGGAGACCCTCAAGGTTTTCCATGATCATGGAAACTCTTGTCTGGAGCCACTCTTCATACTCATCAGTGAGCATGTAGTGTGGCAGGCGCCAAACCCCGGTTCCTCTGAGCTGCTGGGCAGCCTGTGGTCCGAATCTGAAGTTGAACTGGATGGCCTTATGGGTCGATTTGGTGAGATTCGACCCATCTCGGTCAACTAGAGCTTTGGTGGACCTTACAAAGCCTTTGAGACTCGATGTAATATGCATCTGGTCTAGTCTTCGTTTAGTCGTGCCGTTGTTCGTGTGAGTGTAGTTGGTTTTGCTGCCTCTGTCCTTGAGAATCTGGTAGGCATCCTCCAAGTCCCATGAGGTCAGAAAAGATCTCAGGGCTATTGAGGGGGCCTTTTGCTGCGCGCTGCCAGAGGCAGAGGCGACAGCATTCCAATCACCGCATGCTACGATGGGGTGCTCGGGGGGGACCTCCTCCAGATACCTATGCAGGGCGGAGTAGAAAGCGGCTGACGGCGTGGTTTTCCCGCTAGTCTCCACTGGAGCATAAATGACAAGGACTGTGAGAAGTACATCTGTGCCATTAACTAGCACATCTGCACGTAGCAGTCTGTTATTCAGCTCTGGAAAGAGAGGGGGAAACGTGGTGTTTGAAGTGATGATGGAGACTTCTGACGAGTGTACTAGACCCACTCCAGAGCTCTCCCCTGCGCTAGCGGCAGAGGAGGAACCGAGTAGAGAGTATCTAATACCTTTTGTCGGGGTCATGCAGGAAATGTGTTTTTGAGCAACCGCCAGAGAGCTACTGGTCCAGTTCGTCTCCTGAAGGAGGACTAGCTGGGGGTAGCCTGAGACTCTGATGATTTTCTCAACGGTTTCGGGGTGCTGGGCAATGTTTTGATCTCGCTTGAGATTTCCAACGTTAGCTGTCACTATTTTCACAGTCGGCGAGCGCATCGACGCTGATTGGATAGATTGGCTGTTGCCGTTAACGGGGGACTGAACGGGGCCTGCTGACAGGCCGGGGCCGGGGGTGTGGCCCTTCATTGCGAGTCGGCAGGCCGTGCCTGCGATGTCACATCAGTGGGTTCAAACGGGGTATTCAAGAGGAAGGTTTCTACTGCCTCAAGGGTGTCGCAGACATGGTCTGCCTTCGTGTAGTCCGGTGGGGCTACTAAAGAGTCTTCGGAAAGACTGTCGCCCTTGTGAAATACTTTGAAGAGTATCTCTTTTAGTCCTGCCGGGAGGTTTCCATCGCAGATGTTCCTTACCTGGATGGCCGGAAGATCAAAGTGTTTGACCTGCCTACCTCCTTTCAGACTGGCTGAAACTATGACCCGAGAGTCATCCTCCTTCAACAAGGGTGCCACCTTCGAATCGAGGGTCTGGCCAGAGATTTTGCCATCCGATTTCTCAGACGGTTGGTCTAAGGCAGCCTTCTTCGAAGGAGACTCTCCATCTCTAGATCTCTCATTTGTGGAGAGAGGGACCTTGGGGCTGGAGGATCTACCCCGCTTCTTCTCCACCACCATGGTGGGAGGGTCAGCAAGGGTAGGAGCTGGCTCACGTGTCTCTACTGTGGCGTTCTCACGCGTTCCAGAACCAGCGTTTCTGGAGGGGGAGCCTCGGATAAGAGCCGTCGATTCGGCGGTCTTTTCCAAAGAGCCAACAGTAGGACAGGGGGCGACCTGCGAAGGCCGATCCTGCTTTGCATGCATGGACTGCACGCCGGGGGTGACGGGTTTGGTGTTCACGGTGACACCACGGGGGGACTGGGGGGAAGAGTTTGTGGGCTCTTCTTGATCTCCGAGATCCGCAAGAGCTTGGAAGCTGTTGGAGGGACGCGCGTTACGAGGGGAGGGAGGGGGGCTTTCGCCCGACTTCTTATGACGGGATCGACGTTGTTCCTGGAACTCCTTGCTGGGGGTCGAGGGGGTGACGGCCGGCTTCTGGACAGGGGAAGCTTGTCTGGCAGACGCCTGACCAGTAGCCCGGGGCTGCTGGGAGGCCTGCTTTCGAGGGGGGGTGGCAGGGGGGGAAGCCACCAGGTCGGTCGGGATTCTTCCGATGTTGTTGATGGGCGCGAAGATGTCCGGAACCTTCAACTTGTCACCCTGGTTGCTGTACTTGGGGTGGGTGCATTTGTCACGTTCATGTTCGGTGCTTTTGCACTTGACACAAACACCATGGGCGTCGGCGAAGTGGACCTTGATGGTCTGAAGGCCGGAGTAATGGTCCTTGGTCGGGTCAAGTACCAGCTTGAAGTCAGTCATGGTTCGGCGTTTGATGTCCCGAAAGAGCACCTTGACGAGATACGAGGCCTTAGGGGCACCGTCAATATCTCCCTTCTTGTTTAGATGGACATTGTAGTCGACCTTGGATCCCGGAGCGAACTCTGAGATCTGGGTTTGGAACTGGTCGAGGATGGCTTTCAGAAAGTGTCTCTCCAAATCATCATCGGCGTCGAGATCCATGTAGTCCGGGACGTAGATATAGAACAGACCGGTACGGAGGTTCTCAAGGGGGTCACTAGACTGTCGGGCCACCGCGTAAGGGAGCTTGTTCAGCACAGTGAGTTCGTTGAGCGCGTTGAGGGCAAGACCCAGACAGGCCTCGTTCTCTGGGGAGACATGGAGGTAATCCTTGTATTGCCATCCGTTGTTGACATCGTCCCGGTAGCCCTCCTTGGGGGGCTGGTGGTCGAAGTTCTTCTTGTGGAGGGTCACTCGTTGTCCGAAGTAAACGAGGCGGAATTCCTCAAGGCCGTAATCTTTCTTAGTGTTGTTAAAAAGAGGCACGAGCTGGAGAAGGGTAGATTGAAGTTTCAATTGATCGGTGTCAAAAGGGTCGTTGGGTTCTAAACCGAAGGAGATGGCGTCCTGCCAGGCCACCTGGCCCTTGGGACGGGAGGACCCTACCTTCTTGTGGTAGAAACCTTCTCTCAGGGCAGCTGCTGTCTGCTTGAAGCGCATGGAAGCCTTGCCGGTGTCCTCAGAGCCGGGTTTGTTGCCTGGCTCGTGGGGGCCGATTAGGGCTGCGGTATTGTCCTTGTTGATGACCCCTTGGATCCCGGTGTGGAATCCGGACCAGAAGGAGACGGACTTGATGGCGGCGGAGGGGGCGGTCGGGGGATCGGCAGCTGCCTCTTCCTCGACGACGTCCATTTGATCCTCGACGTTGGTTTCTGGGGCCGTGGTGTCCGCCACGTCATCCACTTCTGCAGCTTGTTGCTCAACACCACGCGGAATATCCGGGGGCGAGGGCTGGGCGGCAGAAGGAGGGACGGCGGGCTGACAGTTGGTGTTCTCGTTCACTGGCTGATTCATAAAACTACTTTTCTACTGACTATAGCGAGCAAATCCGCGATCGGAAATTTTCGCAAGTGAGAAGAAAGTTTTTTATATTTCTTCCACACTTTTTTACACATAAAGTTGCCCAACACGGTTCTGGCCCATATCCCAAAGAGGACGTGGCGTAATGGTAGCGCATTGGATTTCGGTTCTTCTGAACGACGTCCTCCAAAGGCTGCGGGTTCGAGTCCTGTCGTCCTCTTTACTCTCTTGCAAGAGTTTTCTTTTTGCTGCTTTTTTGTGTGGCATTTGCAGGAATTTTTTTCTTAAGGTTATGCATCTCTCAACTCTACTTGTACACTCCAGAAGTGTGTAAACTGTTGAGAACAGAACAGAGAAGGCCGATTGCGACCTTTTTTCAGGAGGTTCCAATAAGCACTTGTTAAAATGTGTTTTTCTTGGGTTTCGCATGAAATAGCTCAGCTCATCTCTCTTTGCATTTTGTCAACCCCAATGGTGCTCCAGTCGTTTTATAACACCAAAATGGACCTCATATGACAACCAAGTTTCAAAATGTCTGAATTTCGACTCAACCAGGAAAAATGCTGCTGTCACGTGACAAGAAAGTATTCAACGGTTGATCATGGACGTTTCCTGGAGTCAAAAAGGTGGCATCGGAAATGACACGAAAAACGCAAAGGTTGGCAACGAGCTCTGAAAACATTCGTGAAACTCCCAACACACGAAAAACGCAAAGGATGGCAACAAGTTTTTTAATAATATAGGACGTCACACGAAAAACGCAAGCAATGGCAGCACCCGAAGGGGAGCAGGTCACAACAGTCGCACTTGCCCAAAGGCGCTGGAGAGGTTGGCCAATGCTTGTGCCGAGAGTAGTGTCAAGGTCGACGAGGAAATGATTGATTCTGACATGCATGGTGCTGGAGTTTCGGGGATAGATTATGAGTGACATTGAAAGCGAGCCTGAGGATATTTGTTGATTACAAGTAGAAATAAGAGTTATAAATAAAAGAAAAAGCACAGCTAGATGTAGGGTAATAGTTTCGGTACAAGTACAAGAAGTTTGCTATCATTCTGAGTTCTTCTGGAGTCATTTTGAATGAAAATAAGTCCTCTCAATATCACAACTGCCAACCTATATCCATAGGATTTCGCTAGTCCAATTGAAGCGATATATACAAGTACAAGTAGACATCACCGGCTGTTGAAAACTCTTCGAGTGAAGCCAGGAAAACAATTTTATTCAGATGGTAGCAATGAGGGGATGTATCTGGAGTAATGAATAGTTTTTAAGAGCGCCTTGTCACACAATGAACGAACTACACGCCATTCTCTTTTTCCACTACATTACAATCCTACGCGATTCACAATCATCATAAAAAGATAAATTCAATTGGAATATGACAATAGCAACATGATGAATGATTCTACGGAAAACATTTGCATTTCACCTCATTTTCGTCTCATTATGATTAGATGTGTGTGGCGAGGCTTTTAGTTGACTTTCTTAGTTGGGACTAGTTGACTCAATTTGCTGTCATGGTGCGCATTTCGTGTGTAGTAAAATTGGTTTGCTTGCCAATGTTTGCGTTTTTCGTGTGACAATCTTTTTGAAAAGTGCTGCCATCCTTTGCGTTTTTCGTGTGTTGGGAGTAATGGTTTTATGTTTCTAAGCGTCGTTGCCAACCTTTGCGTTTTTCGTGTCATTTCCGATGCCACCAGTCAAAAATATGGCTGCATCTCAAACATACTGTCTTCAAAAAAGAGGTCCCACCGAGATTCGAACTCGGGACCTTAAGATTTGCAATCTCACGCGCTACCGCTGTGCCATAGGACCTGGGGGATAAAAAACCCTGTTTTTGGAGCATTGCTATCTGGAGTATTGAGGCTATAGAACTATTTAGATCTTTGATTTGCTGACAAGAGCACACCGAGATTGATTTGAAAGGCAAAAACCAATATTCTGGGTGTATAGCTCCAGTTCATCTCACGAATCAAGAAAAAGGCGTGATTTTCAAGAGTCCAGACATAAGAGATATACATTCTTAAAATGCAAACATAAATGCGTACCATTTATTTTAAGCCGAGTATGTACTATCCGTCTCTCTTACCTGTGGCTTGCAATCTGAAGAGTAACTAGCGGATAGTAACACTTTCCAAAGGTTTCCACACAGCTGTTATAGTACTGTACATAAATATACTAGGCAATGGTTCTAGATTGGGGCGATTCAAACGACTAGGGAGCTGAGTTAACAAACAAGATCTTAAGACTATAAGAGTTGGAACATTCGTCTGCTGTACCTACCAGGTAGTCCCTAAGAGCTCTTTCAACTGTCGCAACAACACCTTAAGGGGTCTGATAGTTCGACTGGGTTGGAAATGATGTCGAAAAGAGAGCTGGAATAAAAAAAGAGCACTTTTTGTAGTAACTTGAGATTCAGAGGTTCAGAAAACTTTGGTCAAATCTTTCTGATAGAAGGATAAGTGTCCACCTCTTGTCGTGGCACAGCTATCGGAACGAAATGTCCTGTGGGGTGTTGTTTCATTAACTAAATATCAATCAACATACTTCATGGATTTCAACAGCTTGCCATATTTCCTAGAGCGTCATTCGCGATACGACAATGTGTTTCCATTCTCTTGTCCTTCTCTATCTCTATCACTTTACACTAGTCTCGAGTAAGGTTCTTATCTCATCGCGTGGTGCATAATCTATGGACCAATGTAGCAATAAAATTGGTAAATATAAAAATTAGTTGCCTAATGGGGAGTACTGCAACTCATACAAGTGGTACCTGCGCTTTTTCTGTTCATGTCAACCCCTTATGTTACTGACTAATCATCATTTTACAAGTAACCTATACATTATGTTATTGTTTTGAATTACCTTAAGTCTCTTGTTATTTATTTAGTCAGTTACCACCCATCCCTCTCTCTTTACTCCTATCTATCTCAAAATGCCAGACTCACAAGAAGACGACGGAGTTATGAGCTTCGAACTCAACCTCCGATACAACCAGCTCATCAACCATCGGTACCGGATGACATGCAAGATCAAGGACCAAAACGAACAGAACGACAAGTTGCTGAGACAGCTCAAAGAAGCAGGAGAGCTTCGAAGAGCAGCTGAAATGGAAATGCTCAAGAGTATCCATTTCATGAACCAAGACACAAAGCCGAAGGAGCAGCCTTCAAAGGTCAACATTTCTGTGATTGAAGCAGCTGAGGATGAATTGTGTCACGCTGAATCTCCATCCTGTATAGAGCCCCTCGCTTCTCCTGCTTGTATTGAGACTCCTGACGCCAAAGCTGTGGCAAAACTTGAGTGTGAAGTCTACAAGCTGAACCAGGAGTACAAACGACTTACAAACCTGAACAGCTACCTCACAAAAGAAGCCATTCTCATCCAAGCATACACTCCCTCTGAGATTGTCATCAAGTTCCATAACGTCTCGGACCCTTGCAACGTGCACCGATTCTTTCTGTCGTGTTCCAGAGACAGTCTTGTGGACGATATCATTGAGTGTCTGCCCGACGAGTGGAACATTTCGTTGAATGCTCTGTTTGTGGGCTACAATAATGAACTTCCTGCATTCAACCAGCAAGGAGCCAAGCTGAAAGACCTCAAGGGGTGGATTGAGTATCTTGAAATGGGAGGTCTGGTGTTTGTGTCTGACATTCAAGCCGACTCTTCGGGTACCCAGACTCCAGACTCTGTTAGTGAAGCTACTGAAGTTCTGCCCTCTCCTCCTAACGAGCTACTAGAGACCGACAAGGATTCCAAAAGTACCAGAAAGAGAACCCGAGCTGCCAAAGCCAAAGAAGAGCAACCTTCTGCTCTAGACACCGAGGTTACAAAGAAGAGAAAAGTCGTAGAACAGGAGGAAACAAAAAAGGTGGCAGAGGTGTGGGGAAAGAGAAAGATTGCAGTACCGAGAAAGAGGGTGCAGAAATCTAAGGTCAAGAATGCGTAGGAAGAAGGTCAGGTGGATTGCTTGAGAGATTTACTTAATAAAATGTGATAAGGATAAGAGCAGTATCCGGTAGTACTATTAAGAGTGGAAGAAAGACTAGGTAAAGTACAGACGTGGTGGTTCTACTTGTGTAGATAGGCTTACTAAATGTTTGATACCCACAAGTCATGCCCGTGGTCTTTATAAGAGGTTGTGTTGAAGACTTCCATCAAACGAAAGGTTTGACATGTTGTGATGTTCGTCCCACATTAAAGATGCTGACAATAGAGGGGAATACCGTTTATATAAGTACCATATGACTATGACAAGCAGTCCAATACCTGGGAGTAACTATTCTAATTGTCCCTGGTCACTTTATGTTTTAGATTTTGGCATATATTTTGCAATTTATCAACCTATCCAGCCATGTCTTATTTTGTTTTGGGATTTGTTTTCCTAAAAATTCACCATCACTAACCAAAAATGACCCAAAATAACGTCCCCTCCCGGTGGCCAAGCTGGTTTAAGGCGCGAGACTGTAATGGAAAAATTGTAATCTTGAGATCGGGCGTTCGACTCGCCCCCGGGAGATTTTTTTGCTTCACCCAATGAGCAAGTTGGCGGGTGGAAAGTTACTGTTTTAGGCCGGGGGATCCTTTTGGGCCGGTTCCTGAAGACTGAGGTATTATCAAGTATGCCGTCAAGTATTTCTTTGGATATTTTCCAATATCGTTCAGTATTTTTTGCCTTATTTTGCTGCACTATTGAGCCAAATAATACTCAATAATTACTCAACAGTGCAGTGGAGATTTTCTGGATGCTGGCTGATATTTTCACCAAACGAGACGAGACGCAAATGGTTGCTCTAGAAGCCCGGGTAATATTAATCCGGACCAGAGCTCGCTTAAAAATGCTGAAAGGGGCGAGTGAGGTCTAACGAGACATTTACTTGGGATTCACTGAGAGCACTCAACTAAACTCAGCTTAGGGTTTAGCATTCCGGTAACTCCCAACCATTGTACTAATATATGCTGACTAAGCTAAGCAACTCTACTTTGAGCCCTGACCAACATCACCACCTGTCAAAAACATTAAGATGACCCCCAATAATAGCTACATTTACAAGTAGCTCCTATCTACCCCCAATATGAAGTGCACAATATCGGTAGAGCACTTGGAAGCGTCTATATTATCTTCTGTGGAAAATATTCAGTGTATTATTCAGCACTGGCTCTTTCTCCAAATGAATATACAGAAACGTGTATAGGTCACAACTATTGGTACAATTGAGAATCAAACCGCATCAAAAGTAGTATCAAAATACTCCCCCAATTCCCACCAATTCAATGGTACCACTCACTAACCCATGTCTCTTCAACCCACATTTCAGTCTTCAGCCCCAACTCGGTTCTCATAATAAACCTCCTAATCTCAATCTACATCCAGAGCAAGATTCGACACGTGACAAACGGAGACCCGCCGGAGTATTAATTTCCGAGAGGGCCGCGAACCCAGAATCGAACAAACAGCCTTTGACCTTTGAGGTGAGACATGTGACTGATCCGGAGCCACTGTGTCTCATGTGAGTGAGACAGATAACGGCAACCTATTGTGCACAGGTACATATTTCTGAAACACCAGTCTAAATAACCATTGTCTTTTTGAGCCAATAATTTCAGGCCTCACCTTATGTGTCTAACGTGAGCGTGTGTGGTGATTGAGAGTCACGCTCTCCGATATTGGCCACCATGCTCACCTTAAGCTCCCGTACAGAAAAAGCTTATTCAAGCATAGTGCATAGCTGCATATCCAATGCAGCTAAATTGAACCAGAAATACGTCAGATTGGGGACCTTGGAACACCCTGATTTACTCTGATTATTAGGCAGGAAAGTGAAACCCCCAAAAGCATACTCTTAAAGGGGGTCACTCTAAGCTTATTATTTGGGGAGAACCGTAACCATGGCAACGCACGCCTGCAGGTGCACCCCGCCAAGTTGGTCAAACTAAGTAATACGGCTAAACTTTACAATTCACTTTGCGTTTACTTTCATTTTCGTCTGTGCTCTATCTTGCAGTTGCTTTGAATATGAACTATCCCTGCATGAGTTTTTCCAGGGTACTTGTCAAAAGGGCAATTGGTCAGATAGAGATATGTCAGATGCACCACTGGACTCGCGGAATTCTGGCGGCAATCACAGTATTTATTTCGTTTTTATAGCACCTTTCTTGCCTTTTTTATGGTAGAGAGCAAAGTGTGGATATTTTTAGGTGTGATATACGATCAGGATATACGACAAGAGAGACAAGGTGGCAGAATATTATCTGTGAAGGCTATCGGCACTAAAGTCGCTGGCTGCAGGTTCTCCACATTAGATGACAGGTGAGAGGCACACGTGAGGAAATGAGAAATTGGAAGAAGTGGATTACTGAGCGAGTATATATCGTGAGAGCCACCAAATTTCTACACTGATTTCGCGTCAACTAGGGGAGTCTAAAGATACAAGAATCTCACACAGAATCCTCTTAATGCGATTTTTCGACACATCATTTCACCAGTTCATATTAAACTTTGGGTCTTTTTCTATTGTGAAAGTTGAAGCGGCTGGGTTAGGGGTTAGAGGGTGGATTTTGTGGCCACACGGAGGCGGTGCAAGGAAGGACTAATCGGGACTGTTTCAGACAGCCAGATTGGGTAATGGTACAGTATCGTAGGAAGGGATGAAAGTGGGAAAAAAGAGTGGGAGAAGTGGGGTCAGGTTGAAGAGAGACATGTCTTCGATTCTGAGACTTGACAAACTCTCTTGTCAGGCTAATAGCGAATTTCAATGGTAATTTCAGAGGTATTTTTTCATGGTCTTTACTGTTTTCATAATCAGGTTATTTCGTCTTTTCGAGATACATTCTCACCGATCGAGAATCAGATACGCTTCTTGAAAACTGTAGCGCTTTCAACAGCAGGTCTGTATACGGGTGTGTAGTATTATGACCCTAATATTTATCGAGAAAAAGAACACAAGCCTGAGAATGGGGGTCACCTTGAGAGAGAAGAGAAGATATATATTATTTGGAGGGAGTTGGGGGGAGTTTCGAAAGGAGAGGACTGGCTACTTTTTGGACGGTGGTGAGAGAAGTTCTTTTGATTACAGTTGAACAGTTTCCTTTATGAACGAGTGGAGACATGAGCAAATTAGTCAAAAGTTGCTAGAATGACAATTGAGACTGTTCAAACCCCCAGACTCCCATACTTTGATTGAAATACGACTGTGACTGTAGAGAAATATTATCCCCTTGTATCCTCCGATATGACGTATTTCACTCGGACATTTGATATTATCACGCTTCTCACGAGAGGAAGATCCAAGGTGCATAATACGAGAGATGCATAGCTCTGAGTATTGTCCATGTTATGGATTTTCTTTGTGCGAAGCGTATACGTTTCTGAAAGCGACGTTTTGGGGCATCGAAGGGAAGTGGGAGGTGTGGGCGTTGGGAGTGTTTCAAGTTCGATTCAGGCGGGGAACAACTGAGCAGCATTTTAAATGAGGTTGAAGGTGACCTGACAGGTAGAGGTGAGCTATCGTTATAACGGTTCAATCCACTGCCCAAGCCATCTACCAATCCCCTTCAATATTACATATCTGGATAATCTGTTTGGACCAACACGGAAGGAGGAAATAATAGTGCTGGTAATAAACAGAATCAAGATAGGAATTTTGGTAATATTTGCGTAATAATTATCACCCTGGGCTTGTCACTCACCTCCAACCCCACATCCCAACCAAAGACTGGTACACGTGAAGAGCTACACGTGATCCAGGAGAGAGAGGAGAACCAGAACAATCAATACGTTACTTCTTTCTGAAACACCTGTGGCTAGCCAGAGAAAAAAGACAGCAGAAAGAGAGCAGTTACACACGAACAACGAAAGGCGCAAAAAGCTACACACAAGAGGGGGATGTCAACGACACTGTCACCACCACAAGTGCCTAGTCACTTGCCTATCGTTCAAGTCGTTCACCTCACGACACTCACAAGGTAAGCCATTCCGTACTTACTACTCACCCACATAAACACTAACAGGCAGATGTCAAGCAGCGTAAGCATTCAACAACAAGCACCAAGAACCAGCAGGGTCCACAGGGTCTAATACGAAGAGTCAGCACGACAGCCAGAAGATACACAAGCACAGATGAGGGGATAGTGGGAGAATGTGTGTGTGTGTGTGTGTGTGTGTGTGTGTGTGACTGTGTGTGTGTGGTGTGGACATTTTCTTTTGGGTACCTTTGGTGTCCCCTTTGGTGCTCCCTTTCTGATGCGTGTTCCCTTTACACACACGTTAACCCCAAATGTGGTAATGTGACCTCCATCACCTCTGTTCCACAGCCAGCCACCTTTCCACACTCTCACCTCGTTCTTGGCCCCATCCACTGTCATGGGTGCCACTCACCTCTGTTGTCCACCCTGGCTCTTTTTTTTTTTTTTTTTTTTTTTTTTTTTTTTTTTTTTTTTTTTTTTTTTTTTTTTTTTTTTTTTTTTTTTTTTTTTTTTTTTTTTTTTTTTTTTTTTTTTTTTTTTTTTTTTTTTTTTTTTTTTTTTTTTTTTTTTTTTTTTTTTTTTTTTTTTTTTTTTTTTTTTTTTTTTTTTTTTTTTTTTTTTTTTTTTTTTTTTTTTTTTTTTTTTTTTTTTTTTTTTTTTTTTTTTTTTTTTTTTTTTTTTTTTTTTTTTTTTTTTTTTTTTTTTTTTTTTTTTTTTTTTTTTTTTTTTTTTTTTTTTTTTTTTTTTTTTTTTTTTTTTTTTTTTTTTTTTTTTTTTTTTTTTTTTTTTTTTTTTTTTTTTTTTTTTTTNTTTTTTTTTTTTTTTTTTTTGGCTCAATTCTTTGTTGCACAGTTCCCTTGTCGAACTCGAACTCCCAGCCGGAGATGAAAGCCTAACAGTGCTATAGCTGAGGTTCAGGTGAGACTCAGCCGTGCCGTTATTGCATGCCGTCCAAGCTGTGGGTTCGAGACACGTTGAATGACGTTTAACCGCTCATCTCCCGGACATGTCTGATTCCGACTGGTCAATTCACGTGGGCCCGTCACGTGACCAAACAACCCGTCCCGTGCGCGTTCTCAAACCAGCCACCTCCTCACATGGCCTCCATACCATGCCCCATTTCGCGTCTCCTGGCCATTCCCCACTTTGCGCCTCGCTCTACTGCAGCGAGCACTTTTCGTTCTCCCTGGCCCAGCTTCGTCGCCCTGCAGCCGCGCAGCATCTGAGACGTGGTGGAGAGACACATCAAGGGAGGTGTGTGTCAAATTTACGCTAACGCGAGTTTTAGACTACCGTTTGAAACGGCGTCTAAAATAGTGTGAGAGGTACGCTAACGGGCCTACGGCAGCATAGAGGAAGAGAGTGAGTCTCATTTTTTTTTCAAGTTGGCTCTACATCTGGTTTCTCTGGCGGCTAACACACTTTTCCCACTTTTCCCACTTTTCCCACCTTCTTTTCACATATTATTATCACAGATAATATACACGTCGCATGAAACACGCTGCGAGACCTTGTATGGCAAGCGCCTTGTCTAGACGGCCTTGTCTTCCTTGTCAACTCGCTCGTAACCCAAAGGCTAACCTAGACTCCATCCCACACTGAGTCTCAGCGGGGCCATGTACCCAGACCACGACTCCTCTGAACCTCATGGCCGCCCGTCTATATATTGAGGTACTGTCCCGACTAGTCTGTGCATCCGACTAATCATCAGCACCCTGAAAAACATGACTCTCACAGCTCAGACGCAAGGACAAGAAGACTCAAACGCCGTTAGCCTCTACAAGCCAGGCTCCGACTACTATGGTCGAGAGTATGGCGGGCTGGCGTACAAGGACGAGGACGTCTACAACCCGTTCTTTGACCCCGAGTACCACTTTTTGACCGGTGATGACGCCTACCCTAGCAATGCCTATGTCTCTGAGCAGGTCACCAATGATATCTTGGCGGACTTCTCCGAGTCCTTCCATGAGCCTCATTATCTCACTCATGTTGTCGAGGAAGAGTTGCCCGACCGAATGTCGCATCCTCGAGCCTACCCTTCTCCCGTGCTTGAGAGCGCCCCCTACTATGACATTCGGCTGCTCCCTCCTCCCTACACTTTGGACATTCCTCCCCGGGATGTCGACATTGTCCCTCCTCAGGTCACCCAGACTCCTCTCGCCCATCTATCTGAGGCTGAGGAATCTTCTGACGAGATTGAGGCTGATGCTCCGGAAGAGGCTGAGGAGGAGGCTGAGGAGGAGGCTGCCGAGAGCTCCGACTCTGAGCCCAACCCTCCCAGTCCTCCCCACTCCACCCAGGCCGAGAGTCCTCCTCCCTGGCACGATCTTCTGGACGTTCTTCCCCAGGACGTTGCCCTTGCTGAGAAGCCCCACTCCAGGCCCCTTGAGCCTGCTGACCCCGATTCGGTAGTGGGACAGCTGTGGAGAAACCAAGTATTGTGGAACCAGGCGACCCAAGCCAAGAAGGGCGTCTTCACCTGCACCAATTGTGCCAGCACCGGCAAGCCTCTCACTTTCCGAACAATGATCGAGCTTGCAGTACACTATGACTCGCACGGACTTATGCGAAAGAGCAAGTGCGAGAAGGCTAGCTGCCCCTGGTCGGTAGTTGGCTTTGCCACCCGTTCAGAGAAGAACAGACACACAAAGTCCAAGCACTCGGACCTCAACTACCCTTGCAAGACTTGTGGACGACGATTCGGACGATGCGATTCTCTCAAGAGACACATGAAGCTGGTGCACGACATTCAGCTGCCTAAAAAGGGTGTCAAGAAGAGCACCCGTAAGAACGGTTCTCGCTATGGCCCGGACTTCAAGGTGCGGTCGGTGGTCTTGCACGTGCAGCAGCACCCTTCTCCCGTCTCGGAGTCTGAGATTGAGCCAAGTCTGCTTCCAAAGCAGGAGCCTGAGATTGAAGCTGAACCCGAGCAGGAGCCCGAACAGGAGCCTGAGTCCAACCAGGAACCCAAGCAAGAGCCCGAGCAAGAGAACGACCAAGAGCTTCAGCAAGAGTCCGAGTCTCAGCCAGAACAGACACTTGATAATCCCTCACTTAAATGGACCAGCCCACAGGGTTACTATTCCTACCTCAGACGACAGTACTGACCCCTTATTTAAGCTAACTATTTAATGTATGATTATATGATGGAAAAAGAAGAGTAAAAAAGAACAGCCAGTAGAGGCTCAGGTCGTACCCGGACTCGAACCGGGGTTACTGGAAAACGACGAATCAGAATCCAAGGTGATAACCACTACACTATACAACCGGGGTGTTTGACGTCGCCGGGTTGGATGAGGTGGTTTGGAATTATGTAGAAAACAAAAAAATAACGTGCTCGAAAAAGTGCTCGAAAAAGTGTTCTCTAAGAGTTTTTTTTACGGCGGATAGTCGAATTCCAGAAGAATAGAGGGAAATCGAATAATAACCAACATTCCACTGCAAAAAGCCCAATGGTTGGAGACAGGGGAAACCTTGGATGTATGCTTATGTGAGGCACATTTTTAATATCTTAAGGCCGAAGGAGATGAGCGTCGGAGATTATAGCGGTCAAAAGAAAAGTGAAGGTATCCGCAGTTGACGAGTCAGAATGGAACGACGACATGTCTTTTAGGCAAAAGAACAACATGGTATGATAGTGGAGGTGGTGATGGTTATTGGTAAACTGTTTGTAGTCACCCGAGGCTGTCATTGTCTCTTTTCCATCTGATGATCTGACATTCAATCCAATGCATCTTTTCAACTTGTCGTATTTGAATTACTCCGTTTTTCTTAGCCAAGAAAATTTCCTCCAATTTTTCATTTTTTTCTAATAATAGTATGATACTGTATACAATTCTGAAGGTGGTACTTGTATAGAAGGACAGCGTCCCTCCATGATTAGAGTAGAAAGGGTCACTTTGGGGGCAATTTATGGATTCGTTCTTCATATCTTTCCTCGTTCTTCGCTTTGGTATTCTCAAAAAAGCGCAGTAAAATATTACTAAAGAAAGGTAAGACCAACAACGCCCAAATAGGATACTGTAGCCAAGTCCAAGAACAATGTCTATGTTGCTCTTTAATCCATTACGTGGTCTAGGTATATTTTTTCGATGATATTTTGGAATCGGGTTCACCAGGCGATTGCGCACTCTAAAGAAAGGAAGAGATATACAAAAAAAAAAATATGGTGAACTGCTATACAAGTAGCTTGGCCAGTAGTCAACAAAACGGCGATCAACTAACTCGTTGAAAATATTGGCGGAATAATAGTGACCCATCTCTATCGTCAATGCCAGGACATGTCATTCATCGAAAATAAGACATAACGGAGACTTGTACGGAATACAAGTCCGTAATAAAGATCTTGTGCTAGTTTTAGCACACACATATATCATTTTACCTGTTCTTCTCTCTGCGAACAACTTCACCAGTTTCCCACTTCTTCATGACAAGAGCATTGCAAGAAAGTGTCTTACAGTGGTAGTACTGCAACTTCAATCTATATAAGAAGGTAACAAGATACTTGCAGTTCCACAATCTGTATTTTGACGAACTTTCCGATACTTTTAGATCCATTTGAGCATTGGTAATTGATGTAACTAGAAAAGACAATCGTCCTTACAACTCACTAGGACCGATAATTGTTAGAGAAGTTGATAATACGGCTTTTGCAAGTCAGATGTACTTATAAAACTCACTAGTTACCGTCTTATCAAAGTACCCATGCCGTTATTGTATTTCTCTGAGCTTACCTCCAAAATAGGCATTTTCAATACACCATAACTCCATGAATTATATTTAAAACCACTCAAAATTTCGTATGATGACAAAATGAGACAGCAGTATCTGATATATACTTATCTCAAACCTCTGCGGGTTGAAAAGGACCAAAAAGGTCACTCTACAGATATTATCGAAAGTTCACTTTTGAGAATACATCACCGCGCCGATGGTTTAGTGGTAAAATCCATCGTTGCCATCGATGGGCCCCCGGTTCGATTCCGGGTCGGCGCAGTTTGGTTACGGCCATATCCTGGTGAAAATACGGCTTCCCGTCCGATCAGCCATAGTCAAGCACCAGAGAGCCTAGTTAGTATTGTAGTGGGAGACCATACGAGAATCCTGGGTGCTGTAATCTTTTGCCATTCGCGAAGCGGATGGTATATCTTTTGGTTAAATTCTTTTTGTACAAGCAGGCGGTTTCTTTTTGCTTTTACCTATTTGCTCTTCCTGGCAGTTTGGATCCTCTCAAGTTGCTAACAGATCTCCATCTTCACTTGCTATAACTATAGGTTATGACTTGCGCCTGCTGTAAATGGATATATGCCTTGCACACAGCCCAAACAGACAAGTGAGACATTTATAATGCTTCCAAATTCGTCGGAGATATTGGTCATCTTACACAGAAAACACCGCCACCGAGTTTCTCTTCTCAGGGTTCGGTTCATATTACAAATAACCTATGGTGAGGATGAGAGATGGAGATGAGAATGATAAGTGCTGGAGTGATTAATGAACATATAAGATGACTAAGCTGGAGAAGAGTAACTCGGCTAGTGTTAAGAGTAGCTGAACTGTTACAGGCGTTCTAACCATCATATACCTTCCAACAATCGTTTTCCTTACTCCACCCAATAATACAGTTAAACTGCGCCTTGGAAAAGTCACTCAAGGCGGAGCGAGAGAGTCTTTGGTACGGAGTTAACTTTGCTCAAGGGGATGAAGGGCAGTATTGTAGGACTCCGCCGAGAAGTAGCAAGTCTTGAGATTTTTGCGGCATTCTTGGCCTGCAGAGATAATGCACGTGGGGTGTTATCGGTTAGATGAGAGAGAAAGAATTTGGGCTAAAAAACAGCCGAAGATATAGTCCAAGGTATTTGGTCAAATCTCCCATGTCAGACGATTCTAACGATACCCTTAAAATCCAAATCCATCTTATCGGCGCTTAGTAGACCGCAAGATCCACGTGAGAACGTTGAACGTTATTTCTGGAGAGAAAGAAACAGGTCTTGATTATCAGGACCATAAGGCATCATAAAGAGATATGGGTGGTATCTTTCTCAAGTTGAGACCTTGGCGAGCCGAACTGTCAAAGCAAAATTGCTATCTCTCTGTTTTACGCCTCAGAAATCCACTCCCAAGTTGTACCCTCCTGAGCCATTATTGCTAAACCTTGACCTCCCCGGAAATGCAGATATATAGAGGAAAGAAGGGTGGAAATGTCGGTAGTAACGATCTGGTATGTTTGCAGCACTCATTTTCGCAACTATTGCATCAGCTGGGGTTGTCAAACTCCCTCTACAGGCTCGAAGCCAAGGCACAGTCCTATGGGACTATCAGACGATGGGGCAATGGTTCTACGAGGCGAATCTTCTTGTGGGAACTCCTCCTCAGAACATTAGTGTGGTTTTCGACACGGGATCTGGCTCTTTATGGCTTCCAGGGGCTAATTCGACCGCATGCAGGGCTGGAAACTGCACTCATACCCATGCTAAATACGACGTTGAAAAGTCGTCCACATGGAGATACACTGGAGAAGACGATCATTGGGGAGGTACTGGGATAGTAGGAGCTGAAGTTGTTCGGTATGCTGGTCAGGAGCTCGATTCTTTTCAGACATGGGTGTCTTTAGATCAGATGAGAAACAACTACGGAATTTTTGGCATGAGTCCTAACAAGGACAAACACTCGAGTTTTGTTTTGAATCTGAAAAAGTCCAAGAAGATCCGTAGAGCTGTTTATTCTCTCAATGCTGAAGAAGCAATCGATTACAGAGGGACATTTCGCAAAGGAAAACCGATTGTGAATAATGTGTATTATGGAGGATTTGATGCTGCAAAGTACGAGGGACCTTTGACAACGGTGAAATACAAGGGTGGATACGACATGGAGTTCACCAATATTATTGTTGACGGAGAGAAAATGAAGTTCCAGGGAAAAAAGAAGAAAGCTCTTTTGCCTGATACCGGAGGACTGTCTCTGCAATTTCCAAACAGTACAGTAGAAGCTATCTCTAAAGCATATGGAGACGGTATCTATGATAAACACGGATGGCATGTGAATTGTTCTTCTCAGCCAATGGTCACGTACCAATTTGGAGATACTTATATTCCTGTCAACCTGACTTATGAGGTGAAGAAAGAAGACGGTATTTGCCGACTAATTGGAGTGGATGTGATTCCAGAAGATCGACAGGTGTTTAGTGCTGGTCCTGTATTTATTTCGAGAGCTCTGATGATCTTCGATAACGATAAAAAGCAGATCACTATCGGAAAGGCGAGGTACACTAACGAGTCCAATGTTGTGGAATTGAAGAAGAAAAAGGTCCCTGGAGCTGTCGACTTAAAGAAGTACAAGAAAAAGAAGGACGATCAGAATGTGTAGGTGATATATGCTTTGAGATTCTTTACAAGTACTACACTATACAGAAATTAATGGATGAATACAGTTGGTGTGAGTTGTAGGTGGCCGAATAGATCTTATTAATTGTTGTGGGGATATAAGGACTTGCAATCTGACCCTTGGAGACTCGGAATCTCAAATCACCTCAAAGTAATAATCATTCCTTCTTCTTATGTAGCTGTTGTGAGAAAAGGTGCCTAACAACAACAGTGATTGTTATGAGAAGAGAGAAGTCCATCAGACAGTAAACGGACTAGTTACACCTAGAGACAACACAAGCCTAGAGTGATACCAGAAGTAGTACCGGTAGTATTTATAAACATATCCTGCTTCTCCATCTATCTCATAATGCACATCTTCGAACAGTGGCATATTGATTATATAACCCAGTGTGAAATGATACTTTGTAAAATACTAAAGGCCGGTCGAGCCACTTTAGATATCTTCCTGGATTTGGACTGCTCCGGAAATTCGCCTTTACCTCCCATAGTTGATAATGACCGGGTGCCAAGC
This sequence comes from Yarrowia porcina, assembly GCA_900519025.1. Classification (NCBI taxonomy): domain Eukaryota; kingdom Fungi; phylum Ascomycota; class Dipodascomycetes; order Dipodascales; genus Yarrowia; species Yarrowia porcina. Next base: position 487,920 of record ULGT01000012.1, read on the forward strand.
TAGCTCAGTTGTTTTCCAGTGCTCTTCTACAAAGTACTAGTGCTGTGTTATCATGATCTTCAGTGCTATTGGGCAGATATCTACTCAGTATCAGGAGTTTCCCTACAAACCAGATAGTATAGTAGACAGACTGCTGGTGCATCGTATGTACTCAAGCCACCCAAAGGCACATCTCCGTAACTAAACTAGCAGTGATGAACCACTAACTAAGAGCATTCCTCTAACAGCTGGTACGATTAGTGTAGTGCAAGTGGGCCTTCTCTCTAGCATCACACTTGCATATTGCGTACAGAGACTATAAGGCAGTTCTCTCGAGATCTCAACTTCAAGACACCGTAAGAGTACACTACCGGTACTGGGGCCTCTCTCATAAATGCATAAATACCATTTTCTAAATACCCTTTTTGTTTTTCTATTTTTTGTGAATCTGAGGCCGTTTCCATTAGACAGCCAGGGGAGCTCCCAGAGTAGTACCCTTGGAACCGCTCTGGAAAGCAATAACTGTGGCATCGGGATCCTCGGTCAGAGCGAGCTTGATGGGGTTCTGTGCAGAGGCGATTCGGCCAAGCTCCTCTCGAGCAAGTCGCTTCTTGAGCTGGTTCTTGGTCTCAGCATCGTCCACCATATCGTCCTCATCGGCATTAGTCATCACGTCCACGGACTCGGCAATCTTGCCAATGATGTTGGCCCGCTTTCGAGAGCCCACGGCCTGGATGGCGTCCACGTCAATCTCTCCCAGACGGCTGACAATGTAGTCTGCGTTTCGCGAGTTCTTCTTGGCCTGCTTCTTGGTGATCATTTTCGACTTGAGCTCGACTCCCTTGCCGTCCCGACGAACATAGGAGTTGCCCTTGTTCTTGTTATGCTGGCGGGGCTTTTTGCCTAGGACCTTGGGCTTGTGGATGTTGTTGTTGTTGGGCATTGTGTGGTGGACTTGGTTGTATCTGTAGATGCAGAAATATTTTTCCCAGATAAATTTATTTATCATGCAGAAGGTTTGGCGAGGAAAAAAGATCGGGGAAAGTGACCAGTTCGAAACGGAGTCGGGATAAATTAAAAATGATGCGAAAAGTGCACACAAATCGTCGAACAAACCCTTCCAAATCCGTAATATTGCTTAACTTCGCAGGTAAAATTATTTTTGCCACCTGTCACGCCTCGTCATAGGTGCATCTCTCAATAAACATTTTTCAAACCCTATCATTATCACCATTCAGCACTACTGGAAGGGGACTTTTTCCCTTCTCTCTACTTGTTCCATTTCGTCAAAATTTGGAAACTCAACTTGAGACTAGCTAGACCGGCCTTTCGCCCGCTAGCCACCGTACGGTCGTACTCAAGGAAAGATCATTATACGTCAGAGCAACGTCTGAAGCGGCAACGGGCCAACCAGTTGAAAATGGCAAAGGATCAAAAGGAGAGTCAGGAGAGAAAGAAGCGCGGCATCAAGGCCAACCCCGAGGGAGATCCTCTATCGGGCCAGAGCCTGTACACCTACGCAAGCCATAGCAGTGATACAGCTGGACCTGCAGTAGTTTTACAGACCACCAAGGGCAAGTTCTTTTTCGGTCATGTCACTGAGGGAACCCAGAGAGCGATTTTGGAACAAAAGCCGCGGATCAATAAGATGGACAATATCTTTTTGACGGGGCCGGTCTCATGGGCCACTTTATCTGGTCTAGCTGGCTTTCTACTGACTCTGGTTGGTATGGGAAAGACAGATTTGGACGTGAGATCGTGTGGAAACACCGTGAGCTGGTTTTGTGCCACCTGGAGAAACTTCATTTTCCGCAAAACCATGGGTCTCAACACTGACCGGATGACTAAGGGTTTAGTCACAGACGAAATCAATATTGGAGGTGTTTTGATACATCCCACCGTCAGTAGATCAGAAAAGAAACGCAGTGAGTCACCAGAAAGAGGTGCAAAGAGAAGCACGTCACCTGGTCGATATTCTGGCCATTCGCTGCTGCCGTTGAAGAAGGATACCCCTGAATCCAACGTTACAAAGTGTGTCAAGTCCATGTTTGTCAAGTCTACAGACGGTGGTGGATACCAAAAGAGAGAGCTGGAAAGCACTCCCATTCCTGCAATCAAGTTTGACGAGCGATCAAGCTGTTATATTGCGCAATTGCATGACAAAAAAGGCAAGTTTGATGTGAAAGCAGCCATTGCTCTGGGTGTTCCTAAACTGAGCTACAAGACCCTCATCAATGGAGAAAATGTGACTTTGGAGGACGGAACTGTCATCACTCCGGATACTTGTGTTGGAGAAAAGACCCAGTATGGCCGAATTCTCTTTTTGGACATTCCTGACGCCCGATATATCGATGGAGTTATCAACTGTCCCGAATGGACGAGAAAGTACGACACTCGAGATGCCCAGCCTGTTTATGGAGCTGCTCCGAAACGCGATTCTGGAGAGATGGAGGAGGAAGTCAAGACGCCGGAGGAACGAGAGGAACCGTTCATTTCGACAGTGTATCACTTTTTCGGGCCCGAAATGGAGTCTTATTTTGCTGGAGACGCAGAAAAGTACTTTGAGTGGATGGATTCGCTGGGAAAGAACGTGAGACATATTGTTTCCGCCCCCTGGTTGGATCCCAACGACTTGACGTTTGCTGGGTCTGCTAGTTTGTGTGTCAAGCTGAGAAATATCATGGGAGACCAGTTCCCTCTGCATCGAAAGGGCTACAGAACTATGACCGATAACAAGGCTGACGTAATGTCTAATCCTGCAGTTACTGACCGATTCAACATCACTCTACTCACGTCGGCACAGGCGTTGATGATCAACCCTACCACAGCTCCTTGGAACGTCATCAACGTTGGTAAGAGAGAGTATGAAGGTCTTGATTATCCAGCTGAAGAGAGTGCAGTTGAAAGACCGCTCAGACTCGACGACGGAACCCTCAAGTGCCGTGCTGAACTTCTGACTCTGGGAACCGGCTCTGCTTGCCCGTCCAAGTACAGAAATGTGGCTGGTTTGATTATGAGGGTCCCCAAGGCTGATGGAACATTTACTTCTGTGATTATGGACTGTGGCGAGGGTACTTATGGCTCTCTCACCCGAATGTACTCTGCTGAAGGTCTTCTTCAGATTATGAGAGAGATCAAAATCCTCTACATTTCGCATCTTCATGCCGATCATCATCTTGGTGCTCCTACCATGATTGCACGATGGCTGGAGGCCAATCCCGGAGAAACCCTTTCAATCGTCGCTCCTCATAGCTACAAAACGTTCCTGGAGGAGTGTGCCCACTTTTCTCCGGAAATGCGAGCTCGGCTCAGGTACTACTGCAACTACTGGTACATGGACTCATACAAAAGGTCATCTGACATCCCAGACGTGCCAGGTTTGACATCTCTCAAAACGTGCAAGGCCCAGCATTGTGATCAGGCCTTCTGCGTGGAGTTTGGTTTCAAGCTGAACGACGAGGAGACTCTGACTTTTGCTTACTCTGGAGATACCCGACCCACTGAGGCTTTTGCAGAACTGGCTCGAGGATGTGATTTGGTCATCCACGAAGCTACTCTTGATAACGATCTTCAGGAGGAAGCTATTGCTAAGAGACATTGTACTTTCTCCGAGGCCCTGGGTGTTTGTAAGAGTATGGAAGCTAAACATGTGGTTCTGACCCACTTTTCGCAGCGGTACCCCAAAATGCCAGAGGTTTCTTCTCTCACTCTTGAGACTAAGAACCAAGAAAAGGTGCCTGTGGCTATCGCTTTTGACATGATGCGAATTCGTCTGAACGAGATTGGAGAGCAGGTGGATCATTTTGATGCCATCAACAAGGCTCTGGAGGAAGAAGAACTGAACGATGAAGAACTAGAAGCAGGGGAAGCGGCACCCAGCAAAAAGTAGAGGTGTATATATGTATATAGAGAATGTTATGACCAACGGACCAACTGGACCAGCTATAAAGTGAGTGGACCAACTATGAAGTGAGATGTCTCTATTAAGAAGAGGAACTTTTAAATGTGAGCTTGAACAGGGAGGACGACTTGAACCCCTCTTCTGCTTACAGTACGGTGTACGACACAGTATGGTACATAACAAGTACTCCGCACCACGTATAGTAATAACACTTTGGATAATAAAAGCATGTATTGGAATAATTTAAAACGAGGATCTGATCATGACTCCTTCAACTATGAGATGTACAAACCCATGGGTTGACTGTATGTCAATGCGCCATAACACCCTAATGCAAAATTCTTTCTTACTCTTTAATCCCCTCTGTGCGTCATTTCTTTTTTTCTTTTTCGTTTTTTCTTCTTTTTTCATTCTTTTCAAATTCCTTTTGTTCTCATTCTTTTTTTCGTTCTTTCCTTTCTCACTCATTTCACCCTCCATGTTTTTCATCTTCAAAATCAACCATCATCCCCATAATCTAACAAGCGCCAGTTCTCACTGACGCCCCCTTCCCCACACCAAGTCCTCCTCTTTCTCCTCTTCAGGCCGATACCTCTCAATAAGTTCATCCGCGTGAACCCTTGTGTCGATTCGTGATGATAGAGATTGATGCCGTTTCGGTGATCTGCTTCTCTCTTCGCTGCTTTCTCTAGGGCGACTTCGAGTTGTGAACTCGTCCATCAAGTCGCTTTCGCTCTGGGGACTGGCCCGTTGGTATTCCGGTGTGAATCGTCTCTTGCTGTTGTCACGTATCTTGAAACGTTCAGATAGTGGCAAAGGTGGGGTCTTCCGTTTAGCATGGGCAGCTGGAGCAGTTGGAGCAACCACAGGTATGACATGGGGAGCAGGTGCAAGAGGGGGTGAGTCAGAAACGGCCGGGGAAGCTGAAATATGTCGAGACACTGGAGCAGCTGGAGCCACTGGGGCAGCAGCTGTAACTTGAGCACGTGGTGCAACCGGAGCTACTGCTGCTACTGGAACAGTTAGAGTACCATGAGGTGGGACTAAAGATGGACCACTGTTGGAAGGGTCCATGGCAGCGCTAGCAGTCGATGTACTGGTCGAAGAGCATGACGATGTATCAGAAAGGTCAATGACAGTGGTGGCGACAGCAACAGAAGTATTAGTAGACGTACCAGGGGTAGCACCATTCGTAGAATCAGTCACAATGCCACTCACAGTTACACCCGCAGTACCTGCATTACTGACTGTTCCACTGCCAGCAGCACCAGAAGATGCGGCAGAGCCACCTTCACCCGTGGTCGTTTCATATGGGCCAACATTCGGGACACCCCCACAACCAGCCATGTAAGCTGCATATGTGAGGGGCGGCCCATGTCTGGGTGGGTCGGGCACACACCACAACTGCCCATCACTTAATGACACCCTCCATTTGTCTCTAAGAATCTCTTCAGCATCCCTACTAGCCAGTCGTAACTTTCTACGCTCTTTTTTGATTCTTCTCCTTCCCTCATTGTCTGTTTTGGCAACGGTTCTCAAGATATTTCCCCAGTGATGCCTCTGGGATTGAGAATTGATCACTGTCTGCAGTAAACCTTGCGCACCTTTCGGGCACGTTTCTAAAGTCACTTCCCGAATCCCGTTAGGCTCAGTATTTGCTCGAGCTTGAGCTATCGCCATTGCTCTGGGAGCTGAAGGAGCCCCACTGACAAGAGGCGTAGATGTGGGGCGAGCGGTGGACGGTGTAGTGAAACAAGGAGGAGAGTTGCTGGTTCCCGAAGTACCAGATGTCGACTGCTGCGCAGCCTTTTCCTGCATACTCTTTCGAATCATTTCTCTCAAGGCCATGGCTTGGGTGTTGAGTTGATTGCTGGGCGGAGGTGGTGATGGGGCCTGGTAGATTGAAGGGCTCGGTGCTGGAGACTGGGAGGTTTTCATTGAAGCCTGGATAGGTGAAGTACTTGGACCAGGTGTGGTTGTGATAGTAACAGGGGCAGTAGTTGGAGCTGGGGCCGTAGCTGGAACTGGGGCTCGAGTAGTTCCCGGAGCAGGAACCGTGGCTCGAGTGGGACCTGACAAAGTACCAGAAGTACCAGAAAACCCACCCGAAACAGTACTTTCAGCGGCACTGGGAGCATTACCGTTGGTTGCAATGGTAAACGAAGGGGTAGCAGGGGCAGCAACAGCAGGGGGAGCCGATGTACTCACTTGTGATGTACTGGAAGGCCCTGCAAACAGCACAGCCTGCTTTTCACGTAAAGCAGCGATACGTTCTTCGACTGTCATTTGATTCCACTTTCGAGCATTTGCAGACGGTGGGCCCGGCAAATTAGAACTTGGGCGATCTGACCCGTTTATAGTAGCCGAGCCACTTGTAGGAGGAGGGGCGCTTTTTGGGTCGGGCAAGTCTCTTGATGTCTTACCATTGTATGCAGGTGGAGGACCACTGGAACTCTCTGGGCCAGAACTATTTCTCAAGCCAGCACCTCCTTGAGGCCGAGAATATTCATTTTTTTGTCCATGGCTATCCGGCACTGTTGTAGAAGAGCTGTTCACTGCTCGAGCAGGTCCTGAATGTGTTGCTGGAGTAAGTGGACGATATTGTTGGTGAGCCATGGGCCTGATAGGTGGAGCCTTCTGATTTGGGCCTGAGCCTGGACCTTGCGCTGAACCCGACCCTGAACCTGTAGGTTTGGTAGAATCAGACGCAGGTGAAGCATTGGACCTTGAATCAGAGACTGGTGCACCTCCAGAGCCGCGAGAAGAGCTAGTACTTGAAGTAGAAGCTGATGTAGTACTGGGAGTACCTTGGGAAGTAGGCCCAGAACTAAGTGAACCAGCACGATCAGAACTGGGGCTTGGACCAGCAGTTATACCGCTATCTTTTCGGAAAGCAGCTGCAAACTGAGCAAAAGAGGGAGGAAGTGGAGATGTTGAACTAGTGGCGGGGGTAGCCATAGCGTTAGGTGCACTTGGAGCTGAAGAAGCTGTAATTGGTTGAATTGTAGCAGATTCGGGTACTGAGATTGGAGTCGATCTTGTTGATGCGATGCTGAAACCCACATTATCTGGAACAGAAGCTGGAACCGGTGTTGGAACAGTCTCTTGAACTGAAGCTGTTACCAACCTTGACTCATGTGTCTGATCGGAAGCTGATCTGGAAACTTCTACCGAAGCTGAAGCTGACGTAGAAACATCGCCCTTGGCTGGTTCATCAACGTCCATTGCATCGTCAACATCCATTGCGTCATCCGCCTCAATTGTTTCCTTCTCAACCTCCTCTTTAAACAACAAGGACTGAAACCTGTCCACTGCTTCCCACTCACCCAGCCACTCAAAGTCCTCAATATCATCCACTCCTAGTAGCGCACAACACCCATCCAACAAACTGACATCCAGCTGCCTGAACCGGCTCAGATTATGTTGCACAAAGACTGCCAGAGCCCGTTTATCTCGTTTCATCCGTGGAGAGGTAACCCGCTCTATGAAGTCCTTCACTAACCTCTTCACTTCTCGCCTTTTTCGCAGCTTGAACGTCTTTTCAATCGCAGTAAGAATCTCGAGCGGCTCGTCCAAACCCGTCAACATATCTTTCATGTCCGTATCAGTCCGCTTCAAAATGAACTGCTTCATCTTTTTGGCGATACTGTGGATCTTGTTCGCACCAATAAACGGCTCAGCAGGACTGCTATCGTCGCCAACGACCGCCCGATTCTTCTCCATCACACTCATTAGTCGCATTAGCGTCTCGTCGCTGTCTCCATCGTATATAGGACACAAAACATGCTGAGCTGCCAGAGTCGTGACCAGACCAACAGTGCACCTTTTGAGCCATAACGCCTCAGGTCGTAGACCTCCAAGGTAAAGGTTGAGCTGCTCGTTGAACTCCACGTACTCCGCGTACGAAGATTTGAAGCCCAACATGGCTTGTGTGTGGGTGTGTGATAGAGAGAGATGCGACTCCCACAGAAGAAGCTACAAGTAACACAAAAGGGTTTTATTCATAATACAGTGGCAAAGGAAAAATTGAGAAATATTTGCGCATTTCACAGAACCCAGACGTAGCCTCATTTGTTTGACGTGTTTTTGATTTTTTTGCCATTGTGAACTATTAGCCCCGGCTATTTCCGCCCAATGCACTGCCATAAACCTCCCCACCCATAATCGAACCCACAGCCACACCCTGCATGGTTCACGCACAAAGCCCTAACCCATACACGAACTATTCAGTTCAGTCAGTTCGAGACCACCAGTATTCCACAACCATTCACAATGTCATACAAACGAGGACGAGATGATGACGACGACTACGACGGAGGACGGCGTCAGCGGTACCCCCAGACCACCCATCAAATCTTTGACCGACTTTACTTTGATATTGTCGAGATTGGAGACCCGTCTCGAATGTCTCTTACCAATCGAGTAGCTCAAGCTGGTTTTGGATTTGCTCAGGATCTCGACAATCTCGCTATTCGAAATGGTGTGCTCGAGACCTTTATTGCTACAATCATGGAACAGCCCCATAAGACTCCTCTTGTGGCCGCCATCATTTTGGTAGCCAACTCTTCCAATGCTCTGGCTGGTCAGCTGGCTGTGGAACATCTTCATAGCAAGATCGAGGGATGGCTCAAACAGGGCAACTACAATCACGTCAAGATTGCGGTGCGACTTTTGGCGTGCTTGGAGGGAGCTCTGGAGGAGGGACGAGGAGTTTTGGTGTTTCTGGATAGATTGCTGGATCGAGCCATTGAGCGAGATCAGGCCAAGGAGGAGGGTACACGTGATCCTCTCGTGGAAGAGCTGTATGCTACTATTTTCCTGACTCTTCCTTACGTCGGATTCACTCTGGTTTCGCTGAACAAGTCTGTTGAACCTTGTGACACTCTTTTGGCGAAAGCAAATGCCCATTTCGGCAAGGATTTCTTCCTCTCCCATCCCATTGTCGAGCCTTACACTGGAGAAGACAAGCCCTACGAGTGTGACTTGTTTCTGGCAAATTTGCACGAGGGAGTCAACTCCGTGGCTCAGGAAGGATGGGCTCTCAAATCGTTCATTAACGTGATGGATTTGATTGAGCCTGTGGTGGAAAACAAAGAGGTGCCTCAGAAACACGTGTTTCCTGCAGTTTCCATCCCGGAAGAGCTTGTGGAGTCTACTTCCTCGGATTACGTCTTCCCCAGAATCTTTTTCAGAGCATACATGCCTATTGACGTTGAAGGCGAGCTCATGAGCACTGTCCCAGACCCCAAATCCTATGATGCCGTGCTCTGGAGAGATATGCTGTCTGATACCATTCAACATTTGGATTTCAACAGAAAAGAATGTGCCAAGCAACTGTTTACTTTGGATCTGTTCCTTGCTCCTGGAACGTTTACTGGTCCTGGTATTTCCGTTGATAAGCTGAGTGGCAAGTATCTGGACGCCAAGGCCGATGACAGAAAGATCTCCACTCTCAAGGTCGAAGATGTGGCTTCTGAAGCTATTCTGGCCGAGCTTTTCCGACTCGCCACTCCTCCTCTTCAGCCGGCCTACTTCCACTCTTTGTTCATCGAAGCATGTATCATGGCTCCTCAGGCCATTGCTCCTGTTTTCGGACGAGCTGTGCGATTCCTGTTTGCCAATCTGCGCTCTTTCGACACGGAGCTCATCCATCGTTTCCTTGATTGGTTCTCTCACCATCTGTCCAACTTTGGATTCACATGGAAATGGCAGGAGTGGGTGGAGTACGTGGACCTGGAGCCTCTGGATCCTCGTCTCGTCTTCATCAAGCAGCTGATCAAGAAGGAGCTGCGTCTTTCGTTCGAGTCGCGAATCAAGGAGACTCTTCCTGACGAGCTGGTGGTGTTTGTTCCTGCTGACGGAGAACTCATGCCTTCCTACAAGTACATTGAGTCTGAGAACGAGTACCGAGAAGTTGCTGATCAGCTTCTGGATGTGTTCAAGGACAAGTACGATCTTGGAGCTTCTGAAGCGTACCTGGACGTCCTAGAGGCCATCAACCAAGCCATTCCTGAAAACAACCGGGAACTGCTGCTTGATATCGTGATTGGCGGTGCTATTTTCGTTGGTTCGCGATCTTTGTCGCTGTCTCAAGACTGGGTGAACCGTCTGGCCCAACAGCTTCAGCACGTGATTGAGTCTGCTGAAGATGAGGCTGCTGCTGTGACTACAGTCATGCAGTTTTACCGCAACCAGCCTCACGTGGGAACCGTGGTTCTGCACTTTTTGCTGCTCGAAAACGTCATTTCTCCCGCTGCCATCATTACCTGGCTGTTTGAGTCCCCTGGAGACGTTGTTTTCACCGAGAACCATGGCTGGGAGTGTCTGATCAGAACTCTGGACGAGGTTGTACAGGAAGGAGAGGTCCAGGATCACGTGGGACCCTTCAAGAGTGTGTTTGACTACCTGACTGTGGCTGACGACGACTCTGAGCAGCTGGCATGGTGGAAACGACAGGTGACCAAATCCCTGATTCGAAAGTACGTCGATTACATCAAGAACGAGCAGATTCTCGAGGTTGTGCCTGAGACCGTCAAGGAGATTGTTGGCAAGTACCTTGCTGTGCGACCTTTTGCTCCCAGAAAGAAGGCTGCCCCAGAACCCAAGATTGAGGAAGATCAGACCATGGCTGATGCTGCTGCTGAGGGTGTTACTGAAGGAGCTGAAGAGGTCAAGGAAAAGAAGGAGAAGGAGGAGAATGCTGATGAGACTAGGGTGGAGGAGACTTCTGAGTCTAAGGAGGAATCCAAGGAGGAGTCCAAGGAGGAGTCCAAGGAGGAGTCCAAGGAAGAACCTGCTGCTGAGTCTGAGCCTGCCGAGGCCCAGGACGAAACCATGAAGGAATAAAATATATAGGAATGTAATTGTAATGGAAATATGGTTAAGAAGTGTTGTTGGTTGCGAATGAAGGATAACAGTGTAGCGATCTAAGACCGCAAATCTTCTCCCTCGAACAGAGAGCTCATGGTGAACATTTTCAGAAGATATATGTACCTTACTGTACTTGTAAGTTACTGGAGTAATTATGCATCAGTCAGAGCGCCTATAATCAACATTTGCTCTTTTACTACTTCTATCTCTGCGTTATGGCATGACTTTATATTCAATCGAGATGTATATAGTAATCTGAGTGAAGCAAAGCGACCGGCTGATTTAATAAACAATTTGGGTCAACGTTTGTGGCTCTAGATACTGATTCACCTGACTTTGATGCTCCCATTTTGTAGGTTCGTCTTTACGTACATTTTTACTATATCATTTTTTATTCTTAGGGGGGTATCAATCATAATCATTACATGAGAAAAGGAATACGGTAGTAAATAAAGAATAAAAGGAAGAAAAAACAAATAGGAGAAAAAACAAAATGTCAAACTAGTCCAAGACTTCAGTGCTTCGCGGTCTTTTAAGCGTTTTTTTCTTTGTTTTGCACTTTTACTCCCATATACCTCATCTCAACCTCCGACACACACCTTCCGCAATAGTTTAGTGGCTAGAATTTCCGCCTGTCAGAACCATCAGTTCAGCACGCGGGGGACCGGAGTTCAATTCTCCGTTGCGGAGTCTTCTTTTTTGCTGCTTTCTGTAGCAGTATTCTTTTTTCCTTACCGTACGTAATGTTTCTGGCCACTTTTTCGAATATCACTGTTGTGAGATCATGAGAGGGTAAAATATACTCAAAAGCTGTGACTGATGTACCAGATAGTTGTTTCTATAGGTTTACAAAGATTCAACTATCTGAAAGACGTTATATCTATATCCATTACTCTTTCTTTGGCTCATTTTCTGAACCTCAACAAATATTTCTTAACTTACCAGACCGAGATCAATAATTTTCACGTCTCCAAAAGGCACAGCAAAGCCACTAAATACAATAATGTTGTCGGAACTGTGCTTTTATTCATTGCCGTAGCAAACTGGCCTGCTCTTTCCCGTTCTTTATGTGCAAGTTCAGAATGATGACTAAGCGAAGATAAAAAGTGACGAAATTCCTTGAGTAAAAAGATACCACTGAGCAAAAAGATCACGTGGTAACGTGAATGGACGACACCGGAATCGAACCGGGGACCTCGCGCATGCTAAGCGCATGTGATAACCAACTACACCAGACGCCCAAGATTGATTTTGGAGCCCACCTATTTTGATGATATGCGAAAAGAATCGGAAAGGTGCCGCAAAAAATGACTGATACGGAAGCTGACTCAACGTCAGTGGACTATATACATATGCTCAGTAGTAATAATGCACGCTGATGCTTCACACCATGATTCTTCCCTCAATTGTGCCTCTTTTGAGCTCATTTTACTTCTCTGTTGGCCAACATAGGATTGCATGAATAGCGCAGGACAGATGAACTAGCAAGAATAGAAACGTATGATCATGCTACTGAAATGAAGCTGATTGATGAGGTACTAGATTCGGAAATGTAGAATCAGAATTTACCACTTTCTCGTTTTTTCTTGTCTTGGGCTGCACGCCAAGAAATTATCTTCACCAGTATTATTCCTTCAGACAACAAAGTCACTGAAAATTATACTCATTATTTGAGAAGTAAAAACAAAGCATGTATATCTAGGATTTTATTCCGAGAATTCCTTCATTTTAACGATTAGTTTCACAAAATAGTTAGTTTCAGTCTTTTTGGAAAACTCGGAAATCCAAGTCAGGAAATACCTTAATATCGAACCATCCCCAAGCCATGAGAAAGAAGTTTGCATGAAAAACAATAACCAAAAACGGCGAATGTGTCATTTAAATCTTTAAAAGAGGCATCATTACATAGTCCTAATTTCGCTTCCCTCGATCCTGCTTGTCGGGTTGAAGTTTGGAATTCATACAGGCTGTTTGAAGTGGATCACTGGAAGACACAACTGCCTCTGTTATTGTACTGAGCTATCAATTTACATATATGACTGTGCAATCGTAAACCTCACGCTCTTATGTACACCTTGTATGTCTTATCGCATAGCTATTCACCTCATACTCGCTTTTTTGAGCCAGATGCTGCAACAATGATATCATCAACAGTTGTCGTGTTACACTGACCATCATCATACCCTACATGTGAGTACCAAAGTAATCGTCATATCGTGTTGGCAGGAAACTAGCGATTGACACGAAAGAAAAACATTTACGTCCTACAAGCAGAAGTTCCGATACTGTGTGCAGTTTTCTGAACTTCACCAGAGCCAGAAGATGAACTGCTTGTGGAGACAACAAAAACAAGACCATCACAGCAGAATCCACCAGAGGAGATACCATAAATCAATCCGTCAAGGTCTCGAAACCAGGTCCACCAGAATCACTAGAGTTGCTGGAACCAGTACGATAGACCCCTCGGGAGTAATGTATCCACAAGATTCACTACAGCCAATAGAGCCACTAGAACCAAAGTAGCAGGAGCCTCGTTGGTGGTTGAAGTACCAGATGAACTGATAGCATCGGCCAGGTTATGAGATTAGTAGCTCTCACTCCGAGCTCTGTAGCAGCAGCAGAACCCCTGGAATAGCGGTAGCGATATGGTCAGCTAGAGCATCCCAGCTAAGGTGAATAAGTGAAACTTAGTAAGAGAATAGTGCTGTCTTAGAGAGCTGCCTCATCTGCGTGACTGTTTGCCTTGTTGGTCAATCTGTAAGTGGTAATGAGAGCAACGTTGGGGAGCTAGCTCTTAACCTCTTTGATGCCGTTCAACAAGTTGTCGTTGTCGACTGCTAGCCTCATGAAATTGAATACAAAGGAGGTAACACCAGCTGCTACTTTTGGTAGGAATAAGTTCATTTCTAAACGGACGACCTTGCTTTACCATATATTACCATACGGTACTTATATCATTCTCTATACAGACATCGTAGTAGCAGGGTCCATATATCAATGCGTGACGTGAATAGTGGACATTCTGAATCCGATGTCGCACCAATACCGAAGCCTCAAAACTCTTCTGATCATGTGATACTTTCCATTCCAGGCTGGACTACTACAGCTCCATATGACTCTTCATGCTTCCTAGCTAAGTGGTTACTCATGATGTTGATTCTTCTACTTCAGTCCGTAAGTTCATGTGCATGCGCACTCTCCATACATGTGTACTTGTAGTTGTCGATTGCTTACTACACCTCATAACACGCGTATGTCTGACTGAGGTGTATGAGAAGATCAGCCGTGAGCTTAAGCTGTTATCTGTCTAAGATTACATGCGTCTGTTTACAGTAGGAATAGAGATGTGAAACGTCACCATATTGACATGAAAACACGTGAAAGCGATGTAAAATATAATCGCAGAGTTGCATATCTTAAATTCAACTTCTCTCAAAGTACTGAATATCCACCTATTTTTCCAATATTATTACGAATATCTGACTCCTAATTGCAATAATCAATAAACTTCAATCACGAGACCTTCACATTTCGGTTAATTTGAGAGTAATCGTAGTAAATCGGATTTAATCAGGTAAATTCAAGAAGCCCGAATTCCCACGTAATATAATATCCAGACCCTAACTGCCAGACTCGCCACTAATTATTTCTCACACATCTGCCGCTAACTTGTCTTACACCCACCCACCGTTAATAAGCAATCATCTGTTATCTCGCATTAAACTCAATCTTGGGTGGCACCTCAACACCACTCACTCATCGCCACTACCTACACTTGTCAACACCACACATGTCCCTTCAACGAGCTTTACAATATCTGTGGGACGCAGAACCGAGCAACACAGACCACGTGACGCCCCTCGTGTGTCTTGGACAGGTATATGACGCGGGCACCAGCCTGAAAGAAGTGAATGACGACACTGAAGAAGACGGGATTGTGGTACCTCTTGACACTTCAAACGACACGTCGTGGCCAGCAGACTTTCTGGCAGATGTTCAGTCGCGAATATGGCTGTCTTACCGAACGGGGTTTCCGCTTATTCCGAAATCGGACGGCTCGGGAACCATTCATCTGGGCAAGATTAAAAACATGATACGAGGTGGAGGGTTTGACCCTCGAGGATACACGTCTGACGTTGGCTGGGGATGCATGATTCGAACGTCTCAAAGTCTACTTGCAAACGCACTCTTATTTAGGCATTTGGGTAGAGGCTGGCGGTGGAACAGAGACGACTTTGTGGACCTTGGACAAAAAGGAGGACACAAAGAGGAGACACAGAAGGACGATGGAGGGGACACTTGCGCTTCATCAGTGACCGAAGAAACCATCATTTCGTGGTTCTTGGACTCTCCCGAATCTCCCTTTTCCATCCACAAGTTTGTCAGCCATGGAGAGAAGGCGTGCTCAACTCCCGCAGGTGACTGGTTTGGTCCTTCTGCGGCAGGTAGCAGTATCTACGCTTTATGCAACGAGTTTCCAGACTCTGGACTCAAAGTGTACTACAATGGCAATGGGGGAGGAGATGTGTATGAGGACGAGCTGCTAGAAACTGGATTCCCCGTTCTCGTGCTCTGTGGCTTGCGTCTCGGTATAGACAATGTGAATCCTGTTTACTGGGACTCTCTACGTCAAATGCTGTCTCTGCCCCAGTCTGTAGGTATCGCTGGAGGGCGGCCTTTCACCTCGCATTACTTTTTTGGCTTTCAAGGAGAACAGCTGTTTTACCTCGATCCCCATCAGCCGAAACCCGCTCTCAAGACTACAGACAAAGATACCACGTCTTTCCATTCCAGCAGAATCTGGAAACTGCATCTGAAGGAAATGGATCCCAGTATGTTGGTGGGGTTCTATATTACCAGTGAAACTGATTGGCAGACATTCAAGGAGTCGCTGACCAAAGAGAAGGCAAGTTCGCAGATTGTCCACATTCATCCTTCACGTCATAACATACCTTCGTTTGATGAGGAGGACGAGTACGTGTCCATCGGGGGAGCTTCGGATGATGACTTTGTGGACGTGACCAAGAAGGCTCGCAAAGCTGCAGCCATGACGGGAAATGCCGGGAGCGGAAGGTCTTCGCCGTCTATTCTCGACAGTCATCTTGTTTCGCAGACACGAGATATCATTGAGTCTGTTCCTCCCCGAAAACGGACCGACAACGATCTCACTTCTGCTCCAGTCGATGTCCCCAAGCCGATTCAGAAGAGAACACAGTCGCATGGGGACTGGGAGAAGGTTGAGGAGCCTGAGGAGGACATGGTAGAGGTGGAGAGTGTGGTAGAGGGTGCACAGCAGGGTGGGCAGGATGGGAAGCAGGACGGGTCCGCTGGAAACGGCTCCTCGCAGGACAATTGCTCAACGGAGTACGGCCAGCAGGTGGATAGACAGGCGGATGACGGTAGTCTAGGCGAGGGCGCAGATTGGGTGGTATAGATGGGGGAAGGAAACGGGATATAGTCCAGGTGCCATCCATCACCAGCAAGGACATGGTGAGAACTTGGTACTGTATTGAGACTTAACGGTCCCATACCAACCTACAATACTGTAGGATAGATAATTTATTGTTAGGAACATGGATTCACATTAATGGTCGCTGGGGATTGTAGGTTTCTACCAGGTAGGTGTTGATCCTTCTGCAGAATATAAAATACATATGATACATAATCCAGACTAATTCAAGTCTGCTGTTCAAGGTTGAAGCTGTTGACTTCACAAGTGGGTTCAAGGGTGAAGCTGTTGACTTCAAAAACCGGGGCTGGTTTACTCCTCCTTGGGTTCCTCCTTTCGGACACCGGCCACCACGGAGAACTGGCCTCCTCCACCAGCCATCTTGACGTCAATGGGTCGAATGGCGGTGTTCATGATCTTTCTGGGAGTCTCGATATCATCTTCCTCGGCATGGCCGGTCTGGAAAGACGAAGAGAAACCCCAGGTCCACACTCGTCCGTCGACATCAATGATCAACGAGTGGTGAGCTCCACAGGCAATGAATCGCATCTTGGGCAGCTTCTCATCATCATCCTCACCTCCAAGAGAAATGGGAGAAGGAACGGGAAGGAATCGAGGGTTGCCCTTATCATCTCTGACGGTTCCCTCGGGCAGATCCTTGGAAGTGAAACCAATCTGGTGGTAGTCGTATCGTCCAAATGTGTAGACGGTTCCGTCCTTGGACAGAGCCAGAGAGTGGTGTTCTCCTCCAGTGACGGCCACAATGTCCTTTCCGTCGAGAGCATCAACGTAGGTAGGTCCGTCAACAGCGGCATTGTCACTCTGACCCAGAATACCACACTGTCCATACTGGTTAAGACCCCACGCAAGCACTCGTCCGGCAGTATCAATGGCAAAAGAGTGGAACTCTCCAGCTCCAACGTAGACAATGTTCTTGAGTCCGAGCTCTCGAGGAGACAAGGTGTCTCGGTTGGACTTCCATCCCAGTCGGAAGTTTTCCGCGTCTCCCCAGGTGTGAACGGTACCCCATTGAGTGAGAGCCAGCACGTGATCTCGGCCGGCAGCAATGGCCGAAATGTTAGAAAGCTCCTCAATCTTGACGGGCCGGTTCTGGATCTTGACGTTCTTGTTGAAACCCATAGTTCCCTGCGAGTTTCGGAACGATCCCCAGGCCCACACGTCTCCCTCAGCAGTCAAAGCCAGAGACAACGAATCCGAGGCCTCAATCTTGACGAACCGCTGCTCAGTATCGACCAGAGCAGGAATTGACTCGGCAGGGTTCAGCTTGGGGTCATCTTCGTCGTCAGACTCGTCTGCATCCATATCCTTGAGCACCTCATGTCCAGAAGTGTCTCGTCCTAGAGCTCCCAGATCGTTGCCTCCCCAGGACCACACTCGTCCCTGAGAGTCGAGAACAAGTCCGTGCTGGCCACCAACGGCAATATCAACAATTTCCTTGGACAGGTAAGGAGACAGACGGGGTCTCTTGACAGTAGAAGCCTTTTCGGGACCGAGACCCAGCTCGCACATATCGCCCGTTCCAAACGCAAAAACCTCACAGTCAACCTTGTTGATTGTGGGCAGAGGAAGGAGAGTGGGCGAGTGCTTGTGTTTTCGCTGAATAGCCGACAGACGGAGTCTGGAAGGAGCCTTGGTAGCGAGAATGGGCTTTTCGGCCGCTGTCTTCTTCTCCAGCTCCTTCTTGGCAGCGGCAGCCTTGACGCCGTTGACCTTGGCGTTCTTGGCGCTCTGTTTCTTGGAGACAGCCTTGGGGGCCGTCTTTTTCGTCACCTTGGTTCGGGTTAGTTTGACCATTTTGATGATATGTAGAAGATGTAGAAAAAAGGTGTAGAAATAAAAATATGTGCAGCAACGGCAGAATATGCAGCGTTGAAACTTTAGGTTTGAAATCGGACGAAGGAAAAGGGGGGTTGGGGATGATTGGGTAAGGGTATCAGTGGTTTTGTTCGGGAAATCAGATCGGGAACTTGCCGTTTATAAGGTGACTCGGTCTGTAGCCCTGCTGGAGCACGTGATTGCACTATTTGATACGTGTCTTTTCAGATCAACCAAACTCAAAAAGGTTCTGGAATGGGCATCAGACAAACATGCAAGCACAGGGTGTTAAAAACATGATGGGTCAGAAACAATGTGAGATGTTGGGAGGTGTATATTCAAGTACAAGTAAAAGTAATTGTCAACTAAAATAGTGAGTAGAAGAAAAAAATTAAACTAGAAATTGAGGCAAGGAGAAAAAGGGTACTGTCTACATATCGTGTATTTCCAGGAATATGAGAAAGAAGTGCTTTAGGTCTCTTACGATAGTAAGCATTGTTATCTTATGAAGGCTCATGAAGTCCAGTTCATGATATTTTTGATGGTAAAATGACGGGGAATCAGTATAGGCTGTAAAGGTGATCGTACTCGAAGCCACCGAGGTTTTTCAGCACGTGCACTAATTGCACTATGGAATTCTGCTCCTCGAGTTATTGCTGAAGACCTAACTCGATGCTGCTCAGTCTCCTCTATCTTACTCTTGAAAAGCTCGGCCAGGGGGATCACATGAGCGGAAGAGATGGACAAATATCAACATTATCCAGTAATCCAGATTGCGGCGGAGTTCTCTGAACAGCAGCCAGACATTTGAAAGTGACTGCTGGTACCAAAACATTTATCCACTACAGTATCTCTACTTAGAATACTGGTACCGGTACCTAGTATGTTACTCTGAATCGAAATTTCTAGGTGAAGTAATAAAGAATGTGCATCTTTGTTTGAATAGATTCACTAGTTACAGTGTTAATAGGCACTCGCCGAAGTCTTTACTCCAATAGGACTCCTCATAGTTATCTGGTCTGGAGGTGTACAACCAAGAAGAGGATTATGGATTGTAATACAGAGATGCGAAGTGGACGAAACAGGGCTGTAAAAGACTAATACTTCATTAAGATCTATCAGTCTTCGATATTTATCTCCGATATTCATTCATTTATCCAGATATCGACATATCGTCTCGGTCATATGCCCCGATAATGGTCAAATAAATGGTAAAATAGAAGGGGGTTTTGGTATGTGATCTTATATGGATTCAAGAGACTACTGTGACTTTGTAATGTCTTGTATTTGCACGATTTATTCCAGTAATGGCCTCCTTCTGATGGCTTGTCTACAAGTACATGGTAATCCTGGGGGTTCACTTCCTCTCCAGATCCAACATGTCCAAAGAAGAGGGCATAGGAATGAACATTAAGCCCATTGATGACCACCACCACCCAAATTTCTACTTGTAGCTCTCATAAGAACGATAGTCTTTTTGTTATACTTGTATTTGTACGAATAATTATACATTCCCACAACAGAAGCAGAAATGAGGTCACATCAGAGTCTCAAGATCTTTTCATAAGTTCACAGTATGTAGGTTGCTGAGCACCCATAGATTCCTGTTGTGAAAATCAATATCGCTTACTTTGATGTGCGATCTCAATAGCCCTCTACCCACACAAATATGTGTTAAAAATATGATGATGAAGACAAAGCGCTGCTATGAGAGGCGCATTAAGATATCCAAGCACTCAACACTCCTCTTAACCCATTCATAAGTCTGTCTTGCCTCTTTCCCAGTATCACAGTTCTACCCTATCAATACTGAGAACAGAGCTATCAGATGCATGCTGGTACTCTTCCAAGTACATACAAGTATGTAACTAAATCAATGGTGGGATTGTTTTGCCTTTCGAAAAGATAGGAGCATCATCAAAAACGAATCATCTCTGTTATTCAGTTCTTCTGATACAATCATGCAGATAATTACTACAACTTTTTTACAATGGTGCATTTACAATTCTTGCAAGATGATCAAAGACAAGTCCAGCGTCAATACTGACTCTCTAAGCCCTGTAAACAGATAGCGAGAATAAGTTGTAACTAGGAAGTATCTCAAACAGATTCACCATTTCAGGCTTCCACAATTACTGTACTGTACCCTTTTTTGAGCCATATCTTCACTGCTGCATCGCCGAGGGATCTCTTCACACCATAGCACAACCTGTTAAATCTCGATACCCAATGATCAGCATATCAATCGACTCACAATCACCTCTCAGACACATCAATCACATCTATATCATCACTTCCACTGTTATCTCCGTAATAATCAGCTTTCTCATATCGCTCTATCCTACGAGTAGCGTATTCCAGCTCGGACAAAGCTAACCAAGCAAATTAGACCACGCCACATCTGATCATCGAAAACCTGCCTTTCCCAACTCCTACAGTGGAGAGTCCCCACTCCACTTCACTCCATTTTCATTCTCGGTATGCAACCTAATCCACCTATCACGTGTGCGGCTGGTCTAAACTTACTTTTATGGTTCGGCCCACTTTGGAAGTCGTCACGAATACCTCCAGAAAAGAAGATGCACCCTTACTAAGCTATAAAAGGTACGTCATATTCGCTCAGCCGGTTTCTACAGAGCAAGATATAATTCCCCTCAATTACAAGCCCCATGGCCCATTAGCCCTCAGACCCTAACCCTCACTCATTCCCACGTGATGCAGTTAGATTACCGCTCGCAGCGGTCGGGTTAGGGTTAACATAACCGAGACGCATCTTTATGCTTCCAGTTGGGGAAAGAGAAGTCAATGAGGCAGCAGAGCGAGGACGATTGGGGGGATGGGTCACGTGACTGCGTGAATCGGATAAATCTGGGCACGTGATTTGATCCCGCCCGAAAAAACGGTCTAAAAATAACCACAATCTGACTAATCCAAAGGCTCTGTAACTTTGACGATCACAACACAATTGCCTCAAGATACTATGGGTTACAAGAGGGCTACTATATGATATAAGAGAGGGATGGAAATGGTCACGTGATCAGATTATTGTAGTAATCCACGTGATCTCTTACGTTTCATGCCCTCTCACTTCTTCGTGCCCTAATCTATGCCATACCTTAGTCACTAACTCTGCATGCAGCCACTAATCAGCAACCCCCCACATTACTTATCACCACCCACCGACACACCACTTCGTTACACCACGCAATGTCGCTCTTGTTCAACGATACGAAAACCACTCACAACGATGCCCACGTGCCTGCCAACGAAAAGGAGATGCTGAGTAAGCTGGTGGCTCTACGAGACCAGTTGACTGCTCTCAAACTGGACCGCCAGACTTATCTCAAGCAGGAAGATATTTCTCGAATTTACAACCAGGTTGTGGAGGAGGTTTCTTTGCTAAATAAGATCCGGTCGGACCCTAGCCTTGAAGACGAGTACAATCGAGTGGATGTGGTTCTTGATGATGTTTTCCAGCTTCTCTCGCTCTCGTTTCTGACCATTGGACATAACAAGAGTGCGGCTGCGACATATGCTTCTTTGTCGACGGTTCGAAGACTTTTGAGTCACCTGAAGGAGTCGCAGATTTACACGGGCAACGATTACGAGCCTGTGCGAGCTCGGTTGGACGAGATTCAGGCGATTCTCAAGCAGCAAAATGAAGAGAACCCAGAGGTTATCGCTCTTATCGAACGAGAACTCAAAGTGTGTATGGAGGGTCTAAAGGAGGTGGAGGAGGCTTATGATCACGTGAATCCGGAGGTGGGACCGCTGCTTCAGCAGGTTTACCAGATTCGACGAGAGATTATGAGTGTGGCGTCTACTCCCGATGCTAAAGAGGACGATAAAAGAAGTGTGTCTGCAGAGCTTCAGCCGCTTTTGAAGCAGCTTCAGAAGATTGAAAAGACCCACCTCACGGGAGAGAAGAACGAGTTTGTGACTTCTTCGGGAGAAAAGATTGTGGACAAGTCTGCCGGTCTTTTGGCGGGCCAGATTGACGACTGTTTCGAGCTCATTAAGGACTTTGAGGCCGAGACTAATAGAGTCGATGAGTCGCTCCTTCCCGTGTACTCGGAACTTCTCCATCTAAAGACCCAGCTGGAGGGTCTTACTATTACCCACAGATGGACCATGAGAGAAACAGATCTGTACGGATACCAGAAAAAGCTACAGGCCATTGATGAGCGAAGAGTAGGAGGGCTGTTTGTGCCTGAAAAGGACAAGGAGTGTGGAACCTGTGTTACCAAGGGAGTTGAGGGCTTGTCTATTGATGATAAGGAGAAAGATAGTTCTCCTACAAAACTGGCCGGTCAGTCCATTCTTCTGTATCTGCTTAGAAGATGCTACTCTCTTATTTACAAGCTTTTGGAATCGTCCGAACCCATTTCCGAGGCTCTTACTCCGCTACATAACCAGCTCAAGACCATGAGACGCTTCTTGCTTGATATCAAGCGACTAGGCGGTATTTGCTCTGTCAGAGAACTATACCCTTACCAGTTGAAGCTGAGGAGCATTGATAACCAGCGAGTGGATGGAAAGTTCATGCAGGGCAACAGTATTCCTGAGGGACAGGGAATGGTCAACGCTCTGTTGGCAGAGTGCTTTGATATCTGTCATGAGCTCCAGGTGGATTATGAGAATGAAGAGGAGGACGAAGAGGAGGAGAATGACGAGGAGGAGGAGGAGAAGAAGGAATAGATACAGAGTAATGGATGATTGAGTAACTTGAGGGGGTAGAAACCGATGATTGATGGTTGATGTATTTTGTGTGAGGGCCATATTACAAGTATGCTGGGTGTATTTAAACCTGGATAGTGTGAGCTGGTTCTGTCGCGTACCTGTTATGTTTCTGTTCAATGAGCTATAGACGCCAAATACAACTAGCATCACGTTGGTATCAGTACCGGTACTGACAGTGTAGGGTACATGTAAAGAAGAAAAGAGCCACAAGTATATAATACTCGTACAGACTCCCTGAAGGTCGCGTTACGACCTGAATTGTCCAGAAGAGCTAACAGATGCCTTTAGAACGGATGACTTCTCTCACCTATAATCATTCATACCGTTTGAAACTTCTGGCAAGGGCTGTGTAGACATACTATTTGGACGTTGGAAGGTGTTCAAATGTCCTTCTATCTTTTATCTTCTACGTACAATTGATGATAACATCACTATTGTATGTTTCAGTGACTTTTGAAGGGAGTAATGAACTTCTCGAGATTCTAACACTTCTAAAACAGTAATCCCAACTATTCTCTTACACATCACCTACAGTTTACCATAACTGAGCACAATTTGGTATATGAAATATGTTAGATCAGCAGTCGACGTCTGATATGTTGGCGTCTGATTATCTCCTGTTTCTTCACTTCTATCGCATATCCTACGTCTCATGCCAATAACTCTTTCTCTCGACAGAGGTTTCAGATCGGTGGATGTTGGTCTATATACACATTAACTGTGATCAGATCACACTTTTCTGGATACTTTGGGATCTCACTAGGCCACCGTTCAGTAGTACTACTGTGCCATTCTTGATTCATTTTACGAAGTTCTTTCACAAATATCCAACGATATGGTTTGCCCTCTCCTCCTCATCCAGTAGTGTGGTTCTGATGAGAGCAATATGGGCAATAGGAAATTTTCCCAGTACGTAGATTCTCGAACTGATCTAATCTTGTATATACTGTACTTGTACCGGTACCATACATTAACAATCACATCATTAACTGTGGTAATTATGGCACGAATACGTCATGAGTGAGACAGTAGCCAGCTTCATTTCAATGCATATTCCGATAAGTTGAATGTGGAAGACATTAATACCTTTGCAGGTGTATCTATGAATAAATTAACTGTATGATATAGGGCTAAAAATCTCTACTGGTCGCTTCAAATTTCTTTCAATCCCTTAGGCAAGAACCAGGGAGGCTTTACAGTATTGAAGATATGGTGTTGCAAGCAAATATAGGCAGCCCTAAAGCTATAGAGCCCACCTTAGTCAGCTAGAATATTTGGAAGATACTTCCTACCAGATAGCTCCAACTTATTCTCTCTTTCTTTGGTTGCGTCCTTTCCTTCTCCGAGTATTCCCGAGTCGGATCAATGTACATGCAAGCAAAGAGCCCAACCGCGTAATGAGTCAAAGATGGGATGAGAAGAAATGCGGGGACTCAAAAGGGTGATTATGCGCGGCTCAGATTTTACTCCGCGTCGGCTATTGGAATTACCCGGTGCAAATAGAGGGGGTTCTGTCTTAACTCCGTTTATCTCCGAGTGCTTCCAAGTGAGACTAATATGTCTTAGAAGATATTATTCAACAGACATGCAGGGAACAGTGTTATTTGCCATTTGGAGTACAATAAAATAAATGACGTTTTTTTGGTCCGTACAAGTACAGGTACTTGAATAATTAAGGATGCTTGAGATTTATTTTTCATCTTATATTCGTCTTATTCTTGGTTTCTTCTGAAATTGAAAATAACCTTCCCAAAATGAATCGGAATGGATGTGAAAGAGTGAAATGGTGGGAAAGATAGAAGGTGTTTTTTGATAGCCTTCTGACATCCTGGACTTCGTCAGGAGTAGACACGTTACATCACACTTTAGTACTTTCAAAAGCGTTTGTGCGTCAATTATGAGTGAAGCAACACAGGATAAAGGAGTCGTCCTGGTATCTGAAAGTCCTTTTGTCACTCCTGGTATCTTTGGAGGAGCATTTGTCGGTTAAAAACCCACAAATTTTAGTCTAAATACAAGGATTAAGACATATGGCGACCGGTAGACG
Organism: Yarrowia porcina; assembly: GCA_900519025.1. NCBI lineage: Eukaryota > Fungi > Ascomycota > Dipodascomycetes > Dipodascales > Yarrowia > Yarrowia porcina. The sequence goes on from ULGT01000012.1 coordinate 512,742, forward strand.
GCATCAATGCTCACTTCTGATTGTGAACATATCGAACCAACGCATTCTCATTTGAGCACCGTACGATAAACAGCCTAAATAGATTATAAGTACGAAAATGGCGTGCTTGAGGTCATAATCTTCGGTGATATACCAGGTAATCGATAAATGACAAACATACAATACTCTCATGTCATCTAATGGCATCCTTCCAGGCAAGCTACAAGTACATACAATCGCGATGTTGATAGAATTGGGGGACTCCGCACTTAAATTCCACTCCCCTACCTGGTATCCTTTTGAATTCGTTGTTTGAGCCCACCATCCGACCCATTCCATCATCCTAGAATTCCCTGTTGAGCAATACTTAGGGCATACTGAGCTGTAGGGGTCCAAATACAGATGCTTAAAGGTCTTGATAGTCAAGCACGTTACGGTAATTTTATATCTCCAGATACTGTCTTGGTGGCCATGGTGTACCACCTAATCTCTGAACTATTTGGAATATATTGAGACACTGGATCAATATGAATGAATAAAAAGTAGATGTAGGGAAGCATCATCAGGCTATCCATCAGCTTGACTAATTTACAGCGGTCCTTCCTACAGATTATTTCGAGATAATCCGGGTTCAATTTCCATTTTGGGTGGTACACCGTGGCCACCAAGACAGTATATCGCTATATGACCTGAAAGTTACATCGTACCAGGTACTGTAGCAGCAGTTTCTCCAAGTCAGAACTAATGGTCTAGTGGGAGAGCTGAAAAGTTTGAATATTTCGTTTTGCTAAGCAATAAAAAGAGAAATGAAGTATAACAAGAGACGCAAGACGCTACTTGTACGTGAGCTATCATAGTGCCATTCACCTATTTATATTGTTGCTGATATATCCCCCAGACAGACTCTACTTGGATGCCAACAGACTACACTTTGACTTTACTTGAGCTCCTCCCTTTGTTCTCCAAACTCGTGGTATCAGCATAAGCACCTGCACATCGTAATACCGGTGATAAGGCACATCTATCACATCACACATCCGACTCGGATAATCTCTCGGTTTATCATTACGCTAATGACTCTATACCTCTCAGACGTCCGACCGGTCACCTAATCCCTTGTCACACGTCACTTCAGATAAGCATGTCCAACATGTCAAACATACGACTCAGCCGTGCCTGATGTAGCATGTGGAGTTTGACGAGTAAGATAAGCAGGTTGTACCTTGGAGCTTGATTGTATTATGATCTATCTGGCAAGTCCAATCTTCTAGATCAAGCTACCAGTTAGCTTCCTGATAGTCCATATTGATAGGCGCATTGGCAATATCTGCAGACTACCAGTCCCACAGTCCCACGTTGTCCCAAGTTAGCTCGGTGACTCTTTCGGTTATAGACGTTGAGTTGAGTTGAGTTGGGAGAATGACTCTACATTTGGGCATTGCAAATGGACAAAAACATCAAAAACAACGGTTAACGGTGTCAACATGATAATAATCGCTGAGATCAATGAGTCACTAGATACAGATACAGATAAGATAACGGCTGGTATGGCTGGTATAGTGGTAGTGGTAGAGCTATAGTCTCTGGTATCACCTAGGATCACCTTATCCTACACCCTTATCTTCACCTAACTAAGCCCCCCACCTTAGTCTCCTTGCACTTGCACTTTCTACTCTCCCCGCTTCAACGCCGAATTCTCAGTCACTCACTCAAGCTGCACTTTCTGCTTGTGCAGGTCACGTGCCCGAGTTTCGGAACGTTCGGAATGCTAGTCTTGGCGGAACTAGGGTCCCCCAAATGTGGATGAATAAGCAGCGAAAATTTGCGAGTTTCGGGAAATCGCCCCCGAGACCGTCCCCAACCAAATATCGGTCTTCAAAAGTGCCGCCACCGCCACCAAAGTCCCGTTTTCGGCGTCTGATTTCCTCCCACCAACGGGATAAACTTTTTCACTTTTTCCAAATTTTAGCTCACGATTTAGTCACCCTCGAAATAAAAGACTTTGATCTTCTGCTAACCAGGTTTCTGTCCCAGCTCCATTTTCGAAAAAAATGTGTGGAATTTTCGCCGCCTACAAACTGCCCGACGTGGCCGAGTACAAGACCCATGCTCTCCAGCTGTCCAAGCGAATCCGACACCGAGGCCCCGATTGGTCCGGAAACTGCTCCAAGAACAACACCATCATCTGCCATGAACGTCTGGCTATTGTTGGTCTGGACACTGGAGCCCAGCCCATCACCTCTCCTGACGAGTCCATTGTTCTGGGAGTGAACGGAGAGATTTACAACCACCGAATTCTGCGAAAGGAGTTCCCCGACTACAAGTTCAAGACCCACTCGGACTGTGAGCCCATCATTCCTCTGTACGAAAAGTACGGCATTGATGCTCCCAAGAAGCTCGACGGAATGTTTGCCTTTGTGCTCTACGACTCCAACAAGGACCGAATCATTGCTGCTCGAGACCCCATTGGAATCACCACCCTGTACATGGGCCGATCTTACAAGAACCCCCAGACCGTTTGGTTTGCCAGTGAGCTCAAGTGTCTGGTTGACGACTGTGACGAAATCAAGGCCTTCCCTCCCGGACACGTCTACGACTCTGATACCGACAAGATCACCCGATACTTTGAGCCCTCTTGGTGGGATGGATCCAAGATCCCTACCAAGCGAGTCGACTACAAGGAGCTTCGAGAGGCTCTGGAGGCTGCTGTTCGAAAGCGACTCATGTCCGAGGTTCCTTACGGTGTCCTTCTGTCTGGAGGTCTTGACTCTTCTCTGATCGCCTCTATTGCTGCTCGAGAGACCCGACGAGCTGCTCCCGAAAAGACCGTCAACCAGGACCTTGCCGGTGTTGATGAGCAGGGCCACCTGACCAACTCTTCTGGTTCTCGACTCCACTCCTTCTCCGTCGGTCTCCCCGGTGCCCCTGATCTGCTGGCTGCTCAGAAGTGTGCCGAGTTCATTGGAACCATCCACCACGAGTACACCTTCACTGTCCAGGAGGGTCTGGACGCCCTGCGAGACGTCATCTACCACCTCGAGACCTTTGATGTCACCACCATCCGAGCCTCTACCCCCATGTACCTGCTTTCTCGAAAGATCAAGGCTGGAGGAGTCAAGATGGTTCTGTCTGGTGAGGGATCCGATGAGGTCTTTGGCGGCTACCTGTACTTTGGAGCTGCTCCCTCTCCCGAGGCCTTCCACACCGAGTGTGTGCAGCGAGTCAAGAACCTGCACTACGCCGACTGTCTGCGAGCCAACAAGTCCACCATGGCCTGGGGTCTGGAGGCCCGAGTTCCCTTCCTGGACAAGCAGTTCCTGGAGGTTGCCATGAACATTGACCCCAAGGACAAGATCATCGACAAGGACCACATTGAGAAGTACTCTATCCGAAAGGCCTTTGACACTTCCGACGAGCCTGGCGCCGAGCCCTACCTGCCCGACGAGATTCTCTGGCGACAGAAGGAGCAGTTCTCCGATGGTGTTGGATACTCGTGGATCGACGGTCTCAAGGACGCCGCCGAGAACACCATCACCGACGAGCAGCTCAAGAACCCCAAGCCTCACTGGGGAGCCGACGTGCCCAAGACCAAGGAGGCCTACTGGTACCGATGCATGTTTGACGAGCTGTTCCCCCAGCCCGCCGCTGCCACCACCGTTATGCGATGGATCCCCAAGGCCGACTGGGGATGTGCCGAGGATCCTTCCGGACGATACGTCAAGTCCCACGCTGCCCATAAGCAGTAGGTGGACTGGAGATGATGGAAAATATGTAATTAAAAATGACTGTTGCGCAATGGAAACAACGAGTGAAAGAGAACTATAGGTATAGTGTGGTAACTGGTATACAGTGGCAACAGCTATAGTGTGGCAACAGGTATAGTGTGGCAACAGGTATAGAGTGGCAACAGGTATAGTGTGGCAACTGGCGGACAACAGAATGTTTCTGACCTATCAATGAACATCACAGAATCGAGACACACAGTTAGAGAACATCACAATCAAGACAACAACAGTAGTACTAGTTCACTGACTAAAAGCAGGGCGCACAAACATCATGGCTCTAGTCCCGGTACATACAATACTTCATTTCAGCTTTCTTAATCATACCAGTTATCAAGTCTATGATGCTTATTCAATAGAGGAAAACCGTGTACTGTACCCATGGCCACGAATTCTACCCCTAAGTCAAAATGGAACCTCGATTATCTCGAAATATTCTGTAGAAAAAACCGCTGGATTTTGATCTAGGTGCTAGATTACAAGTACTGCAATCTGGTTCATATCGGCTTTTTCCTGTTGATTTTTTCCGATAGCTGGTGCCAATATAACACAAATTACTGTACTCAGAGCTAGGGGTGTAAGTCGTGGCCACGGGAATAGTACGGTACCAGTACCGATATTTCCACTCCCAGTAAAACAAATAGGCAGATCTGAATATAAAACTGTTCACAAGTACCTGGTAGTCATACACTCCCTGCCTCGGCTGATTATTCTACTATTATGACAATTCACGAATGTCAACTTTTTGCAACAAGTTTTACACGCTAATCACGTCTAGAAAGAAGATTCATTATGCCTTGCGATTACAGGTACTTCAGATACACTTCTACATTCTTACCAATCTTCATATAATCATTTCATTCATGTCTTCCTCCTTATGTCAATCATGTATCCTCCTTACAAATATAAGGACGCACAGAAGATGATATCTCTCTTGATTCTCTCCTGGGCAGTCTCCATCTTATCCTGCAGCGTGGCATCTCCAATAATTCGGGCGGCATTTCGCACTTCTCGACACACTTCATCAAGTCGAGAAATCACTCGCACGATAATACCCTCCTGGACAGTGGTGAGTTCGGAAATCGCCTCGAAAGTCATTCCACGTGCCCATTCATATACCACTTCAATGAGACCGAATCGTCCTCGCTCAAGGAACTGCTGTTCATCCGCAGTCATAATCACCTGTCGATGTTCCAGAACATCAGTCACATGTCCAACCAGCTCCTTGATTCGTTCCCGTCCCTTGTCTAGTCGAGGAGTGACAGTAATAGGCTCTTCCACGTCCTTGGAACCCTCATAGACAAAGGCAGACAGCAAAGCCACAATCTCTTCAGGCTCGTAGTCACCCAAAAAGTTGTCCAGCACAAGCTCCGAAATGAAAAGCTCAAATCCAGAGTTGATTTCACACGCCACTCGGCCCTTCAACAGCACAATGTTCTTGTCGTCGACGTAGTTGAGATCCTTGAGCACCTGAACTCGCTGTTCGTAGTCGGGCAGCAGCTCCAAGTTCTGGTCACTGAGCGATTGTCTGAGATCTGCAATCTTCTTTCGGATCTCGTACTCCTCGTACTCCTGCTTGAAAGATTTGAGGAAGTCAGAAGACAGGTTCTTGACACATGGGATCTTGGAAAACTCGATTTCCAGATGAATCTTCTCCTGGCACTTTTGCTGCAACTCCATGTCCTTGAGTCGATCCCAGGAACACTCAGAGACACCTCCTGACCGTCTACAGATCTTGTTGATGCTCTGGAACGCCTCGTCAACCGCCTGTTTATCGTATCGAGCCACATCTCGAACATTGTTGATAATGTACTTGGAAATAAACACCAGATCGGGAATCTTGACGGCGTACATTTCCAGCTTACCAGACGAAGGGATAAGAGGCTGCAAAATGAGTCGACAGTATCCGGGTTGCTGGGGGAACAGGGGAAGAGTAGTAGAAGCTCCAACACAAGGGAATGCAAGAATGGAGGCGGTCTCTCCGATAACGGGACGAGAAATGAACCCGATTCGGCGACTGGATCCATCAGCAAGATCGAAAATGACCACTCGACCAACCTTGAAGATATCTCGCATGTTGGCAATCTTGGGACCCTGAGTCATAATGTACTTTTGACATTCTCGTGCGGCAAGACCGATTCGCAGAACGTCAGCCATGTAAAGATCACAGTCAGGGTAGGGCACCTTCTCGAGTTTCGAAAGAAGAGTCTCGTTAGACTTGACAGAGGCTTCGTGTTCAGGCAACAGTAGCTGGTTGGCATTTTCGGAGAAAGAACGCTTGATCATCTCCTCCACCTTGAGAGCTTCGATTCGCAACAGGTTCAGAATCATGTTGTAGGTGAGTCTGAACTGCGACTTGAGACGGGTGGGTTGACCCAGCATCATCTCCTTGAGCTGGTCTAGAGGAGTCACTTCTCCAGGCACCATGATAATCACAGTACCGGTCTTATCCAGACCTCGTCGACCAGCTCGACCAGCCATCTGAGTGTACTCTCCAGGCAGCAGGGTTCTGAAAGTTGTTCCATCATGCTTTCGTGTTCCCGCAAAGACAACAGTTCGAGTAGGCAGGTTAAGACCCATAGCAAAAGTCTCCGTAGCGAATAGGACTCGAACAAGAGATCGTGCAAACAGAATCTCAACCACCTCCTTCACAATAGGCAACAAGCCCGCATGGTGAACAGCAATACCTCGAGACAGGTACTCTCGCATCTGCAGAATCTGAGGCAGGTTTCTATCAGCCTGAGAAAGTCGAGTCACGGCCTTATCGAAGAACATGTGGATCTCAGATTTCTCCTTTTGGTTGCAGAAATCCAGACCCTGGAGGTACCCAGCAAACTGTTCGCACATTTTTCGCGAAAACACGAAAACACACATGGGATGAAGGTTGAGCGTGTGCAGCTTGTTGACCATTTGAACGAAATCGGATTTAGAAGGCATCGTAGCAGACTTTTGTTGCTTGGGGGTGATTTGAGAGCTTCCACCCCGTCCTCCACCTCGTCCTCCACGAGCAGCACCTCTGCCACCTCCTCTTCCTGTGGCTCCTCCTCTCCCAGCAGCACCTCCTCTTCCAGCAGCAGCACCTCCTCTTCCTCCAGCAGCAGCAGGGTTGTTACTGGGGCCACTCATAATCTCCTTGGCCTTGTTGTATCCGCCAATCAAGAATTCCTTCTTCTCATTCACCACCTCAATCATCTGGTTCTTGCACCACAGATAGTTGACCAGAGGAACAGGACGCTTGGGAGTACTGATGACATAAATATCCTTCTGTTTAGTACGGCCCACCCAGTTGGCAAACTCGAACGTGTTGGGGACAGTGGCAGACAACAGGATGAATTTGACGTGTTCGGGAAGCATGATAATGACCTCTTCCCAAACCACTCCTCGATCAGCATCATTAACGTAATGAACCTCATCAAAAATCACAAACTCCACATCTCGAATCAAATCCGCGCCCCGGTAAAGCATGGATCGCAAAATCTCGGTCGTCATAATCAAAGAAGAAGCCTCAGGGTTGATTTGCACGTCTCCAGTGAGAATACCAACATCGTCAAAGGTGTGTTTGAAGTCTCGGAACTTTTGGTTGGACAATGCCTTGATAGGAGACGTGTAGATGGCCTTGGTCATGTTTCGCTGGGCCATGGCAATGGCGTACTCTGCAATCACAGTCTTTCCTGCAGACGTATGAGCTGCCACGAAAACAGAGTCTCCCTGTTCGAGATGGTAAACGGCCTCCTTTTGGAACGTATCGAGCTCAAAGGGGAACTCACGGGCCATCTGAGGCACCAGCTCGTGAAAGTTTGAAATCTCCTTGTTAACATTGACCACATGGGCCCAATCCTTGGCCTTTTGAGTGGTGTTGAAGGACGTCTGAGCACGGCCAAAGGTGATATCATTCGGCAACAAATCGTCAATCGAATGCTTTTCGCCGTCACCCGCAAGATCCAGGTTGCTCACCTGTTCACTGAGTTCACCCACAAGACCTGAATCAGCTCCATGGGCTCCAGTAGTGCTTTCTTCATCTCGTTCATCTTTAGCCAGCGATCCAAGCTCGGAATCAGCTTCAGCCACAGACCCAACGATATCCAGACCCCGCTCGAACCCAGGAGGCACATCGAACAGACCGTTGCTGTCTCTGTGTAGCAATTGGCCCTGTTCTTGCTTCTCAGCCAAGTCTACTCCTCCAGGAGCAAAGGGCATGAACCCAGACCGTCCACGCACAAAATCCAACTTGGAGCCCGCAGCACGGTTCACAGACATACTGTTTTTGTTGTGCAGGTCTCCTCCAGCCACAGTACACTCTTTGTACCCAGTTATATGACCGTAGATACCTAGTCGATCAAACTGAACATCAGTTCGCACTGTAGCCTCAGGAAGACCATATAAAGCCGGAGCAAACTCCACCAGCTTGTCCACGTGGAAATCCTCGTTAATGTACTTGAGCCAGGTCTGTGACAGCTGTGGTTTGGGCGTCAGAAAGGTGTTTGAGAGATTGTCATTAGTCTGAGCAGTAGTAGGAGGTGTAGAAGACCAGGTACTGGCCCGATTCGGGTCGTAAGAAAACTCAGAATCATCTGAGGGCTGGGTTGTCGAAGTTCGAGTCTTCAGACCAGCCAAAATATCGCCAATCGAGTCACTCATGATGTAGTGTGGAGAGAACCAAGAGAGCTAAGGCGGAGATGCATGTCTTTTGCTGCATGGTGTGGGTTAGGGTTGAAGAGTGAGAGAGAGAAGACACCTAGTTACAACTTATTCCCCTCATCTGTAGGGTAAAGAGAGCTAGGAGAGTGATCGTGAGAGCATTGGAAATGTGGTGGTAGAACTTGGTTTCTATTATGATGAGTATTGGTGAAATTGTAGTGATGTGGGCGTATAGTTGAACAGTTGTGGAATTGTTGAGAGTTTAGTTGTTAATTGGTGAAAGATATAACTTGGCCAAAAGAGGCACTGTAGATATGAGATAAGTCTTGGTGCATCTATAGCAGACATTTCAACATTATATCTGGTCGATTATTTTAATCAACGTAATACTGGTGAAGCTGGCGGGCTATTGTGACAAAAGGTATATTTGGAGTACCGGTACCGGTCACTTGTATAGTACACACACCGTTTCTGCCAAAAATGACACCAATATTGAACAAACACCTCAGATCACTCAAAATCGACTTTTGACCCATTCTGCCTTTTCTTCTTGTTCCAAACTGATTCAAACACCCCTTGGGAACCCTTTCTTTTTGCCTGTCAATATATGGACCCAATATATCCACTCCAGCACCAACTCACTCAAACTGACCCAAAATTTGCCGATCTTCCGATATTGTCATCAGTCGCCATCACGAAACACATATTCACATTTAATCGACTCGAAACCCGCTTTATTCAGCTATTTTTTTATTTATTTTTTTATTTATTTTTTTATTCAACCCAGATCAACCTCTATCCTCTTCCTCCCACTTTGCTTACATAACACAATTAAAGTTTGTCAGTCTCTTCAAGGTGAAATTTCGAAAGGACAGTAATACCTCCTGAACGAGCCACAAATCAGCCGAAAAAAACCCACCAATCTCTTCAAACCACCTCTTCATCCCCCTTTCAAGTCTCCAAACCTTATTACCTACCCAACCCTCCCTTCCAAGTATCTCCCTCTAACCTCCCACCCAAACAAATTTTACTTTTTTTCTCACCACTCCACTTCCACCACCACCATGTCCACTCCGATTGCTACCGGCTTTTCGAGCCGTATTGGCGGCGTGCGTTTTTTCCGGACGCGAGTGGCGCACCATCCCCGAGGCAAGACCCGGTTCCCCCAGAAGCTGGTCCAGGGCAAGACTCTGCTCCGTCTGCAGTATGAAGACTGGATTGGAAAGCGAAACATCAAGGGCGATGCTATCAGCAACAAGTACTTTTACCCCAGCAAGCACCATGTGGCCAACTACATTCGACCGCGAGAGGACGCTGGAAACCCCAACCGAGAAGATCTGACGCTTCCCGACTCTTCTAGAGAGGACCCCTTTGTTCCTTTCCCCGATAACCCATACACTCGAACCAACACTGTGATTCCGGAAAGTGTGCGGGAACACATTGTCAAGGATGTGAATGTCAACAACATGTCGTTGGAAGACGTTTCGTCCAAGTACGGCATCCAGATGGTCCGAGTTCGAGCTCTTCTGAAGCTCAATGAGGTCAGAGAGTCTTTTGAGTGCAACGTGAGTATGATGGAGAGAACCAAAGATACTATGATGATCTCCAAAAAAATTCGATTAGTCTTGAAGACACCAAAGTGGTTAGAAATTTTTGTTATCTGATAAACAACATGTCTTTTACATGTTCTTTAATACCCCCCTAACACAGCCGAGATACAAGAAGGATCTTAACAAGTTTTCCTCTTCTATCGTGGAAATGCTTCCTAGACTGAGAGTCAACTACACCTTCAAGGAGGGCGAAGAGAAGAAGGAGGAGCGAATCTACTTCACCAAGGAGCAGGGCCAGCAGAACTTGTCCGAAGTGCCTGTTCCCTCTGCTGCTCGAGGTTCGCGATTCATGACTCTGGCCGAGTCCGAGCCCTTTGGACCTCTCGAGTCTGCCAAGCTGCTGGATCTTGATCCTGCCGCCGACGTGCTGGAGAAGCTGCAGCATGTTGTTGCTGACCACTCCGAGCGAGCTGAAATTGAGTTCCAGAAGGCCAAGGCCAAGGGCGAGATTTTCGACGTGATCAACAAGAACAAGGCCAAGCCCGATGGTGTGGTTTTCCGATTCAAGAAGGCCACCGTTGGCAAGGTGGGTCACCGATACGGCGCCTACAAGGACGACCGAAAGAAAAACCGACAGGTGGTGTACGACCGACTGGGCAACCGTCAGTGGGCCGTTTAATTGTAAATAGGGTCGAAAGACAAAATGAAATGACACAGAGTGTAGAATGAGTAGTGAGGGAGAGTGTGGTTATGTTTGCCCATCTATAACAAGATACTTCCAAGTTACAACAACCTTCGTCTAAGAGACGAAACATTGGCGTGGGGAGAACTGAGATATTTGATGAAGAAAAGCTGGAATGAAGTCATAGAGAAGCCCTAGATTGCTGAACCAACTTATACCGTGTAGCTGGCTATTTTTTGGCACACCAAATAACTTTTACTGCTCTAATACCCTTTATCACGCGGCATCATATTAACAGCGACAGTTGGATTAGCGACTAGATGTGAATAGCATGATCAAAGAAAGAGCTACAATAGAATGGTTGCACTTGTAGCAGATGCTAGTGAGTGATTGTCAACTTTTGGATGTACCTGATTTTATTACTGCCCTATGTGTCATTGTTCTGTGAGTAACTGCAAAGACGGCTCAACATGGCTCACAAATAAATCAAAATAATAGCTAATAAAAGCTGATTTGAAGAAGGAGGAAAGAGTCACTGTAATTTTCCAGCTCATTCTTATACTGGAAGTTACTTTGTGTGGTCGTCAGTATCGTATTGCCGCTACAATTACTCTTCTCCATCATCATCATAAATCCGGGATATATAAATTCTGGAACAACAGCTGTAATTAATGAAGTGCAGCGAAGAACTGATGATAATCTTAATAGCTAATAATGAGTACCAAACAGCTTCTCTGCGACTCTAGTTATTATCCAAGCAGTTTCCTTTTCTTTTGAAGTCGTGATAAATGAGAGCCAAGAGTCCCTATTTCAAAATGCACGAGACGAAGAACCAATAGTTGAAGAGACGAAAAATAAAAGGTACCGCAGTCTCTCGATAGTTATTCGTAAACATTGCTTTACTCCCTCTTGCTCCTAGTCTGTTTTGTCGATATCTATGTCAGCAAGAGAAGGAGACAATACGCTCGCGAAAGGATAACTTGACTAATTGTCAGATAAGAGACCATTTTGAAGTGAAATGAATCTCCACAGATGTTCATATAGCTACCAGAGTCTTATGTACTACTTTCTGTTGTTGCTTGTGTATTTTACTGCTGTTTTTGCTTTCAGCATTTGAGAGACAAAGCTCAGGTCTGACATTAGTCGAATAAAAGACAGACAAAAGTTGAACTCGAGTAAGAAAAAGCTATCAGGACTTAATTAGAGCTACAAAGTTGTGACAGACAACTTTCTGATATAGTTGGTACACATCACAGCTATAATGTTTCTTTCCTTTGAACATACTGGAGCTCTCCATATCTACATTGTAGAAGTTAGAAGACAATAATAAAGCAAGAGGAGTTGTTATATACTTTCTGTAGCTAGCAAATTCCGCGCTGGTCACTTTTTCGTTCTTATGTTAAGCGCAACTTAACTGGAATCTCATTGGTGTCCCTTTCATAATACTACAAAACGAAGATGAACGCGTCTTGTTTTATTTATACTTCAAAATATATACCCAATCAGCTCGTATAAGCTGACCATTACCTAGTATGGGCTACTATAGTTGTTAATAGCTACTGTTTTCATCTTTTTACACCTTTTTTGTCTCACCTATCTGGCTATCCAGAGTCATGGTATTGGTCTCTTTATGGAAAGGCTGACAAAACATGGTAGTTGAAGGAAAAAAGCTGAAAATAAGAGATACAATAACCTTTAGAGCTTCTCCACAATCACTAGTATGCTAATAACAACTTTTCCTTGCTACTGGAATCGACCATTGGTGTATTTCCTGCTCAGTCGATAATATGGGTTAAGAGGCAAAAGTCATAGTCTTCTTAGCCCAAACTAAGACGAAGAAAAGTTGAATTCAACTAAGATAAAGTGCTCAGGACATTTAAACAGGTGCAATTTTACAGTTTACTAACTTCTTCTGTTCAGGATGCTCTCTACTGCGGCATTACCATGTTCTCTAAGCATGACCTAAAAGGGGCAAAATACGTATTCAGGAAAACTTGGAAAATAGAGGACCAAAAGCTGAAATAAAGAAAGATGTAATGCTCAATCTGCTTCTAGTAGCTAGAGGAAGGTAATAAACTACCTCTTTTCATTCCCTATGTGAAACCCCTGCGTTTGTCTCTGTTTTGTCGGCAGCTTGAATACTGAGATCATGCACACTTGTGAATCCTTCAGTCAAAGACAGAGAAAAGTTGAAATTAAGAGATCTAAAATGTCCAGAACGTTTAAACTATCTGTTTCTCTGTATTCAACACTCCTCTTTGCTGTTGAGATTGTTTTCTATTGCATTTATCTCTGTTGTTAGTGTTGTACATAGAGAGACATAATTAGAAACAGGAATATAATGATAAATTGAAAGATAAAAGCTGAAATGAAGAGATGCAAAAGGTCTAGGGCGTAAACTGTAGATATTAACAGGTATGTTGCTACTTTTCTTAGTTTCTAGTATATTTCATTCCCTCAATATAATAATGCTATGTCAGAGACTTAGTTGAGCCGAAATGCAAGCATAGGAACATCTCATTTTAATGACAAACAAAAATTAAAAAGATAAAAGGAAACAATATAGGAGCATCCATAAAGCTTCAATGGTCCTTCATACGGTTTTCTGCTGTTTTTACCGGTTATTTCTACATTTACCTCTGTTCTATAAGTATTTCATGTGGAGTCAAAAATCAATGTCTGTCTCGATTAAATGAAGAAAATAAGTTGAAATCAACCTAGATAAGATAATCGAAGCAGTCTCGATAGCACATAGTAGGTAACAGGTAACTTTTAGATGTCACTGTTGGACTTTGGTGTCACAATTATTATTGTTCCGTGTGTATTTCTGATTTGGGAAATATCTGGTGTAGGAGTATGTCAGTAAATCAGCGAAAAAACAAAGAAATGAAAGTAAAAAGGAGCCTTGGTAGGCTCCTTTAGCTGAAAGTTTCACACTGGTAACTTTTAATTTGTAGTTTGTAATAATCGTGCTGAATTTGTCTCTCTTAAGTGAGAATCATGATTGAGATGAAGGGCTGGTATAACTGGATGACGAAAAAAGTATAGTAGGAGGCTCCAATTGTTTTAGATGGATACAGTACTATTCACTCTCCAGGCCCTATCTGTTGTCTCTGACTTGATAGTCTACAGTCTTACTCTTACTTCTTTCAACATGCTGGATGGGAGAAAGCAGGCGTAGGAATAACTTGAATAGAAGACGGAGAAAAGTTGAAATGAAGTAAACTAAGGTGCTAATGACAATTATAGAGGCTCATTGTATAGCCCTAGCTACTTTTGAATGCATTGTTACCAGTAAATAACTTCATAATGCTGTACAGTTCTTCTCCCAGATCAGACTTGAAATGGAGGTTGGGTCAACCTGATAAACGAAAGAATAAAAGTTGAAATTGGAAGGTATTGAGAGTTCTCGATGTTTGTCATGACCAATAGTATTCACATGGTGTCTTATTTTGGTTTCTTCTGTCTTACTACTGCTTTTAAGTCGATCTCTGGCTATCATGAATATTAGTCAAACATAGGCACTTTTGTAAGTTGCTTAGATGACGAAGAAAAGAAGAACTAGAGTGGGTAACCTCGTCTGAAGTATTTCTAGAGCTTACAAGTTTCAATTAATAACCTCTTGTCAATACTGTTCTCAAGAAAAACATTTTTTTCATACATAGAGGATCTTAGGTTGAGGGGCATACCCCCGAGCATGAGAACATCAATTGGAGAGCGGAAAAAGTTGAAATGAATTGAAAAAAAGTTTTCATAGTGCTTAAACTGCTGGTATATCGCATTATACTCCAAGTTGTATCTCTAAAATCACCTACAGTTACATCCACTGCACTTTGGTGTGTATCATAGTGCGAGAACAAATTCAGGTTAGGATAAATTGATAATTTGAAGGATAAAAGTTGAAATGAAAGATGAATATCGACACTGTGAGCTGTTTGTACTTTAAGGTAGCTAATCAACTATCAATTGTGTACCTGTAGTAGTATGTTTCACTTCTATCTCTCTATGTTCTATGAACGGCCTGTTAACAAATATGCATGTGCAGCAAGAACTCGATTAAAGAGTAATAAAAATTTGAATGAAGCCATAAGAAACGTCTGGCACGCTATTATTACTATCATTTAATAACTTTACACTTTTGTTTTAGTAGGTTTCATCTTTTATTACGGAGTTCTTCTCTTTTCTGACATCTTCAGTGGGGAGACAAAATATTGGTGAAGGGATAGCTTAAGTATTCAATATAAAAAGCTGATGTGAAGTACGGAGTACAGGTAGTATAAGAGTCTGAAGATTATCAAACGTAGTCAAGTAGAGTAGCTGACTACTTTTTGGTAAAGTGGGAGTACTTTCCTTAGATATTTATCTCTGCTCCATTTACATGATAAATCGGTAGCAATACTGGTCTGGTATAACTTGAGTAATTGAGGATAAAAACTTCAAATCTAGAAGTACAAGAAGTCTAAGAAATTTTTGAGAGCTAGCATAGGGTGTCTGATAACTTCTTGATGTCTGCAGCTCACTTTTTTTGCAATATATCTCTCTGTCAAGTGTGCATCATGTCTGACCAAAGGAATAACCCATTTGTTGAACAATTAAAACCTGAACTGAAGTAGAAAAACTAGGCCATAACAATTATGACAACATGTTGTGTATATTGTGTTACTTTCTGTTTCTTCAGGTGCGGAATACAATTTCATTCTACCTCTGTTATGTGATGATACATGTATCACGGGCTAGATCATGGGAGGTGAATGTATCGAGGGATAACGGTGTCATAAGAAAGAATATTAGTACCGGTACTAGCATGATTATATATGTATTGTAAGCGCAAGGGCATATGCACTCGTCCATGGAACGTTAAGCTCAAATATATGACTTCTTTGATTCTCGGTGTACTGGCTGTTGGAAGTCCGAAAAAATAGATTGAGATTATCTCGAGGAATATACACTCAGTGATGATAAATGTGTTACAGAAATTACTTTTTAGGTCAGGTGCTTCATATAATTTACTTCTTATCTCTCTCTTCAACTTTTTTACTTCGGAAATGTCTTATATCGCCTATCAGAGTGAAGCCAAGTGGTACGATATTAGAGAAGAAAAGCAATACGAAAGAGATACTAGTGGTCTCAGGGGGACTTATTGATTCAGGTAATTGTAACTATCAACTCCTCTTCTCTCATGATATCTTTTAATTAGTTTCGTACCTTTGTATATGCCTGCGCCAGATTTTGTCTCTCCATATAAGATATCCATAACAGAACTAAACTTAGGAGAAATACAGACCAAATAAAAAAAAATGAGTGTATTATTGCACCAGTGGGCTATCTGGTGGTCCCAATTGAATTTTTTGGACTCATTTCAACTTTTCTTAATAGTTACATCGGAATATTCCTCTATACAAAGTTACATTCTAAATTCCAGTTACCGACAGAGCAACTTTTTATAGGAGAAATAGCTATGGGGCAAATAAAGGTGGTCAAACATATAGTAACAGGGTACAGAAATGTTACTTGCTCATTTTCTTTGATCATTTCAACTCCTGTTTCTTCATTTATCAATTTACCTGAGCCTGTGACTTTGACCTCCGTCCGTCATTACCAAACAACAGAGGTAAATGCGCTAATGGTGTCCACCAGTCACAGCAGAAAGACGTCAGACACCTTAAAGTAGCATAAAAAGTAATTCAGCTACTTTGTTTCTCTCTCATCCAGCTTTTTTCCACCAGAATATGGGGTCATATCATAGCTTAAGACTTACATTTCAATCCGTAATATATACAGAGCGCGAATAACTACAGTAGTAGACATAAGGAACAAGAAGACTAAGTCACTAACTTGAACATAGCACTGAAAATACTGTAAACATCTTATGTTACTTACCTTCAGCTTTTATCCATCGATTCATCAATTTATCCCCAGGCCTGTGTAATGCCTTTCAATATAGTCTTACATAACAGCGAGCAATATGACAATATAAACATACCAGAGGTAAGGCACAAACAAATGGGGCATCATAACAGTGCAATTAGTGTGTCTGACGTTTCATTCTACTTCACTAGCACTTTTTTTGTCTTGGAAAGCGACATCTCCGCCTCTAAGCTCACTGTAGTTATGGTGCAGACATAGGAAGATACCGCAGCTTTAATATACTTTTGGAGCTTTGTAAGAGCTGTTAATCCAACAGATACATCTGATTGGATGGCTCAGGGCTCTTCTATCACTTCATTTTCAAATTATTGTGCGACTTTGTTGATTCCGACATCCACAGTTTGCCTCTCCATCAACAAAGCTCGCCAAACAGAGATAAATACGTACGGTAGGTAGTTCGTATCAGAGACTCCAGAAGGTTGGTAAGTATATACTAAAGGCCTTCAAAAAAGTTATAAAACTTTTAAAATAAGTCATATCAGCTTTCTATGCATTTTAATAGAGGTCTCAGGTCTTTACTGTCGACCTGCCGCCACAGTGTTTGGTTAATAGAGAGATATTTAGTATATAAAGTGTATCAGTATTAACTGGAGAGGTTAATTCACATAATGGCAGATGAATAAACGTTATTGAATGCTTCTTATACTTCTTTTCAACTTTTTTACGTGGATCAGCAGACTTACACACACCTGCATCTTGTCTCCCAGACAGGTACAGAGTGTAGTGG
Organism: Yarrowia porcina; assembly: GCA_900519025.1. NCBI lineage: Eukaryota > Fungi > Ascomycota > Dipodascomycetes > Dipodascales > Yarrowia > Yarrowia porcina. The sequence goes on from ULGT01000012.1 coordinate 530,028, forward strand.
AGCATGGAGGTAAGCTAGGATACTCTGAAGCATCCCGTAGTCTTGTAATAGCTGTCATAGAAGTCGCTACCCTTTGACATTTCTCCATTCCATCTTACCACCATCTATTTCTCAAGTTATTCCAGACGGGGTTTATAGCATATACACCATCTATTCATTGCAGACGCGTATGTTCCATAGAAAGGTGACGAGGGCTAAAGAATGGAATCAGAGCCATACACTTCTACGGATGGGTACTCCAAGTGTTCTCCATTGATTCACATCAGCTTTACGACTTCAAATATATCAGTTATATTTATACAGCATTTGTGAACATGTAAAATGCTGATCAATAACAGAAATACACTGAAGTAGATATTACTTGCAATGACAACAAGTTTTTTAGTGCATATACCAGCTAGAAAGAAGTCATGAGCAGTTTATTATACTTCTTTTCAACTTTTCTTCACAGTCTGACCCAATTTTCCCTCCGCCATCATTTAGTCGGATCGAAGGTGATGACAGAACTGCGAGAAATACATGAATAAAAGTTACTAGTGACGGAAAGTAATAAATGTCTAGCTATTTTTTGTGGTGAAATACTCTCTGGAGCTCTCCTTTTTCAGTTCGGCTTTTCCTCCCGGATCCAACGTGCTATACGAGTCTCCAGTTCTCTCTAACTGTTATGCTGATAAATGTGTGGCAAAGATATCATTTTTAGGATATAATAGTACACTAAGTAGTGGGATACTCTATTGGAACCGTAAAAAATGTATGGACACTTAACATTACTTCATTTCATCTTTCGTCACTCTTTATAAATCATCTCATGCTTCAAGTTTTTCATCTCAACCTGAGCAGCTTACAAATACGCTAAACTACCAATACATGTTACTAAGAACTGGTAGTTACAAAAAGTTCTGAATTGCTAGAAATAAGCCAAAGGAGTGTCCCTGGGGTCATTACCTACCTTATTCTACTCATTCTCCGCACGTCGACGGCTTGTACAGATGCCTGTGATTTGTCTTTCTCCCAAGTAGGCCACGAAACAGACAGAATACTACAGTATTTCGAATTGGGTACATAAATATAGGACCCATTACATACCAGAACCTATAAAGGGCAATCTGGTCTACTTTTTATCTTCTCAATCATCTTTTGTTCTTCGATTTATCAAGTTATCCGAAACTATGATGTTGTGTCGCTATAAGCCGGCAGATATGGGGTTAAAAGCAGTAATACATTCAGGAGGCTAGAATAAAGTGATCAGGTGAACACAACTCACTAGTGTCAATGCTTAGAATGTCTTGTCTGACTTCATTTCAGGTTTTTGTTGTTATTTAACCCACTTGTCCATACATTGTTTTTTTCTCTGCAAGTAGTTTATTGAAGCTAACAGAGATAGTAAAAACACAGTACAGTAATAGCACATTGCAGAGTGATAAAATGCTTTAAAATGTATTTTAGTAACTTTTAAGAATATCTCTAAATTGCTCATCTACTTCATTACAACTTTTCGTCATCATTCATTCGAGTTCACGTCCGTCGTAGTATCATTCGTTTGTGTAAGTGCTCACGCAAAGGGATAGATACAAAATCAGTAGTAACTTGTGATGACCAAAGGTAGCCACCTGTATTTTAATAGATATATCAACTTATAATAGCCACTTCTTCACTTATCTGAAGCTCTATATCTCTTACGAGTAAAGATATCTCAACTCATGGCTTTGGCTCCGCAGTTAAGATGACTGTAAAGTAGAGGTTGAAGTACGTACTATATGTATAACCTCTGTGGTAGTACTTAATCTCAATGCTAGATGGTCTAATAGTGTCCTACTGCTCTTTTTCTGTCTCATTTCAGGTTTTGAACGCCTAGAATCGACTTATCCTGCTACCAATTGGTCCCGTCAATAGTTTATGTATACAGAGGAGAAGGAAACCAGAGGTACATAGGTGAATTGGACAATAAGAAGTGCACCAAAAATTAGTACTAACAGTAAGGAGTAACCGAGGCTACTTGCAACTCTCAATTTCAACTTTTATTCTTCTTTAATCAAGTAATTCAAATATTAACTGCGGAATCTGGTCATGATGAAATACAAACATGAGGTGGATACAGCAGAATTAAATAGCAGACACATATATAGGTTGCCAATTACACTAAAGTGGCGACTATTGATGCCTAAAATGACTCCTTGTACTTCTGTACAGGTTTTATCCTTCGATTCTTGTGGTATCTCAACTCATGGTTTTTACCTCACTTTTTACTGTGCTTACAGAACAGATGCTGATGTCTCAAATCTATACAGTATCTACAGGAGAAAGTCAGCTATGGATTATTTGCTGAAGAACAAGAAGTGAAATGCATTTACTTTACTTCGTCTCAACTTTTTATTATCAATTGTCCGACTTATCCCTACGCCCTACTTTCGTTCACCCATAGATGCTCACGGAGTAGGGATTAATATACCAGGATTTGTACTAGAGACATACAAGGTAGTGAGGTACCTAATGTGAGCTACATATGTCATCATGATTTTCTTATAGTATCAAACTTCAACTTTTATTCATCAAGTTACGATGTTATTCTTTCACCTGCATTATATCACTGCTACCATACTAACAATACGGAGGTAAAGTTAGCTGTGGTAGAGGCAGGCGTCTACATGAAGTGAAATAGTTCACACTATTAATATTATTAAGAACTTCAGGCTACTTAATCTTCTCCATATCTGTTTTGCTTCGTTAGTCCCGTACGCCTAGAGTTTGGCTGTTCTCCCTTTTGGTCAGAAGAATAGAGAATTATACAGCAATAATAGAGACCTGCTTTCGTGACAGTGTGAATGACGTATAATAGGCCATAAAGAATGTGGTGGATGTGTGCTTCTATTCATCTTTCACTTTTCTTCATCAATTAATCGAGTTACACCAAGCCCTGGTTTCGTCTCCTCATGAGGAAGCTCACAGGAAAGATATAATGACAGCGAGACTATTAGATATCCGCAGTGGAATGACTTCCATCGCACAAGATAGGCTAGTAGAGCGTGACTCGCAACTTATCATACTATATTTCAGCTTTTTTTCGTTAAGGAATCATCGTTCCTGTGAACCTAGGGTTCACCCCTATGATTGGTGTTCAAAAATGTGGTAGAACTGTGGTAGCATTGTAAGCCAGAAACATCCAGAAGCTGTCGATTGTTAGCTCCTAATGTCTAAGAAAATTAGGAAACTCCAATAACTCTTCATTTCTACTGATAATCAACTACTACCAGTGACATCTCTGCACCTGCAATATTGTTTCCATCGATGTCAACAAACCAACGAGGAATTAATGACTATTGTAAAATTATGAGTTGCGGGACTCACATTCCCAAGTAAAAAAGGGCTAGAAGAACGACTTGTGCCATTTCTACGAATGATCGGCGATCTGAGAGACAGAATTGAAGACCAGCTAAAGAAGATATCTGACGTACAAAGCTGAAATTGAGTGGAAAAACAGCTTCAAATATCAGGTAGGCCAAGTTTTTACGAGTAGCCGCATTTTATATGTAGCTGGTATCAATCTCAGCTACATATTTGAGTATAGTAGAAGGAGGGACAATATCCACGGCTTAAGATAACTTGATGAATGGAAGAAGGAAAAGTGAAAAGAAGAAAGAGAAGACGTCGTGTATTCGAGGTGTAACTAGAAGAAGGCAATTAGCTACCTCATCTGGCACCCCATTGTTTACCTTAGTATCTCTCCTTGTTCTATTCGCAACTTGGATTTTCAGCCAAATATACATCTTGGAAGAATCGATTGAAAGGTATTAAAAGTTGAAATGAAGTAAGGTGACAGCTCCATGGTGTCTTTTAGCTACTTTATTGTATAATGGGCTACTTTTATCTGTTGCTGATATCTGTTACTCCTATCGCTACCTCTGCTATACGCAGGATTTTTATAATGTAATCTGTCTCTCTATCAAGTTGGCAACAGAACTGAGAAATACAACAATATAAGTTATCAGGGACAACAAAAAATAGCCCATGACATACAACTAACTTTCTAAAGCACCGAGGGTCTTTTTCACGTCTCATATTCTACTTACTACTCTCTACATATCGATTTTATCTGTGAATGGTTTTTGCCTTCCAGAGGCAGAATTTACAGAAGAGGCAAATGAAGCAAAAAAAACATGATTACAGCAAATTTCAAGTGGCAAATAGGTCTACTAAATTTGGGAAGACATAGTTGGCACTTTTTCTTATTTCATTTCAGCTTTTCCATGCTATTTAATCGAGTTATCCATGCTTCTGTGTAGCCTCTCAGCCTCAGATCCCAAAAGGAGAGATAATTATACCAATGAAAGCTACCAACAACTAGAAGATATGATCACTTTCAATAGTATTACCTGAAAAACATATCTGTGCTTTCATTTCACTTTATTTCATCTTTTATTTGCTATTTAGTCAAGTTCTCCTTGGCATGTATTTCGTCTCTATCCTATTCGTTTCCAGAACAAGAAGATATACAACACCCAAGCGTACTTGAGAGAAGATTACTGAGTAGAATACCTACATGTAGCTACTGGTAGCCCTCTGGATGTCTAATCTCTCTTCAATTCAACTTTTCCTCTTCTTTGTTTATCGATATTGATCTGTCTATGTATTTTGCTCAAGATGGGCTGCCAACAGAGGAGAGAAGGTACACTACCGGTACTATTGGATACTAGTAACAACAAGAGGTAATTGAAGACTTTGGGAGCTTACAAAAGAACGTCACAAGCTCTTGGAAGTATCTCATAATAGCTTTCCTCCTTCGATTATTGAGATTTACCAATTCTTGATCCTATGTGCCTACAGAGCGGAGGTAAAGGTGACAATGAAACTTACTGACTACGACCAAAAGTTGATTTTTGCACAAAAACAGATAAAATATCGTGCTCTGAGTCTTTCTGTCTACCAGACCTTCTTTTTCTGCTTCATTACACAACATATTAAATCAGCTACTTGTAACCCCACCCACTATGTTGATATGTAGAGAGATCGTACAGGTACTCGTAAATCCAATATGTACTCTAGGAGAGCAAAAACTTGATAATATTACCATTCTACATGTGGAGATATACGGAACCAGTTCACTTGCCCCAAATTACCTTTTATTATCAGGACAACGGAGTTAATGGCAAGACCAGAGTTCTGTCTCTCAACCAATGATGCAGAAAAGAGATTTGAAAAGCAATAAGAGATACCAAAACAGCAATAGATAGTTTTCTATACAAAAACTGTCAAAATAATATTTTCTGCCCTTTATTTTACATTAATTCAACTTTCTTTCCCATCGAAAGAGGATGTGATCTCGTATCAATGTGTCTCTCCGTCCAAGTTGCAAGCTGAATAGAGAGAGATATTGTATTTAACATCTCAGTAGCTAAAAAAAGTACTCCCGTGCATTCTGGTGGCTATTAATAACTCAAAGAGTTTCTTATCTTGTTTTCAATTCATCTTTTATTGCTTCATTTACTCAAAAATACCAGTCAATGGTGTTTGTCTTATTCGATGACACCAACAGTACAGGGGCGAATGGAGCAATAACTAATTCCAAATGATCTAAGAGGTGACCACTGGTAAACTATCACTGCAAAGAACAAACCCAACTGCTTGTTCATGTTTCTTTTAACTTTTCTTCATTCATGTCGACTTGTTCCTCTACGAAAGATTGATATTGTCAAGGACGAATACAAAATAGAAAGAAATATGACGTAATAATTTGATAGGAGACATCCACTAAATGTTTGTATTTTACTACCAGTACTAGTTATTCTGGGCGACTTCAGCTTTCTATATAGTTCAGTTTCGTTTTTCTTCTTTAGAATATCGAGTGATCTCCATATCTGCATTCTGTATGTATTTCAGACACTGGGGGAAACAACAAAATACGGTGGAAATAAGCTGTGGTAACAAATAATAGTGCTCAATTATACACGAGTAACATTAGATGACTTTATATGTCTCATCTACTACTGTCTATAACCTTTCCTTTTGGTTTATCGACTCATTCCAGGTCTTGAAGCCTATCATTTCACCTATGAATCTTACCGAACAGGTTAGTGTACGGGTAGTAATAATGCTAACTGACAGCAGGCAAAAATGAATTTCATTATATAATACGCTGTCTAAATGCTCTGGACCATTTTCTCAATTCCACATCTGCTTTTCCTACTTTAAACGAAAGTATTACCACAAAACTCTTCCCCAGTAGATATGTAGAGGTGCCATAGCCAGAATATATATTTGGTTGTCTCAATAAGCTGTTAACCGAGCATCTGTGTCTAGTTCTTTGTCATTTATAAATTCTCTTACCTGAATTTTGCCTTTATTTGTCAACCAATCGACTACCCAATGCCTGGCTTTTGTCTTCCATCTATGACACTTGCAGAAAGTGAAAATATGGTGATAAGACAACAATGAACAACAATATGTACCTATTCATACATTCAAAGTCTTAAATGACGTATTTTGTATCTCATAGTGTTATTTTCAGGTTTCTTCCCTAATTATACGAGCTCTTTCTGGCTAGAATTTCATATTACAATGGTGTTCACATAACAGTGGTATATACAGCACAGGGGTATCTCAATGATAGCAAAGAGTAGTTTTATATCTACTTCTCGCTGGAATAAACGTCTTAAGCCTCTTCTACTACTCAGTTTCAGCTTTTATTTCACAATCAGTAAGCTTCTCCTGATGCCTGAGTTTCCTATCTCCATTTAAGATGCGTACAGAAGTGGAAAATGTAGCTGCAAAAGTTATCAGCTACAATAATAAGAGCTCCAAAACTTCCGTATAGACGACTAAACATCCTGGACCACTTAGCCTACTTCATATCCACTTCTATTGGCTATTTTATCAACTTCCCCTTACATCAGATTTTCTCTAAATGTAATGGTGCTCTCATAATTGTCAAAAATATAGCAACAAAAGAGACAGAGGAATATTGAAGATGAAATGTCTCTACTTTTAAATTGTAAAAGGGTTTCAAGTCTTTTGTCTTTCTGAATCTCACCTTTATTCTCTCAATATAGTACTGTTACACAAGACCAGCACTTCTCACTCGTCTGCAATGCTCATAGAACAGAGTACAAAGAGGCAAGATTAACACCCATTGACAAGAAAGGGTGACTGGCCACACAAATAAAGCTGTATAAAAGTTTCAAGACTCCTCCTCTTCTTTTTTTCAACTTTTCTTCCCTACTTGATCGCTCTGTCCTTCAGTGGGTTGTCTCTCATATTCCCATGCAACAGAGAGTATTAGAAAACGATACAAAAAGAAACCAGCGGCGTGAAAGAAGCGGCCATTGGTACAATATAGGCGGATACCAAGTCCTTTGCCTTGTATTCGGTTTCATTTTATTTTTTCATTTGATCTTACTACCGTACATACCGTCTTTTTATCGAATTATACCAGAGGGGATTTATAGCATATACACATCATCTCCACAGCGCAGACGCTTATGTTCCATAGAAAGATGTTGACAGTAACAAAATAGTAAGGGACTCATCTCTTAATAGTTATAGATATCAAAAGTCTTCTCTACTAATTCATTTCTACTTTATTCCTTCAAGTTTGCCAGTTATCTCTATGCAGCGTTTGTCTCCACTTCTGAAATATTGTTACATTAAGGAAATACACAGTGGTAATTTATAATTACAACGCAAACAAGTTAAAAGACGCACATAGTAGCTAAATGGATGTAGTGAGCCTTTTATATTTCTCAGTTACAACTTTTCTTTACTGTTTAACCGAGTTTTCCCTGCGTCAACATATTGCTAAATCGAAGGTGATGACAGAACAGCGAGAAAAACAAGAACAAAACTTTCAAGAGATGACAGTTGGTGAAATACAAGCTATAAATAGTGCTAAACGGCTCTTCTGACCTCTCACTCTCTGTATTTTAGCTTTTTGTTCAGAAATCAATGACTTCTACCAATACTAATTTCTGTCTCAAACTGGTATGGTGATAAATGTGTCGTAAAGATAGCAGTTTTAAGGCAAAACAGCGAAAGAAGTGAAAAAATAAATGAATTGTACTATAAAGTCCAGAAAAGAAGTATTGTCACTTCATAGTATTGCATTTCAGCTTCTCTTCACTCTTTATAAGTTATCTGCTTCGAAGTTTGTCTCTCAACCTGCGCAGCTTACAAATACGAGAAATTACCATGTAACTAAGAACCAGCAGTTACAAGAAGTTTTTGATTGCAACAATTACGCTGATGAGTGTCTTTGTCTCTCTCAAATGTTTACTCCGATTTACTCGATTTTCGATCATTGACAACTTTTACAGATGCTTGAGTTTTGTCCTTGTCGAAGTGGACCCCAAAACAGGAAGAATACAGTAGTGTTCTGATATCGATACAGAGATAAGCAGTCCATTAGCTACCAGAAGCTATAAAGAACTATTATGTCATCTTCTTGTTTTCTCATTCAACTTTTGTTCTTCGAATTATCGAGTTATTCCTGCCCCTGATTGGTGCCGCTCCATGATGCTGAGAGAACTAAGATCTGTAGGAGTAATACGTTCGGAAGGCCAGTAAAATTGAGATGTAGCACATTAGAGTCAAGTTAAAGTACCCAGTATATTTTATTCTACTTCAATCCAGCTTTTCTTAGTTATTCAATCAGCTTGTCCAAACGTCTATATATTTTCAAGATCATCGAAGTTAACAGAAAAATGTTAATCGTGTAAGAACTCACTCTAGAGACACATGAAGTTTTGAATGTTCCTCTAATAGTATTCAAGAGTATTACTAGAATGTTGCTTTACTGCATTTCAGCTTTTATTTGTCATCAATCGGGTTGTCTTCAGTTCATGTGTTAGCCCTCATCCATTAGCTAGTGCGCATACAAAGAGATAAACACAGTATCAGTATACACCTTTGATAACTAAAAGAAAACAGCTATCTACCAGAGTTCATCATAGCGCAGCTCTCAGCAGTTCCCCTACTTCTACGTTGCTTCCCTTATAACAAACAGAATATTTCAGCCCGTAGTTTTGGCTACCCCTCCAAGATGAGATTATATAGCTGTTTCCGGGATTGACTGCCATAAAATGACAATAAAAGGTGTTAACAGCTAAAGGTAACTACCAGAACTACCTATGGCCTCTTCAAGTCTTGGGTTTCAGCTTTTAGTCTTCAATTTGTCAAATTGTACAAATCGTGGCTAGGGTTACAAATCGTGGCTAGGGTCGCGCGTTCACGAAGATTTCAAACAAGTAAGAAATGAGGCTGAAAGATGTAGCAGAGACATATATTAGTTGCTCAGTATTCATTAACAACCGTAATTATTAGATCATTGACCTCTCGTTCTTCTATTCATGTTTTATTCTTCGATTCTGATGGTATATCAGCCTAACAATTTTAACCCTCTATTTATGAAGCTAACAGAACTGCTGTGAATGAAGCAAAAACATATATTGCCTAGAGAAAATGCTGACATATGGCATAATTTCGGTTTTTAAATACCATGATGTCCCTTCTCTTAACTTTTGTCGGTCACGAATCGTCTTATCCTAATGTCCTATTTTTCTGTTACCCATTGATACTCGCAGAAGAAGGAAATATATATCAGCATTGCAAACCAGAGACATACAAAGAGACAGACACTTATTCTAGATCATAATAGTTATAATGAGGCTCTAATAGTACCCACATTCAACTTTTATTCGTCAAGTAACGATGTTGTTCTTTCGTCTGCATTTTATCTATGGTACGATACTTACCAGACAGAGGGAAAGGTAGCAGCATTAGAGACAGACGACTGCAAGGTGTGATAATATGAGCACCAGCAGCATGAAAAACATAATAAGCTACCTTTTCTTCTTCCTATCAGTTTCATTTCGCTAAACCCTTTACGCCTTGCGCTTGACTGTTTTTCCTTGAGGTTGAACGAATAGACAGCTAAACAGTAATAACGGAGACCAGCTTCAAGTGACAGTCACAATCACGTATTAAGCGTCATAAAAATGTTTTGGAAGTGTCTTTTTCTTCCTATTCAACTTTTCTTCATCAATTCATCGAGTGACACCAGGCCATGATTTCGTCTCCACATGAGCGACTTCACAGAAGTGATATTACTGCAGGGAGACTATGATAAAACCAAAGGCAGAAGAGTTCAATTGGACAAAATAGGCCAGTGGACCATGTTTAGCCACTCATCGCATTATATTTCAGCTTTTTTGATATTTAACTTGCTTAACCGCAGCCCTAAGAGTTATTCTAACGATTGATGTACACAGATGTGGGAGAAATACGATGTAATTAGTTGCTAAAAACGTAGAGAAGTTAACTTTTGTTTGAAAGAAGGGCTAAAAACTATCATGGGGCTCTTCTATCGCTTCATGTTTACTTTTAGTCCTCGATTTATCGAGTTCACTTGACACCTGAATTTTTCTCTGCATCAAAGATGCCAACCAGCAGAGGGATTAATGACATTGAATCACACTGCATCTATCAACGTGGACCAAGAGTGAAATAAGGGATGGGTGATACAGTATGAGCCATTTGTTACTATTAATTCAAGTGTATCCCCTCCTCAAATTTCGAGTTCTTACTTCGGTTAAAAAGGGTCAGGTATGAGGTTAAGAGAACTCGATTAAAATGATCAATAAAAGTTGTATATAAAGTAGTGACGTGACTAGACACTTTCTAAGGAGTATTAGAGAACAACTGAGCTGCCATTGATTTCATTAGCATGTATGCTACTCCTTGTGCCGGTTTTTATGACTGCTTGGTAATTAACATCGAAGAGCTAACTTGTCAACTAGAACTATAGCCGATAAAAGTTATTTGAGACTAGGAGAAGTTCTCTATCATAGTACAGACACTACATGATATGTTATTGACATCCGATATTGACCTTCTTATACCTTCTCATGATGTTCACACGTGTCAAATCCCCCCTGTTATGTTAGTTGTGGTCTTCACATTGGGCTGGCTTATATCGGGATACTCGCAAAAACAAGTAAGGGTGAACTGTTACGAGCTATACATTACAGTCAGACAAGGCACTCCTAGTCAATCGAGAACTTCTCATTACTTCTAGTATATTATATCCATCTCAACATCTCTATTTTACTGTTTCAGAGTAAGCACCCATGACAGGAGAGGGGCTTCTCCGTAAATTGAGGAATAAAAGCTGGAAGAGAGTTGTATGAGAAGGTAATCACGTTTGNTGGACCAAGAGTGAAATAAGGGATGGGTGATACAGTATGAGCCATTTGTTACTATTAATTCAAGTGTATCCCCTCCTCAAATTTCGAGTTCTTACTTCGGTTAAAAAGGGTCAGGTATGAGGTTAAGAGAACTCGATTAAAATGATCAATAAAAGTTGTATATAAAGTAGTGACGTGACTAGACACTTTCTAAGGAGTATTAGAGAACAACTGAGCTGCCATTGATTTCATTAGCATGTATGCTACTCCTTGTGCCGGTTTTTATGACTGCTTGGTAATTAACATCGAAGAGCTAACTTGTCAACTAGAACTATAGCCGATAAAAGTTATTTGAGACTAGGAGAAGTTCTCTATCATAGTACAGACACTACATGATATGTTATTGACATCCGATATTGACCTTCTTATACCTTCTCATGATGTTCACACGTGTCAAATCCCCCCTGTTATGTTAGTTGTGGTCTTCACATTGGGCTGGCTTATATCGGGATACTCGCAAAAACAAGTAAGGGTGAACTGTTACGAGCTATACATTACAGTCAGACAAGGCACTCCTAGTCAATCGAGAACTTCTCATTACTTCTAGTATATTATATCCATCTCAACATCTCTATTTTACTGTTTCAGAGTAAGCACCCATGACAGGAGAGGGGCTTCTCCGTAAATTGAGGAATAAAAGCTGGAAGAGAGTTGTATGAGAAGGTAATCACGTTTGGAATGGCTAGCAGTAGACTATTATATCCCTATCGGAACCCTCTGAGCTTTACAACTGTAGTATTACGCGTCCTGTGAGACCAGATAGAAAGCCGTAAGGGTAAGTCGATTAATTAGCGAAGAAAAGTTGAGTGAGAGTAGATTGAGAAGCTCATGATACTCAATGTAGTCAATATAGCTTACTGATAACATCTTTTTAGTTGCTCATTGGTCGCCCTGCTCCATTTACCTCATTTCCGTGAATGATAAATGCAAAGACCCACATGGTGAATTAGCAGAACTAGATAAAATGAAGAAGAAAAGATGAAATAGAGAGACATAAAAGCTTTTTGATGTCCATAATAGCTATAAGTAAGCTAATAATTACTTCTTTTTGTCTCAAGTACTCAATACCCAAGTATTCAACTCTGTTCGGTCAGCAATATATGGCTGGACACAACTCATGCGTAGTAAGAACTCGATTAACTGGAAAAGATAGGTCAAAAGGAATATTTCAAAACACTAAGAAGGCCTTGACAGCCACTGTTGTATCACTTGCTACTTTCTAGTATTCCTCCCATATACTACGGCTTTTTTCATCTCTGCTCTGTAAGTTCCTGGGTTTGAAAGGTTACGAGGAGCCTCAAATGACTAGAACAAATAGCAAAGAAAAGCTGAAATGAAGTAGAATGAAGCGGTCAATAGAGAAAGTGATTGACGATTGTGCGATACGTCACTCTCTATTGATTCTGGCTCATATTTCAACTACATTTTCTATTCCTATAAGCATCGTGAATGAATAGGCAAGAATCTTACTCAGGAATAACTTGTTATTTTGACGAACAAAAGCTGAAATGAGGAGTACAAAGAGTTTCTCAGTATGTTTAAAGACAAAATAGTAGATATTTCACTACATAGTATTGTTACCAGCATGTAATATTCTCGCAATTGACCTTCGTCAAGTCAACTTACTTTGTGGGACTAATGCTGGCATGAAGATAAACGGATATACGAGATATAAAAGCTGGAATGAAATCGAAGAAGCATTTTGAGATGTTCAGAGCGCTGGCATTGTTCAAACAATCACTTTGGGGGTGCCTCATATATATATTCCTTCCCATTTTCCTCCATTCTGTGGGTCTCATGAATACAGACTTGGAAGAACTCGAGTAGTTGAGATCAATAAGATGAAATAAAGATAGATGAGAGGCTAATGACGTTACTTTCAGGCAACATAAGTCAATACAAACTTCATGATGTCCCTGGCGTACCTAATTGTTTTATATCCGTGTTCTGATGGCGCTGGCTCAGAGACCCAAAGCAGGCGTAGAGATAAGTCCACTATTTAACGAAGAAAAGCTGAAATGAAGTATATTAAAATGTCAGACACATCAAGCCTACTGCAATAGTGCAGTCGAAAAGCTTTAGTTGTCACTGATATAGCGTTTTTGCTATTTCTCGCCATTATGTTGGCGTCATGAAGAGAGACGAAACTTGGGACTACAAGGTAGGTATAACTAGAGAAAAAAGCTGAAATGGAGTATCATAAGAGCTGACAAAGGCTTTCATAGCCCAAATATAAGTAACCGACTACTTCTGAGTGCTCAATATACGTTTTAGTACGGTATTTTCCGTCTACTGTGATATCCATGCATTGATACACAGAAGTGAGGAAAGAAGATTAACTGATGATTAAAACTAGAAATGACTAAGGGGAAGACGTCTACCTCATTTAAACAGGTGCAATTGTAGTATTAAGAACTTTTAACAATCACAATAGCTGTGATAAAGCTGCTGTCTCTCGATATGTCAGTACGGTACCAGTACTAGGATTAAGAGAACATAGCTTGGAAAATGGATTATCCTGTTTCTTAAACAATAAAAGTGCAAGACAATGATTTTAATAGGCGAAGAATACTTATTGAGCTACCAGCATGCTTAACTGTCTTTTATGCCGTTTCTAGCATACCACTACTTCTATTTTCCTCTATGTTCCGCAGACCGTGGATGGAAAGGACAAACTCAGGATCTGGGAATTGTGTAAATTGAAGAAGAAAAGTTGAAGATTAAAGAGAGAAGACGTCCAAAGGGTTCTTGGGGGCCATCAGTAGATATGAACTATCTTTTTCTGTTCTTGGTACGTAATACTATCGTTTCGTCTCAGTTATGAAGGTCACAGGTGAGAGCTGAACCTCGGAGTCTGAGAACTGATAGAAAAAAGAAGAATATTACTAAGAATTAGCACTAAGAAGGCCAATCACGGGTCTATTGTGCCATGTTCAACACCCCTTTGCAGAGGACAAGTTTCGCGTCTATCCCCGTTTCTATATTTTCTATCCCGAGGCTACAAAGATCATAGAACATAAATATGTACAGTAAAGGTTACACTAGACACAAGAAGAGGTTATCAGCTCTTTAGTGGTACTCATTGAAAGCATTACGAGCTTCTAAATCTATTATTTTCTGCTTTTATTTTTCAAATTAACGACGTTTACCTGTGACGGTCTTACCCTTCACTAACGCTACCAACAGAACAAGAGTAGATGTAGGAGCAATACATACGAAATGCAACCTTTCGTTGTGTGTTGCATTTTATAGACTAAAAAAACATTATGAGCATTTTATCTTCATTTGTTTTATCTTTTCTTCGCTATTTGAGCGAGTTCTCCCAGGTCTTGAGTTTGGTCTCCTAATCATGCTCACAGTACATAGAGTATGTAGCAGTATGCTAGGTTAGGGGTACCCAGTAGTTGCTAAAAACGTTTCATAAGCTATTTTAAACGTCACCATACTCTTTTATTTCTTCATATGGTCTTGTGGCTCTTAATATCTCGAGTACCACAACTGAGTCAGTACTTTTGTCGCATCATTTAGATGCCTACAGAACTGAGGTAAATGTAGCGTTAAAACATCAATAAAGCATCCAAAGGTAGCAATCACAGAGATATAGACTGACACAGCTACTTAAACTCTTTATTCTTCTTCTATTCCACATTTCTTATTCAATAACGGAGTTCTCCCACGGTAACATGTGGGACCATCATCATGGAGACTATAGAAAAGAGATATTAAGGGCAATAAAAGTTACCAGCGATAGTAAGAAGTACACAGATATAAAACTCTATAACTAAAAACTTCTTGGGCAATTTATCCTCCTTATTTGAACTTCCTATTGCCACTTTACGGAGTTATTCCTATGCCTGCAGTTCGTTGCTGGTAGAAGGAAGGCTAATATAGACATGATAAAACTGACCATAGCTACTGTTAAGTGCCAAGACTATCATGAACGACTTGCTATAATTCTACAAGTACTTGTATCCAGCTTTTGCACTTCGAAATAACAGGTCATCCCACCCCACGACGTTTGTTTCATACAGCACGAAGGTAAATATAGCAGCAAACACACGTACTTATAGTAACCAAAAGTGGCCTGTTGCAAATAATCATGAGTTTTGTGTGCCTTTCATTTCATATCTTGCTTCATTTCCACTTTATTTGCTATTGAATCGACTTATTCCTATTGGGCCTACAGTAACTATACCTCAGGTGGTTGGCAGAACAGAGATGTAGAAATGAAAAGATGATAACAGCACTAATGAGAGTTAAGTTATGAATAAATAGTGGTTAAAAAACAATATTAACATTTTGTTACGTCTATTTCAGCTTTTCTTCGTCCATACACCGAGTTATATCAGGCAATGATTTCTGTCATACCTAGAGTCTCGTAGCAGAGTTAAACGCAACATCTATAAGTTTGAGCGATCAACAGAAGTAGCCATATGCATTAATGAAGCTATCTTAAAGTCTGTAATAGCTTTGCTTGTTATATATCAGCTTTTCTTTGCTATTATACTACTATTCAATACCAGTACCGGTACTCAGACTTTTTATGCTAATGTTGATGCTCACAGAGGAGAGAGATATTGAACGTTATCAACCTCTGGATACATCCAGAAGCTGTAAACTATTTACTTTGAGTCATTCTGATCATTTCTTTCTTCTCATATCTCTTCATTTCATCTTTTTCATCCAAGTACCGAGATTTTCTCACCGCTACATATTATACTCGATCCAGGCGCTCACTGGATGAGAGAAACACACCGTAGTGGTAAATACCAGCAACCAAAAAAAGTGACAAGCAGTACAATTCGAGCTAAAAGACGTCCTAAGTTTCTAATCACGCCTTATTTCAGCTTTTCTTTGACAGAGGATCAAGTTATCCCTAGCCTGGATTTGTCCCTCAATGGAGTTGCCCAGAACAGAGAGGAAGATAGCAATGGTATATATTAAGGAGAAGAAGAAGAGTCCAAGAAGTTATTATAGATCTCCGTCAGTGTTTATTGTATCTTTTATACTTCTTTTCAACTTCCTTTCTTCAGTTTATCGAGTTGTATCAACCATGCTTGGGTCTCCCGTTTTTGATGGTTACAAAACAGAGAGGAATACTCCTGCGAAATAAACAAGACACCTCAATGAGCTCCATATAACTATTATCAGCCTCCATCGTCTGTTACTAGCAGCTTTCTATACTTCTTTTCATCTTTTTTATGTTATGTTCAAGGTATCCATACTCGACTGTTGTCTCTCTGTTCATGATGTTTCGTAGCAGAGGTAAACAAGGCATCAACGTTTAACAGATACAAATATAAGTTGTTAACCACGTTTACAATCCCTCTAGAATGTAGCAAGCATATTATTCAATTTCATTTCAACTTTCCACGCCGTCTATCCCACGTATCCCTACCCTACGTTATGTCTCCCAATCTAAGATGATAAGAAAAGAGAGATACATAGCTGCAATTAATACAAGCAACAACACGAAGTAAAACGCTGTGAAATTGAAGTATTAATAGTATACTTGGCATTAATTACACCTGTATGATGATCTTTTCATCGCCATTATGAGTGTTATTCATGCGTGTACATTTCATCCTTAACACGTTGCTGACAGTTTAGAGAGGAATGTAGAAATTCCCAGAACAATAATACGAATCTCATTGTCTAGCAGTATCTCTCTAAAGCTTTGTGGGATTCTCATTGTCCTCAAAATCATCTTTTCTTCTTCCTCTTGGCAAGTTTCACCGATCATGACTTATAGTCTTATGAATAATGGTTACAAAACACAGACATACTGCTGAGATACAGTAATAGAAACTCAAAGGATTGATTAATCGCTAGTTCTAGTCTCACAGATCATTATGGGTAGCTTCCTATACTTGTTTCCAGCTTTTTCACCTCAACATATGAGATTCTCCATTACACAACTATTTATTACATACATAACAAAGGTATGTAGTAGCGGATAAGTACCCAGAGTAGCTAGAAGTTATTTGTTGCAAACAATGAAGAATATTGAGTGTTATTAGTCCTTTTTCGTACTTTATTTCTGCTTTTTCTGCTATTTCACGGACTTATTCCTGCTGAACCAAATGTGAGCCTACCCCAAGCTGGCTGACATGACCGAATATCCTTTAAGTAGATCACCAGCAGTAACAAAAGGCGGTAAATTATGTTTTGTTAGCTAACAAGAGCGTCATCAGTATTTCATGTTACCCATTTTCAGCTTTACTACATCAAAAACCCGAGTTATGCCTTGTCTCATTCCTGTGTTCCCATGGAAAAGCGATAAACGAAGCGTCAGAAATTGAAACCACCAACAGAAGTATCCATGTGCATTAATACAGCTAGCACGACGTCTCTAGCATCTTTTAGTGTTGTATTTCAACTTTTACTCGCTAGTATACGACTTTGCACTACCATACCCAAACTTCCAGGTAATGTTGATCCTCACATAAGGAGAGATATGAGACGAAATTTGACGCCATTAACATTCAGAAGTCGATAGTTAATAGCGTTTTGTCATTTTAAGCAATTAAATTCTCTTCTCTCTTCTCAAAACCGCTTTATTCCTCTATATAACGAATATATTCCTACTGGTACGTCTAGATGTTCTCTCTGGCTATGGGAAATCAATAGAGGAGATGAATGCACGGTGGTAGTAGATACGAGCAAAAAAAGCCATGGGCGGCACAATAACAACTATAAAGATGTTCTGAACTTCTTATCTTACTCCATACCAGCTTTTGTTTGTCAGTTATTCGAATTATCCCTAGCGTGGATTTGCCACTCCATTGAGTTGTGAACAGAGCAGAGAGAAAATACGGAAATGTTATATACTAAGAAGAAGAAGTGTTGTTGTCTCTAGTATTAGTCACTCTGAGTGTTAGAAGTCACTGAAGTGTTTGATTTTAGCTTCCTTCCTTTGATTTATCAAGTACCGGTAATATCAAGCAAGCTTTGAAGATCATCTCTAAATGCTTTAGAGCAGAGAGGAAAACACCTGAAATATACAGTACTGTAAATCTATGAACAAGCAACTAATTTCCATTTTTCAGTTTCGATAGCGTGCTATTAGCAACTTTCTCTACTTCATTCCAGCTTTTTTCTTGTATTTTCAAAATATGTAAACACGACTGCTGACGCTCTGTACATGAGGATGTTCAGAAGAGGAATTGTAACAGTATTACAAATAAATCTGCATATATTAGTATTTTCCAGAGTTCTGGAAGCCCCCGGGAATGTCACAAGTAACTTATTCTATGTCATTTCAACTTTCCACGTCTCCTATACATTTTATCCCTACACCTACATCCAGTCTTTTCATCTTGCTGAAGACAAAAAAAGAGATATATAGCAGTGATTGTTACCAGGAACAACAAGAAGTAAGTGAATGTAAAATAGTAACAAGATGAATGTTTTCAGCCTCTTAAAATCCTCGATTTCCTTCATTCATTTCCATACTAAATCGTTAATTTAGCAAGGTTATCGATTGAGTGGAGAAGAATATAGAAATAGGAACATGCCAAGAACAAGAAGAAGTTGCTCATTGCCTACTAGTCGCTCTTAAAAACTTTCTGTGTCTGTTTTTCTTCTCAATTTCATCTTTTATTCTGCCACTTATCGAGTTGTCCATTTTGTATTTTGGTGAATCAATTGATACTTACAAGACAGAGACATACTGCAAAGACAATGTATCGTAGCCTTGAAGAGATTGTTAATGGACTATAATGAGTTATTACAACCGTGATGAGCTACTTTTTATACTTCCTTATAGCTTTTTCACTTCAAAATATCAAATTATCCCAGCCAATGATGTTTGTTGCATTCAGAACGGGGGGAAATATAGCAAAAATCGTACTGTGGGCAACCAAAAGTGGTCTGTTGCAATTTTATATTATTATAAGGTGTGAAAAGTTTTTTATCTTATTTCATTTCTGCTTTGTTTACTTTACAATCGACTTATTGCTGTCGTACCTATTGAGGGCCTATCCAAGATCGTTGACATGACGGAGAGATCCAGAAGGTCGAATACCATCAGCTACAAGAGGCAGTTATCCATGTTTACATAGCTACATAAATCATCATAAGCGTTTGATAAAACCTATTTTCAGCTTTCGTTCATCAATTTATCGAGTTATGACAGCCCATGATTCATGTCTCACGAAGAAATCTCACTGAAATGGGAACATCGAGCGTCAGTATGTTTAAGCCACAAACACAAAGTATGAACTTGCCGTTAAAATAGCTAGAGTCATATCTTCAGTATTCCCTAATGTTCTATTTCAGCTTTTATTCGCCAACTAATCGACTTTTCGTCCCAATTTTTTCTTCCTAATGTTGATGCTCGCAAAAAAGAGATATATTAGACAGTATGAAACGCTGGATACATCCAGAAGTAAAAAGTAACCAACTTTCAGTTTGTCTAATTATGCAAATCTTCTTATATCTCTTCATTTCAACTTTTTTCCTTTAGGTATTGAGATATTCCTACGCTTAGATGTTGTCTCTGGTAATGTGAGCTTGACAGCAGACAGAAATACACCCTGGTAGTAGATAAAAGCAAAACAATCTCCTGAGCGATACAATAGCAGCTATAAAAACGGTTTTACTTTCTTACCTTACTCCTTTTCAGCTTTTCTTTGTTAGTTAATCGAATTATCCCTAGTGTGGATTTGTCTCTCTACTGAGTTACGAACAGAGCAGAGAGAAATACAGAAATTGTATATACCAAGAAGAAAAAAATGTGTTCTAGTACCTATTACTATTCACCTTAGGTGTTCTGAGCTTTTAATTTACTTCAATTCAGCTTCCTTCCCTTCTTTTGAAAGTCTGTCTCAACAATGCTTCGGTCTTTCATCTTTGACGGCTACAAAAAAGAGAGGATGAATACTCCAGAAATATAAACTGAAGACATGAGTAAGCTTCGAATTGACAGCCATAGGCTCTCATTACCTTTTATTAGTGGCTATTTGTTCTTGTGTTCAGCTTTGTTGTGCTTATCAAAATCCCCAATAATGACTGTTGTACTTTGTCCATGATTGGTTGCAGAAGAGGTAAATATGATAGTAGTGTACAACAATTGCGTATATTAGTAGTTTGGCACCTTCTGGGAGTCCTTGGAAATGTCATGGGAATCTTATTCTGTCTCAATTCAGCTTTCCACGTCTTCTATCCATTCTATCCCTAAGCCCACATTCTGTCGCCCCACCTAAGGTGACGGAAAAGAGAGACATATAGCAGTAGTGGGAACCAATAACGGTAAGAAATGCAAAGCAATGGAAGAAATGTTTTTTAGAGCCTCTCAGCGTTCTACAACACTCAATATCATCTTTCTATTTCTATGACAAGCGTTACTTCTGCGCTTACATTTGATCTCTGACACATTGTTGACCTAACTGAGAAGAATATAGGAATAGGAACATACCAAGGACAAGAAGAGTTTTTGCAGTTTCTACTAGTAGCTCTTCAGAACGCCTTGGGTCTTTTACTCTTCTGGATTTCACCTTTTGTTCTGCCACATATCCAGTTGTACCAATTGTGTATTCTGGTCCCTCAATTGATGCATATAAATCAGAGATACATAGCTAAGACAGTGAACAAGAGACCGGAATAACTTGTTTGTTAGCTCCAATTAGTCATTTAATCATTTATGTGGCACTTTTAAAACATCATTACAGCTTTTATTCTTTTATTAATCATATTCTTCGAGCCCGTGATTTTAAGCGCCTACGGAGCAGAGCTGAATGTATCACAAATAAAGTATTGAAGGCTACCGAAAGTTGTAATTCACACAGCAGTGATCCAAATAATTCGTATCTTCTACTAATTTCACCTTTTTTTAAGCTACTGAATCGACTTATTGCTGCGCTTGAATTGTGTTGCTTCCCCATGGAGAAATATAACATAGATGAACGGCTATAGTGAGTTCCAACAACGACAAGAGATGGTAAATTACCTACCAGCAGTTAAAAGTGACGTCTAGAGCCTCTCATTTTCTCTGCTACCAACTTTTCGTGCTCATTAATCGAGTTATTCCAGGCAATAGTTTTGCCTATCCACTTGAATGCTCACAGAAAAGGGATATGGTACCAAGGACAAGTTAGCCCGTAAACAAGAGCTACAACCCGCTTCAAATTAGTCATTAGAACACTCTGGGAATTTTCCCATTCTGATACTATAATTCAACTTCTAATCTTCAGTGAATGGACTTACCCCTTTACCTGATTTTTTCAATCAATCGTTGATTCACTAAGAGGGAGGAATATGACAGTTATATAAGCCAAAATCATTCTAGAATTTTTCAATTGTCAACCAACAGCTCTTAGTAACATTGCGAGTCATCTCAATCACTTATTTTCAACTTTACTTCTAAAATACTATGATCTCTAGACACCTGCAATTAGTCTCTCTTATTACAGTGACAGAAAAGAAACGTATTGGACGAAAAAGATACCAGCAACAGCAAGAAGTAAAAGGTCACATTTTATTAGCTGTCCAAGTCCTCAAAACACTTTGTTTTACTTTGTTTGGGGTTTTCAATCCCGAAAAGTCGACTAGTTCTTACGCATGCATGTTGGCTTTGTACCACGGCTTAGGTGAATGACAGAACAGAGATATATGGTAGGAATTAATATCAATAACAAGAAGAGATAGTCAGTTATGTACTTTTAGCCATGAATGATGTTATGAGGATTTCATTATGCTTGTTTTCAACTTTTCACCTACAATACATCGACATAAGCTACGGAATCATTCGTGTCTCTCCTGGAGAGCTTACAGAATAGAGATGAAATAATCATCACAGTTTGTTTAAGGCACAAGTAGAGGTTTTCATCCGTACTATGATTGCTAGTTAGACAATTATAGAATCTTTTGGTGTTGAATTTCAGCTTTAATTCGGCTTTTTACTACCGTATAAAGAGATTTTCTAGTCTTGATGCTTACAGTAGAGAGATATATAGGCATAACTGCTGGTGATATACAACCAAAAGTCAGCAAATTTCAGCTTTCTGTTATTAAAATCATCCTGAAGAGCTCGTTACACTTCATTACAGCTTTTCTTCTTTCTTTTATTACATCCCTACTGGCACGTTTACATAGGTATGCTCAATCAGTGTTATTAACAGAAGGGAGAAATACAATACTCTAGAGAAAACATCTCCCTAATGGTAGCCAAAGATTGATTCTTAATAATTTATCTTACCTCATGTCAGCTCTTCCTCATCATTAGTTAGGGGCTCCCCTTTTCTCTTTATCAGAGGTGCTGACAGAAATACGAAATACCGGAATATTTTATACTGGATACAAGACTAAGTGGCCCAATATCTATTAATGGCTCTTTGGAACGTGCTGGGCTTTCTGATATCCTTCGTTGTAGCTTTTTGTCACCATTTGTCAAGTTGTATTAACCAGGCTTTGGTTGGTACAGCATGCACAGAGTAGAAATACAGGTGTCCCAAAATATCAAGAACTGAGGGAATAAAAACTGAAATGAAGAATATCCAGGGCTTCAAAAGGTGGTTTACTGCTATCTGTAGTCAATGAAGTACCGTTGTTTCTCCATAGTATCTTTTGGTTGGGTTTTTCTCTCTCTTCTGCCAGCAGCTTAGATACAGTGACAAATATGCTAACGTTGGAATACTCGAATGAATACACAATAAAACCTGAAATGAAGTAGAATGAGTAGTTTAAGACATGCAAAGACACCCAAAGTGTGCCACAGCCTACATTTAGTTGCCGTCAGCATTATATTTTCCAACACCTCTCTCGTTAACTTGGGCATCACATAGATCGACATCTTTCGTTTGGTGTAACTCGAGTAACTGACGACAATAAGATCACATGAAGAAAGATAAAAGACAGGCTACTTCCCAGATAGCAAATAGATGCCGATTGTTTACTTGAGAGAGCCTCTAGCCTACATTGATGTTATATTTTCGCTGTGTGATGAGCGTCATTATGAGACACTAACTCAGGCATTTCGATATCAATTGAAAGAGCGTAAAAAGTTGTATTGAAGTAGAATACAAGTCCAAGAGTATGTAACCAGATCTTATTCTATGAACCATTACCTCTGGTTGTCGCTACCACTTATTATTACAATATTATTCCTTCACGTAAGCATCATCGAAGAAGAGATGAAACACAAAACCTGAGAAAACTCGGATAGTTAGCGACGAAAGTTGAAATTAAGTATAAGATGACTTCAGAGACGTGTTTGAGGGATACATCTAGCAAACTAACCAAATATTGGTGTTCCTAGTGTATTTCATTGTGGCTATTATCTCTGTCCAGTGATTCACATAAGCGGACAGACAATGTAGACGTAGGGATAAGAAGGTCAAGCTACGAAGAAAGCAGAAGTGAAGCAGGAGAAGAGGCGCATGCTAGATAGTCAGGCTTAACTGTCTTATTAACAGTTTATAACAAGCGAAAAAGGTATGTTTGCGCCACAGTATATTTACATGTCAGTACCGGTATAACGATTTTGGAAGAGAGCTTCGGGGTTGGATCTCCTCATTTGGTGACAAGAAAGATACCCATGATAGAAATAACAGGCAGAGAACGTAAAATGGACTGTTATTATGCAATGAAAATCCTTAAATTATTGCTGGCATATAGGTAGTGGTACATATTCTGTTCTGCAGGCATCGTGGATTGTCGGCTGAGCTCCGGACCTGGGACAACGCGAGAAATCGAGGAATAAAAGTTGAAAATGAGATACACAAGAAGATTGCAATGATTATGACAGCAAATATTAGGTACTTCTTTACTCTCCTTTGTCCCTGGTATGTTCTACTATTGAGTATATTCCTGTCATGTAAGTATCGTGGGCTAGGAGGGGACCAGTGTAGGCATGACTCAATTAATGACAGTGAAAAGTTGAACTCAACTGAGGTGAAGGTGCCAGGACAATCTTCCAGCTGAGAATGTAGAAATAATTAATTATTGCCGTTGATGGTGCACACCTCTGCTACATTAAGCTCTGTTGTGTGAGCACAGTTGGATGGTTTAGGACAACTCGATAAATGGAAGACAAAAAGAATATCTGTGAACAAATAAGTAGAAATGAAGTAGGATACGTACATTATGACGTCTAGAAAGGTACTGTAGAATGCTTGACAGTTCTTTGGGCATGAATAAGTATTTCTGCAATAATCGTCTCTGATGTATGGGGATTATAATCGGAGTGACAAAATACCGATCCGAAACAACTTTAGTAATTAAGAACAAAAGATGATGAGATGAGAGATAAGCTACTAGACATGTTCCTGACATATAACTGCAATCCTCTGGCCCTTTTGGAGTTGCCTGGCCTACTTTAATGCTGTAAATATTTCTCTTCTGTGAGCATAAAATTTTGAGAGACAAAATCAGGGTTAGAGATATCGCTTAGTTAATGAATGAAAGTTGAAATGAAGTGGTATACAATATCTGTGACAATGAATATGCCTAACAGTATACAGTCAACTATCTATTGTTGCAGGAATGTATATTCATACCGCGACTATCTAGTCCANCCTCATTTGGTGACAAGAAAGATACCCATGATAGAAATAACAGGCAGAGAACGTAAAATGGACTGTTATTATGCAATGAAAATCCTTAAATTATTGCTGGCATATAGGTAGTGGTACATATTCTGTTCTGCAGGCATCGTGGATTGTCGGCTGAGCTCCGGACCTGGGACAACGCGAGAAATCGAGGAATAAAAGTTGAAAATGAGATACACAAGAAGATTGCAATGATTATGACAGCAAATATTAGGTACTTCTTTACTCTCCTTTGTCCCTGGTATGTTCTACTATTGAGTATATTCCTGTCATGTAAGTATCGTGGGCTAGGAGGGGACCAGTGTAGGCATGACTCAATTAATGACAGTGAAAAGTTGAACTCAACTGAGGTGAAGGTGCCAGGACAATCTTCCAGCTGAGAATGTAGAAATAATTAATTATTGCCGTTGATGGTGCACACCTCTGCTACATTAAGCTCTGTTGTGTGAGCACAGTTGGATGGTTTAGGACAACTCGATAAATGGAAGACAAAAAGAATATCTGTGAACAAATAAGTAGAAATGAAGTAGGATACGTACATTATGACGTCTAGAAAGGTACTGTAGAATGCTTGACAGTTCTTTGGGCATGAATAAGTATTTCTGCAATAATCGTCTCTGATGTATGGGGATTATAATCGGAGTGACAAAATACCGATCCGAAACAACTTTAGTAATTAAGAACAAAAGATGATGAGATGAGAGATAAGCTACTAGACATGTTCCTGACATATAACTGCAATCCTCTGGCCCTTTTGGAGTTGCCTGGCCTACTTTAATGCTGTAAATATTTCTCTTCTGTGAGCATAAAATTTTGAGAGACAAAATCAGGGTTAGAGATATCGCTTAGTTAATGAATGAAAGTTGAAATGAAGTGGTATACAATATCTGTGACAATGAATATGCCTAACAGTATACAGTCAACTATCTATTGTTGCAGGAATGTATATTCATACCGCGACTATCTAGTCCAAGATCATCAGGGCTTGCGGGAAAGAACCCAAGGCTCCGGGGAATTGGAATAACGAAGAAAGAAAGTAGAGAAGCAGTAGGACGATACTATCAAGTTGTTGAACTAGCCTATACTGTGTGAATACCTAGCTTTACTAGCACTGAGTATGTATCAGCACTGTACTACATTTGCCTGGCTCTGTAGAGCAGCTAAAATGACAGAGATGATAGACGGGGATAGCCATATTTTGGAGAAAATGAAATGAAACAAAGAAAGATAACTCTCCAGGGTCAGGAACGGCTTCCATTAGACACTTGAATATCTTTAGTTGTTACTGATATAACTTTTACAGCTTTATTCTCTGTTCTGTCAGCATCATATAGTAGTGGAATGACAAAATATTGACGTATAGACAATTCGAATAAACAGTTCATTGAAAAAGAATTGAAGAAGAAGAAGTAGCCACGGTTCTGATTGTCTACTAATAAAGTAACTAATAACACTTTTCTTATATTCAGTAAGTTTTTTATCACATTTAGTCTGCTTTGTATGAACCGTACATCAGAAAACATCGCATGTGCCAGACATAACTAAAGATTCTGCGAAGAAAAGCTGAAATCAACTATGACAAGACGTTTACTGTACCTGTTACGGCTACTAACGTACATCAGGGAGTGCTGATATGTCTCTTGTGATTAATAATGTGAAATTTCTCCCTGTTCTGTATCCTTTTCCAATGGGCTAAAATATCGTCTAGGAAATAGTGGACTGTTTAGCGAAAAAAGTAGAAATGAGAAAGGGAAGTAGTCTCACAATACATATTTAGGTAAGGGTAAACTAGTGGTCACATTTTATGGTGGCTTGATCGTTTTAACGCTACTTATCCAACATGTCTGTGACTTGTAGTGGGGAGAATAGTCATGGATAGGGATAGCTCGATTGACGAAAGGAAAAAGATGAAGCGAGAAATTATACAAGTCTTATGGTGTTTGCAATACGTACTAATACGTATTCAAGCACTATTTGCTTCCACTAAGCTGAGTTTTAGTGCTTCACCTTCTCTCCCGAATTGTAGACTTCGAGACAAAAAAGTAGGCGTACCTGGTAGGGAAGAATCCGGAATATGACAATAAAAAGCTGAATTAAAGTAGTAAAAGATTACGAAGACGTTAACCATGGCTCAGAACAGGCAATGCACTACTTTTATCTGTGGTAAGTGCATATTACTGCTACATTTCCCTCTAGCCTGTGAGCACCATATTAGAGAGACAACTATCTTGTTTATAACTTGGCAGATTCTAAAAGAAAAGCTGAAAAGAAGTGAAATAGCTTGTTAATGACAGAAGTGGAAGGTGTTACTAGCATAATAGACTTCTTATCGATGTCCCTGGATTATTAGAACGGTATTTCTTTCTTTATTGTGAGCAGCTAAATGAGATACTAAAGTCAATTTTTGAGAAACGTAGTAAATGAACGAATAAAAGCTGAAATGAAAAAATATAGAAGAATCGAAGTACTCTACGAAGCCTGTAGTACATAATCAACTACCAGTTATTATCCTCAGAGTGTTATTTCTCTGGATTACTCTGTGCTATATCTGCAGCTTAATACTGGCTTCGTATGTATCGAATAATTGTGCGAGGTACGAACTGAAGAAAGATATGATACTAACAATGTCTCTCTCTGCCCAGACTAGGCAGCAAACAGTTTCTGGTTGTATATGGGATATAGGTCTGCTCATTGTCCCTATTTAACGAGCATCTAGGGATAATACCTGTGAATTCTAGTGAGAAGAAATCGAGCTGTTGACGAAAAAAACCAGAAATGAAGTATAAGAAGTGTCAAATAGGTAACTAAAGAGCATTGAGTGAGTATTCCACTACTTCTGGTTATGATTGATACATGACAATGTTACATTTACCTCTGCTCTGCAAAATGATGGACGCAAACAGTTGATATGGGCTGAAATCCATGATGGAGGAGGAAAAACAGAGGCAGATGAACAGTGGAAAGAATATCAACTGCTATTTGGAGTCTCTTCTACTAACATGTTACAGTTTGTAGTTCCTAATGTTCACTACTACTAAACTATCTCTTTTCTGCAGACATCTTGATAAGAGTCCTGATCTTTCCAAGTTAAAATCGGCAAAAATAGAAGAGTAAAAGTTGAATAGAAGATACGTAAATGATTAGGAAAATATTTGAAGCTTACCAAATAAGGATCTGCTACTCGCTACTGTCTTGATAGATTTACGCATGCATTTATCTTGTTCTTTCGTCAACTCAGATCGAGAGACACATTGCACGCGTAAGAACATTGCAAGAAAAGGACAGATAAAAGCAGGATGGCGTACATTTCACTGCCCTGGACTCGATAATAGCTGTTGTACCACTGTGCACTAGATGTCTTTCTGCGGCGGTTAATATGTAACACTGTTATGTATTTTCTTTTCTAGACCATCTGTGGGAGGCAAAGTGTGGGTGTTGAGATAAATCGAATATTGAAGGATATAAAGCTGAATATAAATAAGAGAGATGTCTGGTACTGTACATCTAACCGCTAAAGTACTTATGACTAATTATTGTTGTCTTCAGGACACATTTATCCTCTCTAACCTCTGGTACGTGGGGCACGATGGATTCCATCAAAAAGCTGACTTCGTATAACTCGCTCAATTACAAGTAAGAGCAATAAATATAATAGAAAAACTCAACTGCTTCAAGGTCGTTCTAGACAGCTAATAAAAAGTAATAATCAGCCCTAGGGTGTCCCTTTGCCAAATTTTCTTCTGCATCTCTCGTAGTTTTATGGGCAGTTTGAGTGACACACTCAGGTCTAGGGAGAAGCGAGATGTCGAGCGAATATAACCGAAATGAAGTTAATGAAATGACTCAGTACTGTTTATGGAGATGTGATGTGCAATGCATGACTCCTATTTGCCCTTAGACTTGTTATTAGTACACCTGTCTCACTTCTGTGGGAATCATAGACGGTGATCAAACACAGGCATTGAGATAAGTCGACTAATATGAGAAGGAAAGCTGAAAATATGCAATTAAAAAGGTCCCAGATAAGCGATATATCTATCTTGAAAGAAATAGCTTCTTCCAGCTGTCCCTGGTACACATTTGTACTACATTTTTCTTTCATATATGCATTACGGATGGAGTGACTAAACTTAGAGCTTTGAGTACTTGAATAATGAGATGAAAAAGCTGAAATTGTGTACCAGAATACTTTGGGATGTTTTGGGGGGCTGCCTCGCAATGGATTACTACTTATTAGTGTCTCAAATATATTCTATTACTGTATCACTCCTGTTTTACGAACTTCGTAGTTGGAGAGGCATATGTAGTCCTAAGGAAACAATGATTATATGACGTAAAAAGTTAATAAGAAGTCTGAGAAGAAGCCTGTGCTAGGTTTTCAGACAAGACTGTCTTTTTAGTGACTTCTAGCGGGTATCAGGGGTTTGTTAGAGCTACTGTCTTTCCAGTCTGTACGTGCAGGAATAACTCACTATATTAAAGCATAAAAGCTGTAGNGGAAGAATCGAAGTACTCTACGAAGCCTGTAGTACATAATCAACTACCAGTTATTATCCTCAGAGTGTTATTTCTCTGGATTACTCTGTGTGATATCTGCAGCTTAATACTGGCTTCGTATGTATCGAATAATTGTGCGAGGTACGAACTGAAGAAAGATATGATACTAACAATGTCTCTCTCTGCCCAGACTAGGCAGCAAACAGTTTCTGGTTGTATATGGGATATAGGTCTGCTCATTGTCCCTATTTAACGAGCATCTAGGGATAATACCTGTGAATTCTAGTGAGAAGAAATCGAGCTGTTGACGAAAAAAACCAGAAATGAAGTATAAGAAGTGTCAAATAGGTAACTAAAGAGCATTGAGTGAGTATTCCACTACTTCTGGTTATGATTGATACATGACAATGTTACATTTACCTCTGCTCTGCAAAATGATGGACGCAAACAGTTGATATGGGCTGAAATCCATGATGGAGGAGGAAAAACAGAGGCAGATGAACAGTGGAAAGAATATCAACTGCTATTTGGAGTCTCTTCTACTAACATGTTACAGTTTGTAGTTCCTAATGTTCACTACTACTAAACTATCTCTTTTCTGCAGACATCTTGATAAGAGTCCTGATCTTTCCAAGTTAAAATCGGCAAAAATAGAAGAGTAAAAGTTGAATAGAAGATACGTAAATGATTAGGAAAATATTTGAAGCTTACCAAATAAGGATCTGCTACTCGCTACTGTCTTGATAGATTTACGCATGCATTTATCTTGTTCTTTCGTCAACTCAGATCGAGAGACACATTGCACGCGTAAGAACATTGCAAGAAAAGGACAGATAAAAGCAGGATGGCGTACATTTCACTGCCCTGGACTCGATAATAGCTGTTGTACCACTGTGCACTAGATGTCTTTCTGCGGCGGTTAATATGTAACACTGTTATGTATTTTCTTTTCTAGACCATCTGTGGGAGGCAAAGTGTGGGTGTTGAGATAAATCGAATATTGAAGGATATAAAGCTGAATATAAATAAGAGAGATGTCTGGTACTGTACATCTAACCGCTAAAGTACTTATGACTAATTATTGTTGTCTTCAGGACACATTTATCCTCTCTAACCTCTGGTACGTGGGGCACGATGGATTCCATCAAAAAGCTGACTTCGTATAACTCGCTCAATTACAAGTAAGAGCAATAAATATAATAGAAAAACTCAACTGCTTCAAGGTCGTTCTAGACAGCTAATAAAAAGTAATAATCAGCCCTAGGGTGTCCCTTTGCCAAATTTTCTTCTGCATCTCTCGTAGTTTTATGGGCAGTTTGAGTGACACACTCAGGTCTAGGGAGAAGCGAGATGTCGAGCGAATATAACCGAAATGAAGTTAATGAAATGACTCAGTACTGTTTATGGAGATGTGATGTGCAATGCATGACTCCTATTTGCCCTTAGACTTGTTATTAGTACACCTGTCTCACTTCTGTGGGAATCATAGACGGTGATCAAACACAGGCATTGAGATAAGTCGACTAATATGAGAAGGAAAGCTGAAAATATGCAATTAAAAAGGTCCCAGATAAGCGATATATCTATCTTGAAAGAAATAGCTTCTTCCAGCTGTCCCTGGTACACATTTGTACTACATTTTTCTTTCATATATGCATTACGGATGGAGTGACTAAACTTAGAGCTTTGAGTACTTGAATAATGAGATGAAAAAGCTGAAATTGTGTACCAGAATACTTTGGGATGTTTTGGGGGGCTGCCTCGCAATGGATTACTACTTATTAGTGTCTCAAATATATTCTATTACTGTATCACTCCTGTTTTACGAACTTCGTAGTTGGAGAGGCATATGTAGTCCTAAGGAAACAATGATTATATGACGTAAAAAGTTAATAAGAAGTCTGAGAAGAAGCCTGTGCTAGGTTTTCAGACAAGACTGTCTTTTTAGTGACTTCTAGCGGGTATCAGGGGTTTGTTAGAGCTACTGTCTTTCCAGTCTGTACGTGCAGGAATAACTCACTATATTAAAGCATAAAAGCTGTAGGAAACTATGACAAAAAGCCCATTGTGTTAGGAATAGCTAACTGTACCTAATAGGTCTATTATTGATGTTTCTTGTTATTCTTCACCACTATTTTCTTCTTGTTATGCACACTTTCTTACAACCTAGAGGGTTATGGACTGGAATAGTTGGTAAATTGAAGCCCGAAAGATGAAATAAAGAAAGATTAGAGGCCCCAATGCTGCTTGAAGTCTTCAAAAATAGCTTGAAATCACTTTGTACCTGGTGAGCTATACTTACTCATTAATATTCCCTGTTCAGTACGGTATGCATCAATTTTAAGAGTCACAATGCCGTCGTATGATAAAGTCGATTAATCGCGGAAAAAAAGTTAGAGAGACGTTGGATGAAGTGTCGAAAACGTTCATTGCACTCTCAAAATCAGTCATGTTATCTCCCATTTCATTTGTCGATACTAATATTAAATTTAAAGATCTCAGTACTGGTACCCGTATGCATCATTGAGAGAAAGACTGAAACACGAGCCCGAACAACTTGACAAATAACTATGAAAAAGCTGAAAATAGGTCCAGAAAGATGCTAATCACATTTCAAGAGCTTAATACTATATAATTGGCAACTTCTATATGTTTCTGTTTCATTTTAATTAGTATTTTTCTCTGTTTTAAGCATCATCTTTGAGAGACAGATAACAAGATTCGTAAGACTCGGTGGAATGAAGAATAAAAGCTAAAATAAAGAGATAGATGAGACCCATTGTTTACAATATACCTGATAATATACATTTGATCATGTTCTACTATCGTTGGTATATATATTCCTGTATTTCTCCCTCTCCTGTCTGCTAAGCAGACACACACACAAAAATGGACCTAGCGATAACACGATTAGATGGAAAAGAAAAGTTGAAAAGAAGTGTAATAAAGCACTCGGTACATCTAATAGTGCTGGAAGATAAGATTAGAGGTCTCTTTTTGTAGCTGGTATTTAACTATCCCAATCTACCTCTCTTCAGTTATATCTCAGGTTGAGAAGCAGATCCCAGGGCCAGGGAAAACCGTTATACATACCGGACAGAAGTTGAAATAACATAGGGGAAAGATCCAGAACGTTTTATTGAGATAGAGAGTGTGATTACCATCTCACCAAAGGTATTACATATGTCACATTCATTTATCGCACTTGATTGAGTACTTGTACCATTATTGGCCAGACAAAAAATGAAGTACAGCTATATCTCGATAATCGATCAAAAGAGCTGAAGTACAGCACAATCATTGTCAATTTTTGGACGACCTAGCCCAAACTGGTGCTTCATTAATCCCAGTTTTGTGGGCATCAATGTTTGATGCAAAATGGAGAGCCATAGGTGGATCTTTAAGGCATTCTAAAAGTTGATATCAGGCAATATAAAAAACTCCGAACATCAATACTGTCGACAAGTTACTATTGTATCACATCCAGTTGTTGCTGCTATTCCTGGTACTGGAATTCCCTCTCTTCCGTTGACGTCATATAAGGTGGGACATTGATCATCGACTAACACGTGATATAAAGGAATAAAAGAGTAATCCATTCAGTTAAAGTGGATCATAGTGCTTAGAGAAGGTATCAGTACATAACTTGCCACCTCTTCTAGTGTTTTATTCATGACTATCATGTTTCTCTCTGTTCTGTCTGCATCAACAAGGAAAGACAAATAATTGTGTGCAGGTATGAGTCGATATATTGGTGCAACAAAGCTGAAATGGGGTGAGCTAAAAGCTCTTACACGCTCTTAATGGATACTACTATGCAATCACCACTCATTGGTGTTAGTTATCCTCTTTACTACTATGTTTATCTCATCTAGTGTCTTCAGAGGTAGAGGCACAGAACTCGTTTCAGGAGAACTGGGGTAACTCACAAAAAAAGTAGAAAAGAAGTATTATAAGAGGCTCAGTATGATTATCTGGCACTCATCATGTGGAAAAGAACATTTTGTCGCTTTAATCCTATTTACTGCTACATTAATATGTCTTCAGTAAGGATTTGGTGAAATAGTAGAAGTCATGAAGATGTAAAGCTCGATTAATGAAAGAAAAAAGATAAACTAAAGAGATAGAAGAGGCATGTGATGTTTCCAAAGACCACTGCGATGTCCCAACTTCTTCTGTCCGTCTCTAATTTGTGTTATACTCGCATCACACTCTTTTCTTTCATCCGCTTACATGTAAGACAGATTGCAGACCTGGGTAACGCGAAAACTGTTAGAGAAAAGCTGAAATGAAGTAGATTAAGAAGCTCATGACGTCTTATATCGCTCATATTATATGTGGAAATACTTTTCATTGCAGCTAGTACACCCTACTGCTACATTTACCTCTACTCAATGAGCAGCATTGGATGGGGAGACCCACACACGTTTGCATAACTTGTCAAATGGCAAAATAAAAGCTGAAATATGTATAAGAAGTGACAAACAACGAGTCTACAGTGCCTTTAGTCTGCGATATACAACTAATTATATCTCCAGTTTTAATTTGGACAGCTCTCCTCTGTATTGTAAGTATCCTAAATGAGAAGCCTCAGTCACGATTACTGGTACCGGTAGCAAAACTTGTCAACCGAGAGACAAAAGTCGAATTGAATAACAAGAGACAATCTCTGGGTCCATCAAAGCTCTTTGTAGAGTCTCATCACTTTTATTACCTCTTGTAGGTATTACTGTCCTAGTTCCCTGTTCCGTCAGTATCTCAACTGAAGGGACAGAAGCTGGTCTGTAGGAAAAGTCAGTTAGTTGACACACGAAAGCTGATTTGAAAAAAAGTGAAGAGCGTCAGGATACTATAACATCTTGTGGCATCTGTCAGGTTGCATTTGGTACTTGGTACTTTCACATTAACCTCTCTCTCAACGTCGTAGGTAGAGACATAAATTCATGGACTGGAAAACTAAGGAAACAATACCAGTATTGCACAAAACAAGGATCTCTTGTAGTTATTTACCGCTACTATTAGATGTTTCAGCACTTGCTACTGTCACTAGCATGTTTCTGCGATACTTATCCCAGTTTTTTGGTATCAATGAAGGACACAAAACATTCAGGTGTAAGGATAAGTTCAAACAGTGCAAAAAGAAGCCGTTAATAAGTCATAAAAGGTCTTAATATGTTTATTAGGTTATAATTCTGTAGCATATCAGCTTTTGCTGCAGCTTTCGCGTAATCTTATAAGATCTACACTTCTGTCAGCAGCATCTGTGTTGGGATAACTTGATAATTGATATTATAAGAGGTAAAAAAGCGATTAAAGAGGTCCCAGTTGATTTTAACTCGCTATTATTAGGTATCTGAGTTCTTCTTACTCATTGAGATATTTGAATACAGTGTTCCTCTCTGTTCCTTAAGTATCTGGTACGAAAGGCTGGGAGGTGAAATGAAATGTGGGCATATTGAGAACTAGGATATACAAATAATACAGGGATTGAGTAGAATAGTGAGCTAATAAATTTTCTACAAGCTAAATATACGTAATGCTGTAGCTATTTCTCTTGCTGGTACTTTTTCTCGCTGTACTGTAATACCTCTTTTACAGTATATAAGCATCAGAGGTCTAGAGAGAGAGACAGTGCAGTCGTATAAGAGAACTCGACAATACGCATGAAGAACAAAAATAAGGCACCCTAAGAAGCCCAGGAGCTTAAGTAATGTTACAATGTTTGATATACCACCTTTTCTTAATATTGTTCAAAGTACAACAATGCTTTCCTCTGTTCTGGGGATAAGTGCGATGGAGAGACGGTTTTAAGGTAGTGGCGAAAGTCAAGACATTGAAGGAGGAAAGATGACATGGTGTGAAGAAGAGTCTAATGACTTCATTTAGGACTATTTCTAGATATGCAATCATTCCTTGTTGTCTTGATCATGTTTCATCGTCTTCCAATCCTTTCTTTCAGCATGTCACAAGTGGGGATCGAATGCAAGCCTACGAATAACTCGAATATTGATAGAGAAAAGTTGAAATGAAGTATAACATAACTCTCATGACACTCTCGGTAGCTGGTGGGGTAGTATGAACTACTCACACTTTGCATTTAGTACTTTTAATGCTACATTTTCCTCTACTCTGCAACATTGCGAGAGATAATCATGCTTTGAAGAATCGATTAAGAGCAATAAAAAGTGGAAAAGAAGTACAAGTGGTTATTAAAAGTGCTTTGATGGTGCTACCAGTACCATATTAATAACTTATTTGTATTTTTATGAAGTTTTGCACTAATATGTCTCTCTGAATTGCAAGCATTCTTTTTGAAAGGCCAAAGTTCCGATTAGTATAACTTGACAAATTGAAAAAACAAAAGCTGAAATATAGATAATGAGCGTCGGTTAGCACTCAGTACAGCTAAGAGTATATTATCAACACCTTTTACGATCTCTAGTGTACTTATTTCTTCAATTCTCTGTTTTGTAAGTATCGATGACTGAGACGACTGAATTTAGTCGTTCGGACAAGTCGATTAGTTGGCAGAAAAAAGCTGAATTGATGGATATGAAGAGCGAGAGAAACACAAGCACACTTGGAAGTACCCATCGGAATACTCTTGGTTGCATTTGATGCTTTTTATTCTATAGTACCCTCTTTTGTCTAGTGTCTCGTTTACAGAGAAATTATTTCCACACAGAGATATTAATAAATGGTGTGGTAGAGAATATACAAGTTAGTATATAAAATGCGGAGGTACCGGTACGGTAGTATTCATTTTGGTGGAATTCAGTGCGTATTCCTATGCCAAGAATCTCGTGTGTAAGTTTTAGTGCAGCTATGAACTCCTGACAAGGTTTTGCCACATGTGGACATTATTAGAGAGCCTGATATACAGTGTCGAGAATCGATGACAGTAAGATAAAAATAGTACCACCAGATTTACTATGACTAGATGATCATTCTAATATCACTTTCAATGCATTTGGTTCGAATGCTGTCGTTTCATTCGCCAAAAACAGCAAAATTTTGCCACACGGTCGTATATCACGTATTCAGGTGGGGAAAGAATGAGTTGCTCCCAATCGTCAATAATAAGCTGCAACTATACTAAATTTCCACACGTAAGCCTATCATAACTCCTCTGTTGACTGCTCAATATTTATCCTACTTGTACAAGTATCCATTATAGTCTACCCGTAGCCACCTGACTCATATTGCAACAACGCTCGAAGTAATTTGCTGAGAAAACAGGCTACTTGTACGAAACAATGGCCTTGTTCTTAGCAATAGGGCTGTATGCACTTCTCTTTCCTGTGTGTAGTAGAATCTTATTTTATTCGTAGATGCGGCGGGGGATCCAGGGGCTAATGGCTATGGGTCGTGCTCACGATGTCAAGGACAAATAGCAGAGAGTTCGAATCGTAGAGAAGGTGGTTTAATAGAGGCTACAAGGTCAAGTACAAGTACAAGTACAAGTAGGCATCTCGGGCGGTTTTCCAGTTTTTGATGCCTGGACACATCCCAAAAATATGCTGAGCTCATTCCCCTGTTTTTGCACAATCAGAATTGAGGGTTCATACCAAAACAGAGTTTGTGGCAAAAAAAATTGGAAAAAGATAAGAAAGGTCAAGGAAAAGACTGGATCATCGTTTTTGACGTCAAACGAGCCGATTTCGAGTATTTTTCAGCTTCTGGCGATGGTAATTGCTTTTGATTGATTGATGGATTGCTGCACTGCATGTGGTGATGACCACCCAGTGCATTGATTATGCATGCAGCAGTGTTAAGTAAAATGAAGAATCTCATTAGGTTGTTTAGTTGAAAGATACTTGACTGATGCTAAGCTCTACATATTTGTGACAGGAGTTGCTAAATAGGACCTTGACGCGTGAGGAGATCTCTAACCTCCTATTTTGCCAGTATCAGCTTCGAACCCCCAATTTGTCCGTTGAAAAAACCACTAGCTCAACCTCACCACCATACAGCGCAGTGATATGGAGTCGTTTGGTGTAACTCGATTAATTGATGAATAAAAGTTGAATATGGATAGATGCAAACTCTCAGCGCATTCATCATAGCTTAAAGAATGTGATTGACAATAATATTCAAAGCTGGTGTCCGTTATTACAAGTACCGTGTGCATCTCTATTATTCCATCAGCAAGGGAAATAGTCAAGCGCTAGGCGTAAGGATGTCACCAAGGAAACCAGAAAATGGAGTGATAAAGTAGCTCAAAATTTTCTGCTTAATGTGCAATTTAACATATCTTGTAGTTGTGTACCTACTACTGCTACCGTATCTTACCCCTGTCTTGTGAGTATTGTACGAGTACCAGTGACAGATTATATGCGTAAGATTAACACCGCAACTTGACGAATAAAAGCTGAATATAGGCACAATAAGTGACTCATTATAGTCAGTAAGACCATACTAGATAACAAACTACTTTGTATATCTCTGGTATGAAAGACTGACATATTCCATGTTCTGCGAGCATCGATGGATAACAGAAAAATTGGGCGTAGGCATCAGACGTTTCATAACAGAAAAAAAACCCAAGAAGCGCAAAAGGGAGACATTATGGCATATGACAGCTCGCTAATATGTTGATGATCATCTCCTCCTTCAAATAATATTACACGTGTGCTTCATTTTAATCCGTTCTGTAAGCATAATGGATAGAGGGATAAAATTGTGGGGTTGAAAGATGACACGAGAATCGTAGGATAAAAGTTGTAAAGAAGTAGGAGAAGCTCTCATAACACCAATATTAGCTACTGGTATGCAATTAACAGCATCTCGTATATGCCTCTAGTCTTCATGTTGTATTTCTTTCTTATTAGTAATCATCATGCACGAGATACCATGGCCACGATTTGTAAAACTTGATAAATTGACGAGCAAAAGTTGAAATGAAGGAATATCAAGGACTCTGAAGACTCTGTAATATTGCATATAGGTATCCAAGCACTTCTTATTGTATGTATCAACTAGGAATGTCATCACACTCTCTCTTCTATAACATCGTTTATTGAGGGGACAAATTGATGGCAAGACAAGTCGACTAATAGTAAATTAAAAGCTGAAATGAGAGTCGAAAAGAGCAGCAGGGCTCTAGTATAACGGAAAGCGCTCAGATAAAGTAATATTACTGTAGCTACATTTATCTTTGGTACTTATACCTCTACTCTGCAACCACCTTAGGGGGGACCAAAATCATGGGTTGGGATATCTTGTCTTATGAGAGAAATGAAACCCCATAGAAGTTGGAAAATGTCTAAAACCAGCAAATGGGTCTACTAATAGACAGCTGATTCCCTTTGGACATCACAAGTTAATCCTGATTCTATATTTGTCTCATTGTATCAGCACCTAAAAAGAAGGAGAGTTACTAGAACAGAGGACAATTGGAATAAATGGCACATAAAAGTAACAGTGAAGTATAGGAGCGTCCTAGCTATATTTCAGACGACTATCAGAACACATTTTGAAGCTTCTTGTGTCTCTAATATGTGCTATTACTGTATTTATCCTAATTCTGTTGATTTCAAATCTAGAGGGAATATAGACGAATGGACAAGTGCATTAGTTAACAGATAAAAGTTGAAATGAAAGAAAACAAAACACTCTAGGCACTCACGTAAATGGAATGTGTGCCCCAGTCTACCTTTATCTTGCTTGCAGATCGTATTATTGCCACATATCTCAATTCTGTCAGAGTCATAGAGCGGCACATATGATGGTTTGGAATAACTTCATAATTTGAAGAACAAAAGGTGAATAAGCAAACAAGAAGAAGACATAATTGGTTTATATAACGCCTGGTAGATAATGGACCCCGTCTATCTGCTTCTACTTCAAAATGATACTGTATTATGTCTGTTTGGGGATCTACTTTAAAGAAAGACAAAACACAGGAATCCGGATAAGTCGTCAACTAACGGGAAATAAGGGAAATAAAGTAAATAATACATCCATAGATACTATTTTATTGCAATTCAGAACTTCTTGTTGCTTCTGGTTATGTATGGCGGTAGTTTATCATATTTGTAAGCTCCACAGGTTGAGAGGCAAAACTCGAAGCATGAGACAACTGATGAAGAGTGAAGAAAACAGAAATAAAGAAAGATGAGATAGCCATACTTTTTGGCTGACTTCAATAGTGGGCTTCATCACTTTTTACGGTTTCAAATCAAGAAACTGCTATCTTCACCACACATTTATCAGGATAAGAGTTGCAGACAAAAATAAGGGACTGGTATAACAATTGTTTTGTGTACATTCTGGAATAAAAGTTGATATGAAAATGGAGGTGGTCTATGGAAGAATTTAGCACCATGATTGTTTTGAAAATTTCCACCCCTTGCCACTATTACGTTTAATTCATGCAGTTCTCGCAGTTCTTTCATCACCTTCGATAATAGCAATATGTTGAAGTATGGAGAACCCGTTAAAAGGTAGTAAAAAGTTCAATAGAATCAAAATAAAACAATCATTACATCTATCTAGCTAACATATGCAGTTTAAAGCTTTCCTTCGTTGTGATTATCTAGTACTACAGTGTATGTCCCTTATCTCTCAACATTTGGAATGTCAAGACAATTTGACCAGAGATTGATAAATTTGATAATAGGAAGTGGAGAAGGTAACTAATAATCGGCACTAAAATTGAAACAATCTGTAGATATATACTGAGCCACTTCTTATAAGTAATTTCCTTTTCTATCTGTTATTTCACGAACTTGCTCTACGTGTCCATCCATCAAATACAGTATGTTACAGAATTGTGAAATTTGGAAAGTAATACGTATGGGGCTACAAGAAGTGCTTGGTTGAGCCTCATCTGGGTCGAAAAGAGCTATGAGTACTTTGCTTTACATGATTTTCAGCTTTCCTCTGTCAATTATTCGAATTCTCGGAATTATTAGTAATGGTCTCTTAGTGGTGCTACCACTTCACCACTGTGAGAACTACAGTATAACCTGAATCCAATGACAATAGAAGTTATTTATCAGTCTACCAGAAGATGTTTCGTACTTATTACTGTCCAATTATCAACTTAACTATAGTTATCATTTCGCAATTGCTCATGTTATCCAATTCATATCTCTTGAAGGTGAAGACAGACAAGAGGTTAGAGCGACTGTAGAGTTATAAAAATGCATAACAAAGGTACCTGAGGGGATTATTTTTAATGGGCTAGAGTCTTAATGGTCCTTATCCACCTGTTTTCAGTTTTTATTTACAGATTAATCGACTTTACGGTCAAATATTATGATTCCTCTGAAGTTCATGTTTTCAGAACAGTGATACTGAAGGCATTCATACGTAACGGAGATGGAAAATGCTACAAGTACTTACTATTATTGCAAGAGAACATTTCAAGCTTCTCATTTCTCCTCGCTACAGCTTTTATCTTTGATATATAGCATTATATCGATTGTAACGTTAGTCTCTCACATTTGATGCTTACATAACAGAGAGATATCCTATTGAAAAACGTAGTAGAAACAAGGGTAACCTGACTATTACGTACGACTAGGTATATCAATAGATACCGGACTCTTATTACTCTTTGTATCAAGTTTTATTCATCAATTGATCTAGTTATGCCTGGCCTGGGTTTCGTGTCGCAAATGTACATGATCATAGAGAGGACTTAAAGGCAAGTCCACACAAGAAGAGTGGATAACAGAGGTAGTACCTGGCATTTTTGTGTCCAGGTAAACACATCTAACAACTTTCCTATACCACATTTGAGCTATTATGGATCAGAACATCGAGCTCCCCATTCAAAAAACCTCTGAGATCTCTACCTGTAAGTACCGGTATAGTACAGTGTATACAGTAATAGTTTGATTAGGGACACTAAAAGGTCGTCCGTCGTATATTAATTGCCAGAAAGAGCATGAATTGCATTTTAACTTGCTTTGTTCCTCAATATATCGAGTTGTCAGTAGTTGTGTCTACCCTTCAACACTACAGAAATGAGAAAAGTACTGAATGTTCTTGAGTTAGGGCAAGAAAAAGTAGCCAATTAGTGATAACTAATCAGTGAGAGAGTTCTGGTCACTTTTCCTTTCTTCTTTTCAATTTTCTTCTATTGATAATTGGATTTTACCAATCATAGTTTTAGGCCTTGCGAGTGATGGGTACAATTACAAATAACTAAGAAATAGAGACTTAACTAGCAAGAGTAATATTCTGGGCTGTGTAGTACAAGTAGTTAACACTTTACCTTCTGCTGTATTTAGTTTTATATTGTGGCTATTATTGGGCAAATCAGGTCCGCTCGCAACACAGACTCCATAAACGGAGAGGCCTTGTCGACGTACAGATAGCTTAATGAAAGAAGCTATTAAACTGAAGTGAGGTTAGGGAAGTTGAGAAGGACATTTTAGAAAACTTATAATGTGTTGTTTATGTATACCCTAGGCTGCTGTCAATATGTATTGATGCCACATTTACCTGTCACCTGTCAGAACCATCGGTGGAGATAATTTCAGAGTTGGGTTATATAGATAAATCGAATAACAAAAGGTGAAATGGAGAAAGAGAAAAGCCCATCGACGTTTTTCGTGAAGACTAGTACATAATTACCATCTTTAAAGCTGTTTCTGGTCTACATATATGACATCTCTTTGTTCTGCGAGCAACATCAGAGAAGAAAAAACTTGGGTGACAGGATAACTCGATCGAATAGCGAATAAAAGATGAAATTAAGTAAAAAAGTGGAACAGTAGTCAACATTGTAGCTATTAACTTGTGCTTCTGCATTTCTTCTTCTTACTGACTTATGGTAGAGTGGTTTTCCCTAATTTGTGAGCATCAGAGCATGATAGCCAGAAGTTGGACCTAAGAAGACTCGGTAAAAGAGCAAAGAAACATGAATGGAAGTAAGATGAGATAATTAGGACACCTCTATGGCCTATATAGTGTGACAGAAAACTTCTGATCGCTACTAGTAGTCGACTCAGATACAAGTACCGCATCTGTGAGCATCGTAGTTGAAGGGACAAAAAATGGGACTGGTACAAATTAATTGATTGAAGGAGGGAAGCCGAAAGTAAAGAAAGTTCGAGCACAGTAAGATCATTTACTGTTCTCAGTAGCTAATTAGACACTACTGCTAGTCTCTAGTATTCTCTACTCTTATATTTCTCTTTATTCTGTCAGCAGCTTGAAGGTGGGGAGCTATGTCGGCGGAGGGATACTAGAATTTAAACTAGTAGAAGTGAAATAAAGTGGGAGAAGCTGCTTAAAACGTATTATCAGACCTGCAATAGCATACATTTAGTTACCGTCAGTAAGTTATTTTTGAATACCTCCCTCATTAATGTGGACGTCAGATAGAAAGATATAATTGGTTAGTTATCACTCGAGTAATTGACGTTGATGAGATCAAATGAAAAAAGATTACAGACTGGCGGCCTATCTAACAACAATTGGATTCCAGTTTTCAACTTCAGAATGCCTCTACCTGGTAGCCTACAGCAACGCTATGCTTTCTTTGTCGCTGTGTGGTGAGCTTCATTACGAGAGACTAATTCAGGCATGGGGATATCGATTGAACTACTGATGAAAAGTTGAACTGAATCAAATTAAAAGGCCTAGGATATCTAATAAGACGTTATTGTGCAAACAGCCTCTTTTGGTTGTCACTACTTCATATTATTGCAGTATTTTTTCTTTATTTGAGCATCATAGAAAAGGAGATGAAACTCAGGACCTGGGATAACTCGGATAATGAGCGAAGAAAGCTGAAATGAAGTATCGAATGAGTATTGGAACATTTCTGAAGACCCATTGTACCTAACTGATTACATTTTGGTGTCCCTGGTATGCACGAGTACAGATATTACCTCTATTCCATGATCTGCATAGATAGAGAAATAATGTGAACGTAGGATTACGAAGATTAAATGACTAAAAAAAGTAGAGATGAAGCAGTAGAAGAAGCTAATAAGGACGTATAGTAACAATTGTCACATATAATGCTTATAGGTAGTCCCAAAGTTATATTCGAGCTACAATCTCTCAACATGTCAGTGCTATGACTCTGGGAGAAAGCTTCAAGGTACGGTCATCTCGTTTTGAGACAGGAAAGATACCTATGAAGTTGAATAACGGGCAAAAGGCATGAATTGGGCTATTACTATGCTATAAATGTATTTAAATTGTCGTCCTTACTTTAATATTGGTATGTTCGTTCAGTTCTGCGTGCCTGTATTACAGGCAGAAACCAGGACCTGGGGCAATGCTATAAATTGAAGAAGAAAAGCTGAAGATGAGATAAAAAAGAGGGTGAATATATTTAATGTTGCTAACAGTAGATATCCATTTACTCTTTCTTGTTACTGGATAGTTCTACTATTGTATTTATCTCTATCATGTAAGTCGTGGGTTGGGAGGCGTGCAGTGTACGGCAGGACTTCAATTAATGACAGAGAAAAGTTGAATTCGAGTAAGATAAAGTCTCTAAGACATTCATACAGCTGAAGATGTTTTATTTAAGAACTTCTGCTGTTATTGATGTGCATATATGCTATATTAACCTCTGTTCTTTGAATATACTTGGAGGGGCAACGCACATGGGTCAGCATAACTCCGTGAAGGAAGACCAAAAGGTGTATTGTATAAATACAAGAGAAATGTGGTGAACTTTATGACAGTTAGTATAAGATTGAATACTTCTTCTAGCCTGTTATGTATTATTTATGTGCTTCTCCCCGTCAGTCAGCGACTCGGACTTGGAGAATGCACACGTAGGAATTCTTGGTAATGGCAGATAAAAGATGACATGAAGTCAGATGAATCGTTCGGGGGATTATTTGACGTATACAGAGCAGAAAACCACTCATGGTTGTTGTTGGTATGTTTACTTACTACAATTGGCACTGTTCTAAATCTCAGGTTGGACTGTCATCGAATGCTCCCAGGTACAACTCAACATTTTGTACAATTTTTGTACAATGTAAGTAGAAAGAAGTAATCAAGGATATCAATGAGGCTTTGGGCTATGTTCGGTATGTATCTGGATACTTGTTCTAATACCTGGTATGTTTCATTTCTATATTTCTCTCTGTTCTGTTCTCAACTCAATGGAGACACGAATTGCAGTCTTAAGAATAGCTCGACTAAACGGGAAAAAAGTTGAATTGAGGTAATATTAAAATACAGAGTTGTTGCCCCAGCTATTACTATTTGATGGATTATCTTTTGTTGCTGGCTGTTACTCACCTCGCTGTCTATTTCTCATTTCTGTTTATGTCATTAATTGAGACTAAATATTAGTGCAGGGTTAAATCGAATATCTGAAGAAATAAGTTGTAATGAAGTATGATAACTGGTTAGTGACAGCTCTTACGCCCTTCCAAGGTTGCCTGCTATTCTTGGGCTTCTTAATAAGTAAGTATTACTGCTTTATGTTTCTCTTTCAATGTTCATAGCCAGAGCGACAACACACCAATCTGGAATAACTTGAATAATTAAGAATGAAAAGGTGGATTGAGTAGAAATAACTTACTAGGGATATTTCTAACAGCTCATTGCAGGTAATCAACAACTTATGGATGTCTCTAGACTGCAACACTTTGATATTACT
This sequence comes from Yarrowia porcina, assembly GCA_900519025.1. Taxonomy (NCBI): domain Eukaryota; kingdom Fungi; phylum Ascomycota; class Dipodascomycetes; order Dipodascales; genus Yarrowia; species Yarrowia porcina. The sequence continues at coordinate 574,895 of ULGT01000012.1, forward strand.
CTGTGCTCAGTGAGCATCATTTTTTTTTTTTTTTTGCTAGACTACGGGCACAGAGACAAGGCTTGTTCAAGTAATAAAAGCTGAAATGAAGTGATATGAGAGATAAAAAACCGTCCCAAAGTCTGAAGGTACACAATTAGCTTCTTATTGCTGTGTGAGTGTGCACCCTTACTACTTTTTTCTCTTTTGCAATCAGCCGAGGTTGAGACGCGGGTCTGAGACTGTAGGAGAACTCGAATAGCTTAGAAATGAAGTAGAAATCAACCATAACTAAGTGCTCTGGACTTTATGTAGGACAACTATTGTCCAAAATCTAATTATAGTAGCATTTCGTATGCATAGGTACTACTTTTAACTGTCCTCTGAATGTATCCGGTGAAATGACAAGAATCGTGGACAGGCAAAATTCGATATTTTGAAGATAACAAGATGGAATGACAAAAGATAAGAGACTTTCAACACTCTTTATAGCTATTTGTAGACGTTGGGATACTCGCTTCTGTCACTAATATCTATTTCCTTACTTTATTCTCTTTTCTGTCAGCATCATAGGGAGGGGCAGAAGTCAAAAGTAGGATATGTGAATGGATAGCGGAGAAAGTTGAAATGAGGTAACCTAACATGCCTATTACGCTGTGGATAACTGACTGAAGACCATTGTATAGTTTCAGATGTTCCTTCTGTAAACTAATATCAATTGAACCCTTTCCTGCCCATCATTCATCAATGGAAGAAACCTGGTGTAGAATAAGTGGCATAACAAACGAATAATCTATAAATTGATAGTAGAACGACGCCAGAGACGTTATATCAAAAAGAATATCAGCTCTAGACACTTATTACTGTGCTCGAAATGTTTTAATGCTATATTTACCTCTCTTCCGTGAACATAATAGCTTGAGGGAAAATCAGGGCTTAGCGTGACAAGTGAGATAATAGAAAGAAACAAATGTGGAAGAGAAGCTGTGATCCTTTCCATTACCATTTCTAAATAAATGAGAGCTCCTAGGTTATTTCTGAGTATGTTTATACGGTATTACTCTCTCTTCCGTGGCATAAAATGTCGAGAGACAAGAAGCAGTGTAAGTAAGGAAGATTGGTTAAAAAACGAATAAAAGCAGAAACCAAGCAGTAAAAGGTTTCTAAATGTATAGATTCTCAGTAAAGTAAATCATGTCATCTCTCTTTCCATCCCTCTTTCATTCGGTTCTTACGACTACCACATTTAAACCCCTCCTGCCCGCATCATTGATTGAACGGCTTGGAGTGGGATAGCTGAAGATATTGAGAAACTAAAGCTGAAAAAAAAAAGACAAAAGACAAAATAGATATTTGATAGCTCTAAGTGGATATCAGAGCAGCTCTTTGTGTATTTAGTACGCTCTACTGCTTATAACACCTGGAGAGACAAAATGAAGGCATTTGAATATTTCGCTAAACAGGCAAAGAAGAGATAAGTGGAGTGATAGGAAGTATTTTCGGTGTTCTGAATGTTAGTACCGTGAGAGTATCAACTTGTTTCTGTTACTAGTAACTTATATTGCTTCATTTGTCTCTTCTTTAGTATTGCATCAAACGAGACTAAACTGCGGACCTGGGAAAAACGTTTAAATAGCAAAGAAAAGTTGTTTTGAAGTACGAAAACAAGCTCGCGGTGTTTAGACGTCATTGATTTGTGTAGTAGGCCACTTCTGGTTACAGCTGGTATATATCTTTGTTACATCTCCCTCTGTTCTGAAATAATCTTAGATGAAGAGAGAAACCCACGGGCTAGATATCGGACATATTGATGAAGGAAACAATTAAAGACAGAAAACGAAATTCCCGGTGGGTATTTCCCGGCTACTAGCAGCTGATAAAACATCATTTTTTCGTAGCCGCTACATTCTACACCCGTCTCTCCCCCTCTTCTGTCAGCACCTGGATGGGCACATATGGAACAACTCGATGAAATGGTGAAGAGATGATTAAATGAGATGGAATTAAATGCCCAAGATGTTTGTTCGAGACTCCCTGTGTATCTCAATACTTGTTTTCTGTTGCCAGTATACTTTTTTCTGGTTTATTCCTCTGTTCTCCGCCTGAATCTTGGATAGACAAACGAGATACTACGACAGCTGCATTAATATAACGCTGTGATGATATTACAGTGGCTCCCAGTATAAATCTACCCCTTATAGTTTCAATAGCATTCTTTTTACAGCTGCCTATAGGTTTTTTTCGTCTTTTTGATGACTCTCATGTCAGGCCGAGAATATGGAAATCAGGGCAGAAGCCTCTAATGAACGCACAAATACGAAAGTGAGTTATCAGAACTTATGGGACAGTTTTTGCATCTAATAAAGCGTTAATTTGAAGTAGAATACTCTTCCAGCGCTTGAACTTGTCCTCTTTGGGGTTATACATCTTCTTAGGCTACGGTAGGGTGTTGATTTTAATATAACGATAAAAACTTGAGAGAACCATGGACTTCAAAGCAGTATATAGGCATTCCATACGATCCTCAGAGCAAGTTTTCCAAGCTGTCTCTATCAAATGTTCATGAATGTTGACATTTGGTGCATACTGTCTCTCTTTGGATGATAATAATTATAACAGAACAGAGGGAACTACCAGTGCAGTGAAAATTATGAACAAGGTGTGATACTGAAGTAGATAATAGTACAGTATGTCTCATGTTCACTTTGAGCTTCTTATCTTCCTTCATTTCAGCTTTCCTTTTTCAATAAGCAGTGTTATCCCCCGTCCCAAGCTGTGTCTCTCCATCTAGACGTTTGAAGAAATAGGATTGATAATGAAAGGACAGGGATATGTAAAGCTCTTCTATTGGCTGTTAGTGATGTCACTAAATTCTTATTTCTCTTCCTTCAATCTTGTTGTTTGCATATTCTCGAGGTAGATAAGTGACAGCATATTTGTCACTAGGGTACCCACAGAACAGATACAAGTGTAACAGCGAAACATAAATACAAGTACCACACACCCAGAAGTCACCATATTATCAGTTATGGCAATTGGGACGTAGATGCCTTGTCTTTTCTATTTATTTCATCTTTTTTCCTTCAAGAAAATCGAGTTACCATACACCACAATTTTCTCCCCATCTTAGGTGCTTACAGAAATGATATTTATACAGTATTAATGAATACCGGCGACATGAAGACGTAAACAGCTTGACGTTTGTAGCTATTGGAATCTCTAGGGTGTTTTATCATACCTGCTTTCAACTTATCTTGATCATTTTATTTAGTTATTCTTTTAAGTGCAATTGATCTACGAAACAACAGAAATAAATATAGAAATAACCACTCTAGAGACAGTAGAAGTAAACAACCATATATAAATAGCTTCCAAAATCTTCTGCCCTTCTTTTCTCTCTTTATTACAGCTTTTTTACTCCCACTTGTCGAGTTTTACCAATCGTTACTTCGGTCTTCCCAATGATGCTCATATAAAGTAAAGGAGTACCACTGGTACTGTACTGATTTATACACCAAAGACATAAGTTAGCTGTTTATTACGCATTAATACACTCTATAAATCATCATGAGCTACTTATTATTCGTATTTTCATCTTTATTCTTCTTTTTACCATGTTATCTAGATCCCGAAATAATGAATCTACTAGACATGAGTACGGGTACCACTAAAGAGAAGTCAGAGACTTGATACAAGCTATTATTTACCTAATACAAGTTCCGGTAGTAGACTATGACATTATTATTAGTAGCGTTTCGTACTACTTCATAGCTTCATTCTTCAGTTTATCAGGTTTTCTTAAGATTTTAGATGCTTACATAATTGAGGTAAATATAGCAGAATAAGATACCAGGTCTACCATTAGGCGTCTTTTGCACAGTAATGACCTGTATAACAGACACTGAACATCTTGCTTACTTGAGTTCTGCTTTTATTCTATATTGATCCCACTTATTACTAGGCTTGAATTCGGGTCTTGCCCCAGCTGGATGACAGAACATTTTGGTATACGGTAGAAATGAGTACCAGAAAGAACAAAAGGTAGTGAATTATGCTATAGTGGCAACTCGAAACGTTTTAAATCCTTATATTTCCTTTTTTCAGCCTTTCATTGTCAAAAAATGTGGTCATCCAGGCCATGATTGATGTCTCATGTATGATGCTCGCAGAAAAGAGGTAAATCAACTACTGATCTGTCTAATCCACAGACAGACGTAACCATGCGCACTATGATAGCATTTTGAACTGTTTTAACGTCACTTCATAGCATATTTCAAGTTTTATTCGCTAATGCATCAACTTACCCTTACAAATAGCTTTTTTGACAATATCGATGCAAACAAAAGAGAGGGATGTGCAACAGTAATGTTAGCAAGGTACACCTAGGAGTTTGATAAGCACACTTTGAGCCCCTCTTAGAGGTATGACCGTCAAATATTTCTTCAATTCAACTATTTCTCTTCCGTTTATTGAAATACTCCTACGTCTACATTCCACCTGAAACAGTGAGGTTGACAGAAGAGAGTAATTTACAGTAATATAAGTTGATGGTAACACAAAGCGGTAACTGTTTGTCCACTATTGGCTGATTAACGTCCCCAGCTGCTTATCTTAACTCATTTCAACTTTTCTTCATCATCGTTCAGGTTTTCCTCTTTCACTCAAAGGATTTGGTGTTACATTGGCAGAAGTGCCAAATACATAAACAGTTTAAACTGTATACAAAAAGAAGTGACCCACTCGTTTCTACTACTTGTTTTGAGTGTTCTGGGTCTACACATCATCTTGAAACAACTTCCTAGCTTGGATTCATCAAGAATACCAATCGTGAGTTGGACTCCAGCTAAATGATTTTTACGAACAGAGAGTAATACACCTGAAACTCATGCAAAAAAAACATCAGAAGCTAGTTTTTTTCTACTATCTACAACCATGTGCTTTCATTGATCACTTCCTTTACTTTTTTCCACTTTTGTTTTGTTATTTATCGAGTGATTCAAACATAACTAGACCACTATTTGTAAGAAGCATACAAAAGAAGTCATTGTAACAGTACAGTAATATATATCGATTGCAAAGAGAACTGCCTTGTCTCATACTTTAAGCAATGCAGGATGTTATAAGCATCTTATACTGCTTCATTTCAGCTTTTCTAGGGCATTTATCCAGGTTTCCCCACGCCCACATTCTGCCGTCACATCTAAGATGTTGAATGATGAGAGATAAATATTTCAAAATACCCCAGCGCTTATGATTAGAATTCAAATACCTGCTACCAGTCTTAAAAAAAACATCAAGGACTTCATATCTTCTTTATTTCACCTTCTGCTCTTCCCTTTATTGAACTATGCTGGTCTAAGATTTTTCTTGCAATCTATGATGCTCAAAGGCACCAGAGTAAGTCGGTACATAAGCGAAGAATAGATATTATAAAGTAAGAGTTAGGATCTTAGAGGCCAATTTGCTGTACTTGTAATTCATAAACTTCTATTATTACTGGTCTGTAGAGTACCACTGTAATTCTTCATATCTCCAGGCATGAGATGTTTGAGAGTCAAAACACAGAGTACGAGATAGCTGGTTTAAAGAGCAATAGGCTGAAATCAAGTGACATCAAGTGCCCAAAACATTTTTCAGGAGACATCTCTGAAATGTAGAGCTTCCTTTTCAAGTTGGTACCTCTTACTGCTGTTTTTTTGATCTCTTTCGTGCGAGCATCCTAGACCAAGAGACTAAACCAAGTATAGCACGACTAGATAATTTGAGGAACGAATTCTGAGAAGAGGTAATATGAAACGCTACTATGTTTGTTTCATTCGTAGAAATGAACATGTAATTACCTCTTGTCATTACCGGTATTACGACTTTTCTGTGTTATACCTGTATTTGTAAACTGACTACCGGTACTTAAACACAACAAACAATAATTCATTATAATGACAGAAAGAAAGTTGAAATAGTGTAGAAGAAAACGCTAGAGACGTTTATAGGGGCTCTTGCTCTGCGAAACACTTCTTTAAACTATTCTTACCCTCTTATTACTGCGTTTAATCCAGTTTTACAAGCCTCGAAATTACCGAGTTCAGACAACCTGACAAACTGAAGAATAGAAGCTGTAAATAAGTGTAATAAGTTATTCATGATAAGTTGAATGGCAGTTATAACGTGATTCCAAACTTATTTCTGTCACTGGTGTATCTCTTAATCGTATTTTACTCTGTTTTGTAAGCATCATTTGGAGGACGAACATACACAGTCGGTAAAACTCGATTATTCAGGGAAGGACAAGTGGAAAGTAGAAATGTCATAGATCCGTAGCGTGTCAAATGGCATTTATTAACTAAAAAGCTACCTATTATAATCTCTAGTAAGTTTTATGACTGTTTTTCACTTCTCTGGTCGCAGCTGAAGGACGAAAAAAATAGACGAAGAGACATGTCGATAAGGTAGCCAAAAAAACCTGAAATAAAGTGAGATAAGTGATTCAGAACATTTATTGAAGCGCTCTTGTATGAATTACAAGTTCCTAGTGTGACAGGATGAATTTTAAATCTACAATATTCCTATCTGTCAGCGATTTTCCAAGGTGGGTAGAGCCAGAGCATTAGTAAGTGACTTAGAGAAACAAAAAAAGTAAACATAAAGAAGAATAAGAAGCCCTAAACATCACTTTTATCTATGTCTTGCTATTTAAATATCCAAGTTGTCACTGATCTCTCTTTCCATTGCTAAATTTATTTCTGTGGTGTCGTCTTACGAAACCAGCCAAAGGGGAATCAGATTTAGTAGCGATGAAAAAGTTAAATAAAGTAGAGGAAAAAGCTTGGGATCTTTTGGCGGCTACTATAGTGTTCATGGCATCTGTTTTTTGTTCGTATATTGTGTACTACGTCAAATTTCTTTACAAGTATCTCTGTTCTGTACAGTAAGTACCTGAGGTTGAGAGGCCACTTTTACCCAGAGCCTCAAATGACTCGAATAAATAGCAAAGAAAAGCTGAAAAGAAGTAGTAGAAAGCGCCCAGGGGAGCCATGAGTGTATTCTGTACAAAATTCCACTTTATTGAAGCTGGTAAACATTTTAGTTTATATTTTAGCGACATTAACATCTGTAAATGGATAGGCCATAATCATGCTCAAGCATAACTCGTAATTTTGAGGAATATAAGCTGAAATGAAGAGATGCAAGTGCCCTGGTGTGAGGAATAAGTAGCCTACTGCGCCTTGTACATACGTATTAGGACTTACATACGTACTAGGGCTGTATAATCCCTCTTCTGCGACCTCCTCCTACTGAGAGACATTGTGTAGATGTAAGGGAAAAAGATTAAGTGATGAATAAAAGCAGAAACAAGTAACGAGAAGAAGCCTAAGTGATTCAGGCAAGTACAGCTGTCAGATTCATATCTCTAGCAAGCATAACAGTTGACCTAAAGCTATCTTCTCTTCATATCTCAGTACTAAGATGACAAGAAGATTGCTTGGAGGTTGAATTAACTCGTTTGGTAAACAAGAAAAGTGTTAATTAAAAAAATTGAGAGAGTTGAACCATCAAGTGGGCTAAAATCATGCCTGTTTGCCCTTTTTGCCGTAGCAAGTGTATCAATACCGCTCTTATTCTCTCGTTGCGTAGACTGAGAATAAATTGAAGAATAAAAGCTGATTAAAGGAGGTATAAGAGTCCCAGGGAGCTTTTCAGGGCTGATAGTAGACATAAATTATCTCCTGTTGTTTTTGGTATAGCAGAAATACACACTATGTGCAAACGAAAGTGAAATACCCATTACTAAGCCAAACTAAGCGCTTTAATACTTTTTTCCTGATGTTAAATTGAAGAGAAACAATCAGTGAAATCATTTTTAGAGAACATAAGAGCTCCCTTAAGAGATCCTGACAAACAATTGGGTCTCCCTTGTACAAATCTTCCACATTTTACTGCACCACCCACTTTCTCGAATAATCTTCTTAGGCTTAAGAGGACCTCATTACGACTAGATGTGCAAGAGTGACTCATCGAAACATAAAAACCTATCAGAATAAGCTAATCAATGCTACATCCTTAATTCTCTCTATTTTTTCAATCCGTACATTCAATCAAAACATTTCCTTACTGTCATTATCATTTCTCGTACCGTTCCTGGCCCTCGAGAGAATCGTCATACTTCTCCGAAAGCTCCTGGCTATGCTCTCCTTCGCTCTCTGACCGTATTTCAACTCTGTAGTCATCTGGCTCAATGTCATCGCCTGCTACCAAGTTATCACTTCCATCCTCCTTGAAGTCAATAGAAGGGTAACATAAAGCAGTGAGGAAAATCATTGCAGCGCAAGCAAAGGTACCATAGAGCATATGTTTCATGGTCTCTTCAAATGCATGATTTATCTCTTCTCGTGCCTTTGAGCCCATGGGAAACTTGGTCGCCTTTTTGATCTTCTCTATTATCTGGTTGAGATCTTTCTTGGGGATGTCAGGAGCATACTTGTGGATATAGCGAGGGTAGAGTTCTCGGTAGATAGCTCCTAGAATAGCGTCTCCAATGATCTGACCAATACCACCCATTGTAAAATAAACAGCGGTGACTTTGGCTACCTTGTGCTTATCAAACATTGCTTGAGCCATAGTTCCACATGGAATGTAAAGAGTTCCTCTTCCAACACCTTCAATAATTTGGGATATAATAAGAATACCGAGTCCCGAATGAGCTCTTCGGAATCTGTAGGTCAAGCCTGTGCCGACAAAGTAAAGACAAGTTCCCACTACCATCATATGTTTCGGTTTTCCGTTCCACCAAAGATATGGAGCGGCAAAGAGAATACCAAAAGCGTTGTTTGATACTGTGAGAGCACTGGCAATATTGGTGGCTGCTTTTGGGCTGTATCCTCTGACTACCAGTAGCCAAGTGATGTAGTACGGAACTGACAACTTGTTGGACATACTGGAAAAGAATAGAATAGTGCAAGAGCAGATCATGACTCTGTTTCTGAATAGTTTCCAAGAAATAAGTGGTGATCTTGCACCATAGAGTTCCCACAGAGGAAATGCAGCCATCAGAAAACTTCCCAGAGTGAGCATGACGATGAAACTCGGTTTGGACCACTTCTCGGTTCCTGCTGCCAGCGTGATGGGAAAGAAGAAAAGAATGGTTCCGGCACATAGCATCACTAACCCGATGATATCAAACGATAGAAGGAACCGCTTTATTCCTCCTGGAGTGTAAAAGTCACCTCTTGCTCCTAATTTGATTTCCTTGACTCTCATGATAGAAAACAGAATAATGACTCCAAGAGAGCAAATAGGAAGAATAATGGCAAACATTCCGTATCCCCATCGCCATGTAGCTACTTTTAGGATCGCTCCTACCACTGGAGCAGCAGCATAGGGACCCCAAATGTTTGGTGACTGGATGAAAGACGAGAAGATGATTCGAGTATTGATGGTAGAAGTGTCCGAAGCGTACAATTCAGTCATGAGATGTCCTCCCACTGTTCCGATCTCCCAGAAAACGGTACCTGCAAAATAGCAGCCAATATTAGGAGCAGCAGCAAACAGGACTGATCCGAGCAGGTGAGCCAAGATAACGAGGGTCCAGCCCTCCAAACGGCCAATGTGATCTGAGATCTTTGCGAACGCAGGACGGGTGACGATAAAAATGGCTGATTGGACAACTGCTTGACTTGATAACAAAGATAGACCCGAGAAATGAGAGGTAGCCAGAGGAGCCATTGTAGGGTAAACATGCTCGGCTATGGCCTTACTAGCAGCATAGAGGTACACAAAGACCCAACCCAAGATGATGATCGGTCTAGTCCAGCCTCGTTCCTTGGCGTTAGTGTTGCTTCCTTTCTTGGGGTAGTGTTTGATCTGAGCTTTGGAGAAGAAGACGACTCTGATCCACGGATGGAAGCAGATCCAATCCTCCAGCTTTTGGCCCCATCGATCCTTCGTTCGAACTACTCTCTCCATGCTGCTTGTCCATCAGATTGCGGGCCCACTGTTTGTTTTATACATCTCACAAGGTTGACAAACTTTCCGAAGATAATCGGGGAAAGGAAGAAGGTAGATAACGGGACTTACGAAGTGGAAAGGTAAGAACCTGATTTTTCAGGAGTCTTTCTGAGGCTACGGGAAATCCTTCAGCATCTCCAACCACCTTTCGTTCCCACTGTTTTCCACCATGATTGTACAATCCATCAGATAATCAATCCCCACTCAACGTGCGCGCCATGCGTCTATTATCATCCCAAAAAGGTTATCGATGGCTTGGCGAGCGTCTAAACAGCGCCTCTCACCCGCTAGCGCCATTTTGATCTTTCCACCGTTACATTTCGGTGCATTTTACGTCTATTCCCGCACTTTTAGTCCTTCGCACCCCAGCATCTAATCAAAACCATCAGTCAAAAAAATTGCACTCTGAAACCCTGCTGCAACTAAACCTCAAGTTTCGATCACCTGATTACGAGACTGATGCCCTGAGTTCGAGTTCGATGAGTAAGATTCATTGAAAGCCAATAACCGGCATACTAGGTATATAGCTATAATGCATCTTAAGAATAAAAAAAAAAAAAACCTATTGGAGCTGGGGGAGTGGAAACGTGCTAACTTTGACGTGAGAATGAGCGTTTCGGTTTTCTTCGTTCTTCGAATGATCATCTCTGGTACGGTGGTTTAGAGTAGCCAGAACCCTCACCTTGGTTCAGGGGAAAAGTTGGACGATACAGCTCACAGTTAAGACACTCTGAACTGATAACTCATCATCCTTCCACCCCCACAGCCGAAACAGCATGTTTATTAACTCACGAGATAAAACTCAACTGCCCATAGAGTGCACGCAGAAAGCTTGGCTTGCACTGCCGTCTTGGCGAGGTGGGAGACAGTGGAGAAAAAACCCGCTTTTCACCTGCAGCCTGCCGAATATTTTACATCTCCGAAAACTGACCTGCTTCACTCGTCTCCCTGGTGATCAGATAACCCGAGCACTTTTATCAGATCCTATTTGGTGCCTTGCTAACCCTATATTTTTAGCCCAGAATTAGTCAACGTCAATTTTCTTTTTTTCACCCGGAGCACGGCTTCTACTGGTTTTCTTCGTACCAGGACTGTACACAAGATATTTTAGAGCACCTGATCTGTTTATGATGCAGTGAAGCGGAGGGTCACATAATTGGCGTTACAAGAGTCATCTATGTGTCACAGGAAGATTGAACCTCTGATGGGGTATTCATTTTGATCTGCTATTTCTCACCAAGTTAGGGTGTTATCTAAGGTGCTGGTCTAAAGTTGCTCGTAGTACCCAACTATCTGGAGATCTGAGCTAGGAGAGAAGTAAATCTGTATCATACAGCTAACCACTTATTGCTGGTGCTCTCTTCATCTTCTAGAACAGCGCTATTGCGTGTACCGGTACCAGCTTGTCAGTGCCGGATTTCGTTAATGTCTTAGATCAGGACTAATTCCTAATATGTTGTAACTAAATGAAGATAAATTAGGCATGAGTAAGACATTAGTAGAATGCAGATCAGAGTTATTCAAGTAAGTGGGCAGATAGTTCAGTCCAGAAGTCTTCATCTTGTGGCCATGTTATTGCCTAAGTTGTGGCCCACTACCCATGAATTAATCCTCTGTGCAGCGTTTTTGGGCTGTGATGTGTCACAAATAACGAGACTATACTGTAAGCGCGAACAGCCAGCTTGACACTCTGTCAACTTCTCACCTTTAAGTGGTTATTATGACGGTCCATTCCGTCTTAGGAGTGAATAGCTTCCCTGTACTGCTACAGAAAGTCGTATATTAATCAAAATTATTGATGAGACGACTCAAAATTTTATCACATATACTGATAGATCATATACAGTTGCTGGAAGATTATCCCTTTTATCATCCTCGTTACTGGTCCACTTGACCATGACTTCTGAGGCGGTTTTCACCACGACAAAGTAGAATGACAGAAAAGTGACAGGCACTTGAGAAATGAGGAAAAGGAAGTCACCCAGTGAGTCAAAGCAAGCAACAGCTGACATATTGCAGCTCTCAGTCCTTTTTCTCGATTTTGAAGGCACAGCACAACCATACTCTTGACAACATTTCGCAGTCACTATATGCTTCCAAAACAGTGTGTGCAAGAAAAAACGTTCCAATGAAAATCGAAATCACCTGATCAGAGTGATTCAGGCATGCCATTGACGGATAAGACCGACTCCATATGTACTTTTACATGTTCAGAATATGATATTTCGTCTTATCATGGCTGAAATATCTAATCAGAACCATAGAGCAAGTGGCCAGAACCGTTACGTAAGAGAAGAGAAATACAATTATAAGGATCAACAAAAAGAAGACTCCGCAACGGAGAATTGAACTCCGGTCCCCCGCGTGCTGAACTGAGAGTTCTGACAGGCGGAAATTCTAGCCACTAAACTATTGCGGAAGCTGTGTGTCCGAGGTGAGACAGCGCAATAAGAAGAGAAAAGTGGAGTCCTGAGCCGCGAAAAAAATGCGACCTCTAGAGTTATGCATGCCTTGAGAAGTGAGGGTGTCAGCTTCGAAGCATATATGGATCTTTCTCATTTATTTGCCACTGTGTAAGCCGTTTTTCGAAGGTATGTTTGCTCCACTTTCTACTATTGTGATAAAAACAGTACGCAAGAAGGCTCAAGTAGAGGTGAGTAGAGTGTGTTAAGCTCCCCTTACTGATAGGTATATGTCTTCGCCACACTCACTTTTTATCGTTATTTAATCTCATTTTGTTCCGACGGTGTTTCATACAGAATATCTTCTCAAACCACAATGAAGTACCACTAGAAGTAAAGATGCTGACAGTCCTACTCTATGTGACTTCCTAAAAGCCCATCTCAACTGATCTAACACTTACATCGAATTAATCAACACTTGTGACGATTTCTTCCATGGTTCGCAGAGAAGAAAATTGGTTTATGAGTCTTACCATGCCAGAATTAATACTACCGGTAGGTAATAGATGAGTGCACTGAAATGGGACCATGGGACCACAACATATGAAAAGGAACTTTTGGCCATTATATTATAACTATGTGACAATAATATCACCATTTCTGGATTGTCCCTTGTCTTGATCCCCGTAGATCCTCGATAGTTGGAGATACAAGAGACCCCCTAATTAGTGGGGACTATTGGTGATGACATCTCATCTGAAAACATTGTGAACGAAAGTATGTAATGAGACAAGTTGAACTTCTCTACCCCATGTGACTTCCACCGTCGGTTAAATCTCAAAGATCAAGCTCAAGGTCTCATCTAAACTTTATCATCGTCTCTCCACGAAAAATACTCCGAAATGTCTCTCACCAAAACCACCGACGACTGGATCAACGCAGCACACAAAAATATAAGTCTGCTGGAACGCAGGAAAAAAAGATGGCGACATCCGCAGGATTCGAACCTACGCGGGGAAACCCCAAGAGATTTCTAATCTCTCGCCTTAACCGCTCGGCCAGGATGCCAGTTTCTTAAAAAATTTGAAAAATGGATCACTGCTATCAGAAATCTCGCGGATATAAGTTCCAAATTTTCTTATATTCAAAGTAAAACACTAGAAATTTTTTTAAAAAAGAAAATAACACGGTCATAAAGAGGAACTTATTTCACCAGCATCCCGAATCAGACGTCCGACGTGCGGGTTTATCATTGTATAGGCGTGTTATGTAGCTCTAATGTATTTCCCTGGAATCAAAAACGTATAAATCTAGAGTAATTAATTATGGATGAGAAACAGAACCAGAAGAGCTTTAGAACCCCAGCTACTCACACATGTTAGTGCTGTACATGATATCGTGCTTCATGAGCTTCTACAGAAGCAGTTAATCTGACAAACCATGAGTCATCTAAATCAAAAACTTTGAGATGGGAACTGAGGGCCACACTAAATTGGTACTGTACAACGACAACGACAAGTCTTAACATCAATCTCATCGCTCTGCATTGAGATATTCAATATATAATAAATACTAGTACTTGCCTTCTATCAACATGGAGACATAGCCCTTCACCTTGTCCATGTTTCTATGGAGTCCATCCACTTTATCTTGCTGACCCAGCTGGTGTAGAAGCTCCTCGTTTTTGAGGCCAATGACATAGGCCCATACACAATCCGGCGCGGCAATGGCTGCCTGAAGGGACGACTCCATGGCTGCCGACTTCTCTGCAATAGTGTCAAATCTATCAACACACACCAGAGAACACACATACGACAACTGCTGGGTCATTCCCATATTGAGAGCTCTCCATGCCTTCTGCATACTCTCCTGCCGTTGAATGAGTGTTGTATCTGGCGAGTTTTGGACGAGCTGGATGATTTCGCTCATGGCGTGCTTCACCACATGATGTTCCTCGGGAAGCTCACTCATTGTCTGTTTGAGCGCATTGAGATGTTCTTCTGAAGGGTCCAGACAGCAAATGTTGCCGATAGCTGCCCAGTATATGCCATCACGGGAGGAAATACGCTTATAGTACTCGAGAGCATTTTCGGAGCGTCCACATGCGTGTGCTCCAATACCTGCCACTAGCCACGAGAAAGACTGCAACTCTTCGGCGTCTTTTTCAGGTAGTTTTTGGGATAAGGTAACAAACTTGTCCAGCGCTCGACGTCCTTTTTTGAATGCCAAACTGCAGAATTCGACCAGAGAAAGGTACAGATATGCTGTGCATTGTAGTTTCAATTGCTGGGTGAGTGCATCAGAGACATGTGAGAACGAGGATGCCTGCTGAGGAGCATGATTTTCGTTTCCAGTCTCAGTTAGCCGGATACACGTTTTCAACAGCTCCCTTGCTGCTGCTTTTGTCTTGTAATGTCGAAGACGAGACAACGCAATCAACAAATATGACAACTGAACACACTGCTGCTGAGTCAGCCACTGGATGTTGAATGTGCTGCCCTGACCTCCTGTCAACTTGATACTTCCGTCAATGTACCAGTTGTCCCAGCTCTTGTCTGGTTTGTTAGCGGCCTGTTGGTTGAGATGTCCAATAAATGCTTCCAGAGCATCTGAGGCTTCTTTTACAGGTTGACCATGATCTCTTTGAAGCGAGATCATGAGGGTGACCATGAGACGCAACATGGTCACCTGGGGCACGTAGAAGGACAGGTTTGCCTGCATTTCCACTTGTCTCAGTTGTTGTAACACTGCCATGTAATTTTCTGTGTTGTGAATATTCATATCCAGAGCCTTGATGAAGCCGTAAAGCACCAAGAACGATTTTGGCGGCCCATCCGGGAGTGATTGCCACTGGTACGAGATTTCAAACGCCTGTTGAGGACTCGTATCCAGCGTCAGGTCAAACTGATACATTTGCAGGGTGTAGTAGGAGTAGTTTTCGTGCATGTTGCTGAACTTCTCAAGACATTTCGTGCAGTGGTACAGGGCGGCCTTTCTGTTTGTGCTACTCAAAACACGTACATTGAGACACTCCATTTGTAGCACCAAGTCCCATAGTCCACTCTGACTAGCCATACCGATCCCCTTACTCAACAGAGACTCCACTCGGTCCAAACACGCTGTTTCACAGTATAACACCTGCGCCAGAATATACATTGTGTAACATCTTGTGATTTGAGGGCAGTTTCGGTCGTTGATGACAGTCTCCAAAGACGTGATTCCCACCGTCAACAGGTGTCGGTATTGTTGTAGCTGTTCGGTGGTCTTGACCTGTGAAGCTAGCGAAGAAGCCGTCCAAAGAATCTCGTGGGCGGTGTAAATGAGCAGATCGCGCCCCTCGTGGGACAGCTCAGCCGCTGCGTTCATGATGGTGTGGAGAGAAAGTGGTGACAATGGCGTGGTGGAGTGCATGAACTTTATTGCGGGATGGGTGAGCTAAATAGTGGAGAGTTTAGTGGGGGGTTAGTTGAGATGGAGGTGGGGCCATGGATAGTGAAGGAGCGTGTTGATGAGCGTGATAGGAGATTGAAATGAAAGCCTGTAGCTGGTAAATGTATTTCTTTTAGTTTGAGTTGGTATGACTAATATATGGGCGGTTTATCTCTATGATGGAAATTTAAGACAGCATGAAGACGTGAAGAGGATAGTAATGGAACACTTCTTGATATTAGCAGAGGAAAAGGAGCTGTTGAGAGCTGATGAGCTGTATTAACAACTTCCATGTTACTATCTTGTTTATTATTGGTACTTTCTGACACTGTTCATCCACTCAGATGACTAAGTTGTTTTCAATCATGATAACTTCCAGAGATTGCAGAGACGAACTCCACACAATTCTTTACAATTAGACGAGTGAGCTAATTGCTGTTGAACACACATCATACGACTACACTTGCCCGGAAATGCGATTATAGTATGTACTGCACTTTATGGTACAGAATAACCATGAAACAAGCCTGAAAGCACTTCCCAGCTCAGATGCAGTACAGGTACCGTACTGTGGACCTAACTTGTGCAAGTACGGGTACCAGTATGTCACTATCTTCTCATCATCCATTAATCTACACTGTGCCACCTACAATTCCTCTCTGATTAATTAGTGAATATATCTATATCTATTTGTTACAGCTTCATGCAAAATACCACTGTGAATAAAAATGTAGACCGAGGTCTTAGTTGGCCCGCACGTTGTACTTGCTCTTCATTCGAATCTTCTTTCCAAAGAGGTAGAAAAGAATGGGAACAGGCAGCATCAGTACGGCAATACCTCCAACCAGAGTACCTGCCCAGTTGACTCCCAGGTTGTGGAAGAGAGCAGGAGTGAAGAGAGGGAAAGCAGCTCCAAAGGAAGACCGCATCATGGTGTTGGCAGCCATGGCCGAGGCTGCAAACAGGGTATAACAGTCAACAATGTAGTTGATGGAGGCCAGGAAGATGGTGATGAAACCAATACCGGTAAGAAGACCCGAGGCGGTAGGAACAATCCAGTGGATATGTTCATGGTAGTGGCCTGTCCAGGTGAGCCAGAAGAGACCCAGGGGAAGACAGCAGCCTCCTACAATCATGGGAGGAAGACGAGCTTCGGGAGTGCATCCCTTTCGAGCATAGAAGGGCTCAAAGGCCATGGAAATAACGCATCCAATGGCCTCGCCGATAATGAGACCAATGTAGGTGAGCATGGCCACTCCCTGGTGCATTCCGTATCCCTCTGCAAAAATAATGGGGTACACTCCAAGAGCCATGTACATGATTCCGTACAGGAAGGCGACGAACAGAGTGACGAGGAAAAGAGTAGGTTCAGTGAAGAGCATCTTGACGGGACGAAGAACGTTTCGGTTGACAATCTCGCCCAGATCCAGCTCTCGCTGATCATGCAAAGAGGTGATTCCCCAGTTTCCGGTAATCTTTCGCAGCTTTCGGGCCTTGTTAGCGAGAATGACAGGTGCAAAAGTCTCCTCACAGAAAAACAGAGTCATGACGGTAACAATAGCGCCCAGAATACCGGTCATGTACTCGTCCCATCGCCAGCCGGTGCTAGGGTTCTTGGCAATAAATCCTCCCACCATTGGTGCCAGAGAAGGTGCAACAAAGACACACATTGTAAAGGCAGCCAGGGCGTATCCTCGCTGGCTGGCGGGGAACATATCCGAGTAAGAAGCAGCAACAATAGCGAGAGGAGCAGCTCCAAAGAAACCAGAAAAGAATCGTGTCAGCATAACGGTCTGAAGATCCTTGGCGGTAGCTGTAGCAAAAGTAAACAGAGTGAATCCCAACATTCCAATCAGAATAGGAGGTCGTCGTCCCATCAGTTCACTCATGGGAGCCCAGACAATAGGTCCCGAGGCAAATCCCATAATGAACAGCGACACTCCAAGCAGCAGAACCACCTGGCCCACCTTGAACTCTGCAATCAGCTGAGGCATACCTGCAGAATAGACGGAAGAGCACCATGAGACGGCAAAGGTGTCAAACGCCAGAATCACAGCAGAAATGCATTTTCTCTTCATGGTCCAGTTCAGTGGCGAAAGAGGGTCCTTGGGACCGTCAAACTGAACAGTATAGTCTTCAATAGGAGGCAGAGCCTTGGGGTACTGCTTTCCTCCTCCAAAAGGAGGCAGAATGATTTCAGAATCACTATCTTCAGGAGCTTCTCCATTGAGGATAGAACCAGATGCAAGTTGGGAGACAACAGAGCCCATTCGTCGTCTCATGGTAGGCCGAGAGGGCTCAGAAACCGTATACAGACTTTGAGTATCGACTTCATCTTCATTCAGAGCACTAGGAGGCTTGCCCGAAATACCAGACACCTCTCTATGAAGTCTTAGACCATCTTCCTCCTGCTGAATAACCTCAGGGTCATGTGGGTTATCTACCAGCGCGTCAGACACATACAGGGTCTGCACTTGTCCGTGTGAATTTCGTCGGTAAAGATGCTGAGACGAAATGGAATGGGTGGTGTTCATGGAGCCCGATCTGTTGTGGATGGCAGGCTTCTCCTGGGCCTCGCAGTCCGTGTCATCGATGGCAGATGTGTTGGTGTAGTACGCCTGGGGCTCGTACTCTTCTTCTGAGGTTCCAGACATGTTTTTTTCTTTGCTGAAGAGAGAAAGGGAAGAGATCGATATATATGAGGTTGCCAAGCGATGAGGTTATGTGGAATTAAGTTTTCGGTCGGAACACAATTTTGAGGGAATCAGATGTGGAAAAAAATACATTAGCAGTCTCGTTTTCTTCGCCTCCACGTGTTCTATATCATATCCCGCTCCGAACGGAATCGTCTGGATATTCGTGGTTCTGGAAGTCTTCTTACTGAGGTCAATAACCGAGCCGAAAAAGTATATTAAAAAGTTGCAACCTTGTTGAATTGAAACAGGTCCAGGTAGAACGGGTATGAGGTCTTGAAGAAGTTATTTGGGGGTTGGAATGGAACTGGCACGTGGGGAACACGTGACATAATATTTTCTTCCATTTATTTCCTCTTTTTCTGACTCATTTCACCTCATACTCTCGTCATCACCATGTTGTACAGTATTATCGAAAAAACGGCTAAAAAAAAGCTCATGGTGCATTTGAGAGCATTGGCGCAAGCCTCACCGGCCAAACTTTGGCCTGAATTCAATCATGGATAAGTGTGAAATGTTTGAGATGGTGTTTGGAAATTTATCTTTTTTTTTTTTGTCTCGATTTGTGCAGTTTTCATCTCCGTATATTCATTGCGCTTTTTCTCCTTGTCCTCTTTCAGTCGCCAAGCAATCAGTCTACATAAATCCGAAAAAAGACGAAAATGCGCCTTGTTGTACTGCGCCCGAAAAAATTAGGTTGAAAACGCAGCAAACAGAAATACTTCTGTAGACAGGGAAGGAGTAGAGATATTGGAAAGGGGGAAAGAGCAAAGTGGGAACAGTAGCGTCAGAAATAAAATGACAACCTATGAAGTCTGTACTTATCTTTTTCACCCAGTTATATCGCCATCTACACTCCATTAAAGTTGCTGTACCTATGTATGGTCTAAGAACAGTGTCTACATACAGAACACACAGTGGTTATACAGATACAGACAACGTGCACTATTGCTCGATAAAGGAGATGGTTTGCTATGTGTGGAGAGTCGGAGATTTGGAAATACCTCATCAGTTCAAATTTCCATATTGTACTTTGCTTACCATGGTCACTGTTATACCTGTAGCACTATTAACCGTTTCCTACTCAGGGTCCTAAAGTGGTCTCAAAAATATTTCAAACAAAATAACTACAAATAATATTCCTCATTCAATGCCCATCCATACACTCCTTTTCACCACGTGTATATTAACCCCCTTAGCAAGTATCTTCTGTCACGTGTATCTTCGGAGCGGAGTCGGAGTTTTTCATTCTTCCGTAGATCGACTAATAGTGATCCAGGAAGAAAAATAGTGCCACCAGCAAGGTCCTAGCGATCCGGTGATTCTTCCGGTATGCTAAATGCCACAATCACGCAACTATTCGAGGATCTAAACTAGCGTGGTGATGTTATGTAAGCACAGTTAGTTGAGGCGGTTCAAAATGTGTAATTTTGCTCGTATCTGTGTTTTGACTACATAAAAATACTCCTTGTCTCGCGGCGAAATGAACAAATACAGTATCGACCCTTTTCGTGCAGGTTTACGTCTTCGAAAAGTCGGTTTATTCTGCCCCTGATTTCGGAGCCCGAATCTGAGCAACCTAAAAAAATGAAAACCCCCGATATTAATAACAAGCCGTTCTTCAATAGCCGTTGCATGCCAGACGTATTCGGAAAAACGACGTTAGTGATTATCCGAAACCGAGAAGAATGGAGAAAACTGTTCTACAGCTTTTTGAGGTTTCGGGGAACAGGATATCGCGGTTTTATTCAGGTTTCTCACATTTTTTACCCACATTCTTACATTTTATGAATTACAAGTACCGGTATTGTTGATCTGCACCCCTCCACCTGTTTATGAAATGTAATATAACTGGCATGGGTCAATAAATGGTGGGTATACGGCTCTATGGAGATCTATAGACGATCCTAGAGTATTTGGAGATTTTTACAGACTGGTATACGTTAGTTTTTGATTTTCTCCTCATTTTAAAGCATTATTCAGCTGATATAAACCAATAATTCATAGATAATCCTGGAATTATCCGAAATTGCCCAAACAAAGCCAATCTTCCTTATTCAACGCTCTTTATTCTCTTGACAAGCTCTCCATCCGAAACATCGCTCTCGTATTCCATACACGGCGTTCTGAATGTACATACTTTCATTGTCTGCAAAGGTACCGAGGTGCATTATATGAATGCTCTCAAAACTGATCAAAAACAGCCCCAAAACGTCCAGAAAAAAGACATGAACATCTGATGACATATTGGCGTAGCTTCCCGCTTTTACCACTTCCAAAATGGTCTCATTTCATGTTCTTTCGTCCATCTCAAATTTCTGTTTTCAATTACCGAAATCCAGAGTTTAAAAAAACTCCTGCAAAAACCGTTGTTCTCAAACGAGCCTCTTCTGGATGCATATTTCATGTGGAAACCAGTTGGCAGGTGCTTCCTGGGCCAAAATAGTCAGTGGGGAAAGTCGTCACGTGACTGGGAATTTTTATGACCCATTTATTCTGTCTCCGAAATCTCGCCGAGATGCCCTGACAAAGCCAATTATCTCTAGCACTCCCACGGATCAGCCGCTTCCGAAGAACTCAAGTTTATTTTTACGCGAAAAAAATAAAGCAGCTTTCGCGTTGGGAGAGGAGCTGAGTAAAAGAGACGTTTTGATTCAGGTGGCAAAACGGGACGTCGAAAATTCTCTTTTGGAAGGGTTTAATCGGGTTATAGTTTGCAAGCTGAGATGGAGTTCAGAGAAGTGTGTTGATGAGTTGTGAAATATATCAATGGAGGTAGTATGAGTACAGGAGACAGCTCTGGGAGGTTGAGAGGATCAGTTTGGTACCAAATATGGTCAGGTTTAGGACTGGGTGTGAGCTGCACATTCGTATATTCGATGGAAGCAAGGTGGTTGAATTGTAGAGCAGTACTGGTAGACATTTACTTACAACATCACGATATTTAACTGTAAGGGAACGAAACTAGAAAAGTGTGTCCTTAGATCAACCTCCTCCGTCTCCTAGCTCTTCTATAAACAGTTGGAGAGAGCATTTTGAGGTCCCTGGCGATATCTGGGTTGTGACCTGGAGCTGAACGTAGTGGGGATTCGGAGGTGTGGGGATATACAGGTATGAGGGCCGAGAAGGATGGGATTTACGACGTCCAGCAGCCTTAAAACAGTCCCGCTTTGAAATGATGATCTAGGTATGACAGAACTGGGTACCGGTACCTACCAGTAATGTATAGCAGGAATGTGACAAGGCAAGATTAAGATGATGATATTCCAGCGATATAATGGAAGATTGAGTGTATCGAAAGATAGAGTACAAGTGTCACTTAGACACCCAAAGCAAGCTTCTGCTATAATATGTTACAGAATCTGGGATAACTGTTGAACGAGCTATAGCGAATACTGGGCTACAGCTGTATTGATATTCCCTAGCAATACTTAATGTGAATGTGGAAGTACGCGTAGAGTCAGTTGTTTAAATGACGAGTATTAGTGCATCAGACCACATATGAAACGTTGATTCTCTTCTATGTGGCAGTCATCGGGCTACGAACGATTTCAAGGTCGGGTCATGGGAGGTAGATGATCAAAGTGTGACGTTCTATTTTGTTTTAGAGCAAGTGTTTAGGGTAAAAGATGTAGAAATAGTAGTTAAAGGTCCCATTGTAGCTTGAGAAGACCACTTTCTCAATTCCATGATCTGTAGTGTTTGTGATATGCTCTCGTAGGTTGCTCCTTGAAGACTGCTCAAAATTGTAAAACGGTGAAGAGCGCTTGAGATTATCCCAGAGGTGCCAAGGGAAGCAATAGACGTAATACGGATACCGAGTAAGACGCTGGATAGGCCAGGATATCGTGTTTATGTTTTTCAACACGGTTGTGCTCTACAATAGATTTCATCTACCTTTGGGGGTAAACTGCCGATGGGTGACATGAGAGGAGATGAATTTCTTCTAATTGGCAGTAATTCTATTAAGTATCAGGTGCAATCACCTCTATAACATCTTAGGAGCAATTCATTGGACTTCACTCACGTCTATTTCAAGGCATTTTTTAACTAGGTGCCATCATTCGTAACCGGCAGAATCTGAAAGTGCTAATCATGTTGGTTAATTATGGTAACTTCGAGACTCAAGAATGGTATTGTAGAGAAGTAATTTCGACAAAAAGGGCAACTGTCTTATCCGTGTACTTGAACCTCTCCAGCCATTATTCTCCCTCTATCTCACCTCATCCCATTGGTCAGAGACATGAATAAGTTACCTATCCAGCCTCAATGCATCAGGTTACATCCAATATGAGCTCCTGGTAGATATTTATCCATCAGCAGACACAGCCAACAGCCACCCAACTCTCCTTTGTCAATTCCCATCTTCCAAAACTGATAGTATCAGTGTCCCTCTTTTTTAGCATGTATGTCGGGTATCAAGATTAATGGGGGTCATGAGAGGAAACACTTAGCAGAGGGATGAATACATTTAAACATTCAGGTTCTCCTCTTCAAATTACGTCGAGTTCAAGACTGCTATACGACAGTCTATAAATCAGAACTTCCTCTATAAGCCATAATCGGCAAGTGCTGAGGGTATCTACGAGCTGTGCCTTTGTATCCATCTCTTTACTATAGATATCTCCCCTTCACGTCAATATCCAACTGGGTATCTTCTAAGATATCACAAGGTACTTGTATCTCTTATACGTAGCTTTCAAGTATCTACGTTTTGTCATTTACACAATCAAATCACTAAAAACTCCTCCGTTTAGTATCCTCGGGCACCCTTGACTGCCAGTCGGTCAGCAGCGTCGTTTCCGGGGTTTCCAGAGTGTCCCTGCACCTTGGAAATCTTGACTCGGTCGCCCAGCTCGTTCAGCTTGTTGAGAGTAGGCTCAATCACATCTCGGTGCTGCACAGGCTCGTTCTTGGAGGTGGTCCAGTTGTTCTGCTGCCAGTTGTCGCCCCACTTGTTCAGGGCGTTCTGAGCGTAGGCAGAGTCGGTTTTAATGTCGTACTTCTGGCCGTCGTTACGTCGGTGGATGGTGTCCACAGCATCATGAATAGCTTCCAATTCAGCCCGCTGATTGGTCTGTCGAGATCCGGCAACAGGCCGGCTCACATTGTCGGGGTGTCCGTCTCCAAAGTATACACCCACACCGGCCTTGGCGCTGGAGTTCTGGTTGTTGGAGCAGGCTCCATCGGTGTACACTGGAACTCGAGAAGACGAGGAAGAAGAGCCAGAGTAAGAGCTGCCGCCGTAGCTGGAGTAGCTGGACCCTCCAGAGTAGCCTCCAGAGTAGCCTCCAGAGTAGCTGGAGCCACCTCCGGATCTGGAACTGGAGCCTCCACTGGCAAAAGCCTCGGCTTCAGCTCTGGTGTCGAATCTCTGATGAGAAGCTCCACTGTAGCCGTCGACCTGGGCTCGGGCATCGTTCCAAGAGTTGTAGACACCGGCCTCTCGGCCGTTCTGAACTGCGTAGTATCCTCCTTTAGCCATTTTAGTAAAGAAGTGTGAGATGGAGGAAAACAGAATTAAAAATGGGTGGCACCCTATACATATGGAGTGGAGAAGGTTTAGGCTGGCAGGGACAATACTGGTATATTATATGATAATTGGGTCATAATGAGCGTTGAAAGAACTCAATTGAGAGTAGATACGGTGGATGAGTCGGATGGGGTCATTTTGTACAATATTTCCCCCTTTGAATACTCCATATTGGGCTACTCAAAGCTCGTCTGTCAAGTGACCGATTATAAACTTCAGTCAAGTGGAGGGAGGGAGGTTAATATGTCACCGCAGTTTCAGCACGGTGTAGTTGGCCTAATATCAATCTGTCAGAGGAATTGAGCAGGATGGAAGTCATTATACGTATTCTGTATAGATTCCATCTCGTTTCATCCTTATCCACTCACAATTCCCTGCTCAATTGGCGACTATGTAATCGCTCATCAATGTGCAACATGCACGTGCTATGCAGGAGTGGTCACTTCCAAGGCTAAAGGCGACTTTAAATTATGAGGTGTGTGGGGAAGAGATTATTGAAGTGGGATTACCGCATCAATTGGAGTGTGAGAAGATGGCCAAAGACTGGGGATTTAGGTGTGTGCCTTCCCAAAATTTATTACTAATTTATTGACCATTTTCCTCCACTTTCCCTTACCAGCTATCAGCCCACATGGAAGTCAAATTTGAAACAAAGCAGCAGGTGGAGGCAAGTCTAGACTCTCTAGGCAGGCACAAACAAAACTTGAGATTTGCTGGAGAAAGTGTTGATTATCAGCTTTCATGGTTTTCTGGAAATAATCTTCAATTGACCAACCATCGTACAAACGTTCAAGCCCACATGAGCAATTACTTCAAGGTCTGACACATCATGGTATAGTAGCACAAGTACGGAGTAGTACAAGTATGCCCGTTATTGGCTTTCAATCTTAGTCTTAGAGATCAAACTCGGTGCTCCTGTCAGCAGGTTAAGTTCTCCAAGGTCTTGTCCAACATCCGTGTGCTCCAGATTGTGTTGTTTTGGTTATTGTTTCCAGGGATTACATAAGCATATGTCAGCTTATACTGTTCCAAAAAACCCGAAATTTCAATTCCAAAATGCCTGGCTAGCTCAATCGGTAGAGCGTGAGACTCTTATTCAAAGCAATCTCAAGGCTGTGGGTTCAAGCCCCACGTCGGGCTACTTTTTTTTCTCCGTTGTATGCCAGCTGCACGCTACTGAGTGTTGTTTTTTGTATACCTCTGGTAGTGTGAGACTGTCAGATACGCCAGAATTGTCCTTACGCATGTTTTCTCCATCTAAGATATCGAACTACATTGAAAGTATCTTCGCTACAGCATGACCCTTGATCCAAGATACTTCCTACAGTACGACAAGTTATTCTTACATGTACATACTTGTACCCTGAACTGAATGTAGAAGTATTTCATCGGGTTATACGTCGTGTGTACAAGTATTCCAGAAAATTTCCAAACCACAAGTGCTCTAAGCCAGTTCCAATCTTCTCACCCTTCCTCTTCAATTACGTCGATTTTTCAATGTTTTTATTCACTATATTGCAGCCTCTCTCTCACCCTTCAATGCCCCTTGCAAGCCCAAAGGGTACACTTTTTCGTCTGTGAGTTGATAATTCTTCTCAGCGGTTTGGGATTGTCCACACTCTGGAACTGTACACGAGAATTTGTGTTCTTAGGACCCAGAGGTTCCTTTCTAAACGACAAGTACACCTCATTGAGTGGATTCTGCCCCTTTGTCATCAAATACAGGCCGTCTCCCACTACATCTGCAAACAAAGACGCTCGTGTGATTCCAAGGCTTTCATCCATTCTCCAATCAAGCCGCTGTCGTTCGCAAAACGCCTCCAATGCACTGGTCATGTTCACAGGGCGGGCCCCCGGGCTCAGAATGCTCACACGATCGGTCATGTCTAGAGACTGTTCCAGCTCACGAGCCACCACGCTGTCCATGGTGTAAAATCCAATTGGATGAGCGTCGTCACCCGTGGGGAAAGGAATGGCCATTTGCCAGCCCACTCTCTGGAATTGAAGAGTGTCAATGGCAGCGTAAGTCTTTCCTGTAAACAAATCTGCAACAACGCATCCTGCAACTCCGTCAAGAGCCGCGAATCTCTCAAGATTGTTTCTTTTGGGTCCCCTGACGATGTTCCAGTCCAAATTCTCGTGTTGGAGGTGACTCATGGTTCCCATGGCTGCAAAGTCCTTGTTCCAGACTGTCAGTGCACGTGATTTTGTGCGGCCGTCCTGTTTCCACTCCAGACTGTCCCCCAGACAATCGTCCAGCAGCATTCTGTAGCCCAGATCAACCCAGAGTTGGATGAAACGTCCATGCATCATAATGTAAAGGTAGCCATTGTAGCAAGTGTGGAAGAGAGTGTTTGAATACTCAAAGCCAGTGTCAGCTCTCATTCTGGGGTCAAAGGGGGAAGGAATAGTGCACAAGATGGTGGTCGTGAACTCCGGGGTCGGATGAATGTAGGCAATGTAAGAAGAAGAAGGGTTTCTTCGGTTGTACTTCAAAACTAGAGCTCCCCCCTTTCCAGGCAACAGATTGATAAGTCCAACAGTGGGATGCATTTTGGAGTAAATTCGAGGCCCCTTGGAGTCGTTGCTCATCAGATATGACCCATTCGAGAGTCTTTTGTGGGTCTCTTTATGCACAATCTCATCCACCTCGTCCCCATCTGGATCCATCATTTTAACCTGGAGAAAAACATCATTTTCGTCCACAACGTCCACCCAACCAGTAGGGGAAGCATGCTTGACCTTTGTGCCCCGTTTAGATACAGCAGTGTTGCCTCTAGAGTCCACCCTCTCCTCTTCAGCAATCTCCTCCTCAACCATATTGTATGGTGACCACTCTAGACTCATGTTTCTCAGGTCCAGGGACATGTTGAGACCCACAAGACGGGTTCCCTCATGCTTGAAGCCGCGAAATGTACACTCCATCTTGCCCTCATACAAATAAGTCATGTTTCTTCGTACGGTGGCCGGCTCTCGAACTAGATCTATCGAATCAACCCTCTCCACGTCATTATGGCACATTGACATTGCTACATGGAGGTCTCTAATGAGCAGTAAGTTGTCATTACCACGCGCCAGGGCCCGTTGGGATCTTGTCACTAGCTGTTTCGCGCACGTTTTCCATGAATAGTCACCTCTGGGAGTGAACCAAGGAACGCGTTCGATCACTCGAGTTTTGAACCACCCGTCATCCAGAGTTTGGAACACCTGGTAGCATAGCTTGTTGGTTGCAGCGAGCGCAAACGCCGAGTCCAGGTTGGCTTGCAAAAACACCAACCGCAAAACGTCTTCATGGAGCATGGTAGCGGATGTGGCGAGGAGAGAGAAAAGTGATCTGAATGAGGAATACGAGAGGATAAGGTTTTGATAGTGATCCAGGCAGTTTTTTTGAGGCTGACAAATAATTACGGAGCAAGAAATATTTGCAGGAAGGAATATCAGAGGGTATGGGTAGATTGTGTATAAGCTGTGGTCTCCTGTTTGCACTATTAGGCAAAAACAAAAAAGTATCTTATTTGTACACTGGTATGTTTTATGCAAGTTTTTTAAATGTGGCAAGAAACTACTTTTGCATTTCTGCAGTGGGGAAAAAATAAGGGGTAAAACAAATGTCATTGTTCACGTGTGTGTAAATAACAAAAACTGATGGGTTCTGATTCAGGTGAAGTGTCAATACTTCCTGAGATACACACGAGGACGCTAGGCAAAAAGATGGCGACATCCGCAGGATTCGAACCTACGCGGGGAAACCCCAAGAGATTTCTAATCTCTCGCCTTAACCGCTCGGCCAGGATGCCAGTTTTTTTTTCTACTTATCAAATATATTACCTAATATTTGAGGCTTTTCCCATTTTTGCCCCGTCCTCCACGGAAATGAGAGATGTTATTTACCGTATGGCGAATGCTTTCACATACATTCGCCACAGGCGTGCCTTCCACTGTCGAGGCACAGACATGAGCACATAATCTTTCAATCCTGATACCTAATCCACACAACAAACGGTGTTATTATCATCAGCCATGAAAGCGTTAAGGCCCGTATTTGTAAAGTAATGGCTGTTGAGTTTTAGCGCATTTTCTGTGAAGAGGGTAACCAGTTTGCGGGGTTTCTAGGCGCTACGCCTGACTCTTCTGTTGGGAAGACCTGTTTAGTGCGGAGATGTTAGTACAGGTTGGGGAAAGGCCCTATCGTGAGGGCAGCAAAGGTGGCGGGCAGACGACAAACGCTCATCGCCGAACATATTCGAAGGCTAGGGACTGGTGTCCGCTCAGTGTTGGCCATTCGTGTTCTTGGGGGACTGTAGTAGTCCATGTCTTTTCCGTCTCGGTCGTCGGGATAATACGAAACGGGGCTTGTAACAGATTGTGCGAGGAACAGAACCTGTAAGAAGGCAATACCTGTGTAGATGGGTGAAAGCGTACAGGTGAATGTGTGTAATGGGCAGCAGTGTGTGTCACTGGACTTGACCTGTTTATTCGGCTTCCAAACCTGCTGAGAATCGTCTGTTATGGACGCGGTGGCGCCCATTCCAGAACGACCCAACAACACGTCAGGAAGTGGAATAAAAAGCCCATAGGGATTTTCAAACGGGTTCCGGTAACCCGGGGAGGTGCCTTGATGATTTTTGTTTACTCTCTATGTGTTCTCGATGTTTTCTGACCAGGTGGATTTTTTCGAGTGTTGTGGGAGAGTTGAATTTCGTGATTTTCGAGGTTTTTGGATTGTGTATATGTGAAAAATGACGTTTTGAAAATTTTGCGAATTACGCCAGATATAGAAGAGTTGCCAGTTTTTTTTTTTTTTTTCAACTTATTAGAAATGACATTACTATAACTTAAATAGATTTTCGCCTCTTTTCTAAGGGAAAAGATGTATCCTCCTATTTCGTAAAAAGTTGAAAAAATTGCCCACCACTATCCCCACTCTGCTGCTTTCAAAAATTATTTCTGCCGGCCCAAAAGATAAGGGAGAAGTGGCTGTATCACTACGGTACCGGTTGTTACATTCTTAGCTTGCTGACCTGCATAATCAAGGCACTGGGAGCTCCCTACCACAGGCCTCAACATTACATCGATCACTCAGCAGTACTTGTACTTGTATTCATCGCCAGAGGCAGCAAAAGGAGCCTTTTTACAAGTACAAGTAACGTCACCATGGATCATTCTGCTCTTTGCTTGACCTTTCTCTCCATATTCACGATTTTTCTGCCACAAATTTTGTCATGATATGCACCCCTCATTTTGGTCCTTCAAGACAATGTGAATGGGCTCTTGGAGGAGATCTGACTTCGATATGAGGCAAACGAAAAAATCACGAAATTGTCGACCTCAACAAGTGGAACTTGTACTTGTACTTGTACTTGCACATTGAGCTCAAATAACAGTACAAGTACTTGTACTGCCAGTTGATTCCTCTTCATGAAATCCATGGTACTTGTACAATCCCCCTCACCACTTCCACGACAGAAAATAATAATTGGATGTGTACGATACTGCACATACGCAGAAGGAGTACCGGTACTGGTAATATTTCACTTCAACACACAGTCATTACCCTGTTTTCATTATTTGGGGCAACATTTACCGAAAGGTGTAGTCTGCTTCTCTGACGAGTCGCTTTGGACGTCGCTGTAAGAGGAAAAGGTTAGATCGTTACGAGATATTCATTGGAGCGTCTTGTCTCTTTTGGCTGCACTGCTTTTGTTACAAGTAAATAACGGTCATCAAGGGTAGAATACCCTGCGTAATGACAATGAATTTCAAGCAACTATTGTACTTGACTTGTTCGTATCAGATGACGTATGCAAGACTCATGAGTGGATACTTTCCCCAGTTAGGGCATAGTATCAATGGATGAATGAGATATATTATTTCCCAACCTGGACAGGCACCATAACAAAAAAGACTGTGTGGCAAAGTTGTCTGTTTTTCAGCAGCTAAACGGCAGATTTAGAGCAAACTACATCGAAAGTGGTATCAAAATAATCCTTCAAAAAGGGTGCATCTGATGAGAGTATGAAGACACTTCCCATACAACATCGATTTTCGACAAACAGTCTCAGATGATGTAGTCCACATGGGGCAAAACTTTACTTGGTTAGCAGCCAGCCCATATTCCCCAGCTGCACGAAAACTTACACACGAGGTCCTCGACAAGGAAATATACGCGACATTTTACCAAGACAAAGACTTGATTCACCCTCTTTTTCCGTAGTGGAGGTTTCTTTGTAATTCCATGAGCTACTAACCACATGTGGAGAGAATTTCAGGTCCGAGAGAGGAAAAAGTAGGCGAGACTCGTTGCAATTGACTTGCTGTCAATCTACAGATACGCCGCTTCTGCGATACGGCAAATGCTGCTTCCTAATATCTTCTGTTAAACTGGAGATTTGTGGGAAGGTCTTTTTAAGGTACCGGTACACACTATATGTGCTGATGGTCAGTGTGTAAGTAACCTACCAACTTGAAGACAGAAGAAGACAAACTGATGTTGGTGAACTACAGAGACACTCATAAGTCACCGCAAACAATATTTCCTGCATTTATTTTCACAAAATCCCATATTGTCACACTTTCTAGGTGCAGCCCCTAAAGAAACACCAGAGTTACACATTACAAACACCTGAAAACACCCGCACCATCATGGGAACTCTGCTGTAGCTATCTACACAGTCTCACCTTATCATATTATACCATACCTCTCTTCAGATTGTCTTTTTACACAATAATTCCGCTTCTTTTCTATTTTTTTTACCCCAGATTCTAGCTTTCTACCCTTCCAACAAGAGCATTAGACATGTGAGGACAAAATAAAACACACCAGTAGAGTCGAGGAGACCTTGGCTTTCATGAGGACCCGTTGATTGGGGTTAATTCCTTTGCTTTTCAAAAATTCAAAAATCCGTCATTTTGCCTGACCCACCATCAGGAAAAATTTCAAAAATCGGCAAAATCTGACTTGCTGACTAAGCACGATTTTCCAATATAACGTGTTTAGAGCATCGAGAGCACCCTTATACGAAAATTCAGAGCGCGGCAAGTCGGAATATACTATTATTTTTCACTTTCATGACTGTCTTCGTGGTTTTTTCCTCCAACGAAATCGCCAAAAAAATATTTCACCCCTGATTCAGCACTTTTCGGTTTTTTTTATTTTTGAGATTCTTGAAAAACCTTATTTCACCAAAAGTGAGGAAGTTGGGTGAAGTTGAGAAAAAAAATAAAAAAGTGACATGTCTGGGATATGATGAAGACAGATACGGTTCTACTCGTCTCGCTCTTCTGATGTCGAATCTGCTGTTCGTTTTCTGATTTACAATTTATTTCTGGATTTCAACTCGTTTAAAGTGAGCCTCAGAACAGCTTTCGGATATCGCCGTTACTTCTTCCATCGACATGATGGAGAATAACCGATGGTACCATTTTGCTTAGAGCCTTTTTTGGTATCTAGCAATCAACTTTTTATCGTGTTACCCCTTCTCAAACCGAAGTTCTCGTGGCAGTTGTGTTTGCAGAATTTATATCTTGCTCAAACAGCCTGAATAAATTCCAAATTCGAATTCGAAAGTCGGATTCGAGATGGGGCGAGTCGGGGCAACATTCTGGTAGTAGTCATACTAGCCCTAAGTCGATATTGGTCGTTTTCACTTTTTTTTCTCGTTTTTCTCAACCAAGTCGGACTTTGTGTCCTTGGCCAGATATTTTAAGGTTTAGGCTTTTTCTTATCAGGATTTTCGATTTCTTCCCAAAAAGGCCGAAACACGACTTTTCTGAAAACGGATAGTAAGAATGAGATAGTTCCGGCACCCCTATGAGAATACTCAGTGTACTGCTATAATCCCTTATGGCTGCTGACATCAACCGTGCCTTTAGTTCCTCTTTCGGATGATTATTGAGTAAGATATGGAAATCTCGTTCATGTCAAAATCGCAATAAATGAGGAAATTGATGGGGTATGGGTCAGGCAGAAATCGAGAATTTGGAAATTTTCACAATTAACATCCCTGAACTTCAATATTAGGGTCATTCGAATTAGCAGAGCTCCAGGACCACAATGACGTGACGGACGTTCCTCTAGCACCATTATCTCGCTTGCTAAAGTCTTTCGAATGCCACGTTTTTCCTTACTGAATTCATAGAAGATGGTATAACTCAGTGAGTACGTGGGTAAATCGGCTTTCAAAAGTGATATTGTGAATCAGCGAGTCTAGAATTACCTGGAAATTTACTTTTCGTGCGCTTTGTCCAAACTTTTTGGAAACACGTTTGATGATGCAGGGACTTCGCCATAAGACCACACACTATGAGCAGTGGGAGTAAAAAAAAAAAAGAACATCAATATTTAAGTAGAACAAATGGAATAAAAAATTATTGTCGAGAATGGTGCATTATCAATTCGAGACTTCGTTTTGAGAGAGGGGGGCAGTAAAAGTTACATACTGCTTCTTACTCCACCATAGCTATTATTGAGCTGCTAGCATATGGAGACTTAGAGTGAGGGGTCGATTAGAGCAAAGAAAAGTATTCACATTACCTCCAGCTATTACACTACTATAAATATGGTTCTGAAAATCCCACTTCATCGTCATATCTGTGCGTCAAAAGATCCACTTATTCCAACACAAGTGTTCTTCCACCATTATTCCTCGCAGCGATATTATTGCAGCAAAATATATGGGAAATGGTGCATAGATTTTGATTATCTACTAGCAGTTTATTCAAATGTCTTGGGCTATTTGATATGTTCCATTTCAACTTCTCATCTCATTTATACAGGTAGCCTCTATTCAGGCAACCTCTCCACATCCAAAGTGCTGAAAGAAGACAGACTAAAGCCATATAGACTCAACTGGGTAGCTTTCAACAACTCTCCAAAACTTGCTAGTCGCCTCCATAACTTCAGAGGCTTCTCCTTATACTTCATTTCACTGTATGGTCTTCATTAGATCGAGCTACACCCGTCTAGAACTAGGGGCAGAACAAAACATGAAAGTAGAGCGTACCAACAACAGGAGGACGTTTTATGTCATACTTTAGTAGCTAAAAAACTTTCTGGACGTTTCTCACTTAAAAAAGATCTTCTTTTCCTTAGGCCATCGAGTTATTCTTACGCATGCATTTGTCCCTCCCTTATAATCATAAGAGATACAATAACAGTTTACCGTAGAAACTGAAAGAGGTGGTAAATACCTATTTCAGTTTCAATTGTATTGTTTACTTCGTTGCATTTCTGATTTCCTTTTGTTTACTGCGATATAATTCCACCGTTGGTCTATCTTAATGTTACTGTACTTTTCCACGCTCTTCTGGCATTGACAAATACAGTACATACTTGTAGTGCACCCCACAAGCAACGTATTATCGTTATTGTCACACAGATACTCCAGCCTACTCCCACTCCTACAATACATAATACATATAATTACAAACAGACGTTTTGCTATCCTCCACTTACTCGTCGTCATCTCCAAAGAGATCGTCCATGTCGCCGTCTCCATCGGCATCTCCGTTGGCCGCGGCCTCTCCCTCATTCTCCTCGGGCTTGTCGTCAATTTGCGACTTCCTCATCAGCCGTCGCTTCTTGGGAGCACCGCCCTCCTTGTTGGACTTTCTCTTGCTAGGCACAGAGTCGCCATCGTCGCTGTCGGTAACATCGTCCATAGGAACATTGTCGTCGTCCTCCACAAACTCGTCCAAGGCCTTCTTTGACTTTTTCGACGTCTTTTCCACCTTTTCGTCGGCTTCGTTGAACTCCCGCATCCGCTCGGCCCACTCCAGCGCCTGCTGCTGCTGTTGCTTTCGCTCCTCCTCCAGCTTGGCAGCCTTTTCGGCCTCGGCCTTTTCCCTTTCGGCCCGCTCGGCGGCTGCTTTCTCCTCCCGCTGCTGCACGTACTTCTTGGCCTCCTCCAGCTTGGCGCTGTTAGCCTCATCGTACTCCTTCTGCTCAGTGAGTGCTCGCTCCAGCTGCTTCACCACAGTGTTACCCATGGATGCTCGCTGCTCGAGCTCCTCCTTGGGGAAGGGAGGAGTATCAGAGGCAGCCAGCTCCTTCAGGGAAGCAATAGCTTCGGTCATACCCTTGATGGCGGCCTCAATCTCGCTCTGTTGTCGCTTGCTGGCCTCCGTCTTTCGTAGCACTTCAGCAACCTGGAACTGGATGAAAGCAACGTTGAAAATCGTGCTGGGGTCGGCCTGCAGCTCCACGGCCTTGCGACAGAGCTCCAGAGCTGTATCGAGGTACTTGAGCTGCTTGGCAGAGATTCCTCGGGCGTACCATGCTCGTCCAAGCAGAGACAGGAGAGTCACATCGGAACCGCCCTTGAATCTGTCCAGAGCAATCTCATAGGACTGAATGGCCTTGTCGTACTGCTTGAGCTCAAAGAAACAGTGACCCAGGTTAACAAACACAGAAATGTCGTCGGTGATGGTTTCTCGCACTCGCTTGAAAATGTTGATGGCCAAATCGGCTCGGTTGGTCTCTGCAAAAATGACAGCCACTCCTTGAGCAGCGTAGGCACACTTGGGATCGAGAGCCAGAGCCTTGGAGAAAAACTCGGCAGCCTTGAAGTAGTTTTTGTTCTTTTTCTCAACGTCGGAGTTGTTTTTGGGCTTGATGCTTCGGGCCTTTGTAAGGTACCAGTTACCAAACGATACTAGAGCATAAATATCGTGCTTATCGAAATCAGTAAGAGTCTTGATAAGATGGGTCTCCTCGGCCTTTCGGGTTCGTCGCAGGTACCATCCCTGCAGAGCTCGGACCTCCAGGTTGGTCACCATTCGCTCCATAAGAGCGTCCAGACGAGCTCCGTCGTTACTCTCCACAATATCCAGGAACGCTAGTCGAATATCAGCATCGGGGTACTGCATGGCCTCGTAGATCTTTCGGGCCTCCTCAGTCTTGCCCTTGGCTTCCAGAGTTCGGCCAATGTTGTAAGTGATGGTGACTTTCTGATCTTCGTCAGCCACCTCCTTTGCCTTTTCAAAAGAAGTCTGAGCGTCATCGTAGTCGTGCGCAGAGTACTGATAAATAGCAATGTTGTTGAGAGTAGCAGGGTCGTCTTCTCCACTGACCTTTTTGAGATGCTCCACCGCAGCCTTGGGGTTGTTTTCCAGCTTACTAAGAAGCAAAAAGATCTCCTCGTCAACAGCACTATCACCCTTGGAAGCAACCCACTGCTGCAGCAATGGCAGCGCCTTGGGAGACTCCTGCTCAGCATAAATAAGACCCAGCATCACCTTTGCCTCCAAACACTTGGGGTTGGAGTTGAGAATGCCGTCCAGCAAAAGAGTAGCTTCCTGAACGTTGGAGCGCCAGAGAACAAGAGCCCGGCCGAGTTTGTAGCCGACGTTGTCTCTGTCAAACTTTTCGGCCTGTCGGAAGCTCTCAAGAGCCTGTTGCACGTGACCAGCAAGCTGGTGAGCTCGTCCCATCCAGAAATGAATCTGGCCCAGCACCTTGGGGTTTTCAGACTGGTTGATGGCTGTATCTCCGAGCTTGATGATGGCGTCGGTGTTTCTCTTTGTGAAGAAAAACTTTTGCAACTGGACAAGAGTAGGGGCGTGTTTATGATCCAGTTCAAACGAATCCTTGACTTGAAGCATACCCAGAGCATAGTACTTCTCAAAATCACTGTTGCCAACATTCTGAAGAGCCTTATCAAACAGACATGTAGCCAGCATCACTTTAACAAAAGCATTCTTGTCCTTGGCCAGCTCATTGGCTCGCTCAAAAGCAGCCAGAGCCTCGTCCTTGGATCCCAGACTCCAGAAACAGAGTCCGATACCGATTCGAGGATCAGGCTTCATGGAAGGCCGCTGACTCAGCACAGACTGGTACAGCTTCAGAGCCTCCCGGTAGTTCTTCTTTTCGTACAGTACTCTAGCCTTTCCCATGAGAGCCAGCAGGTTTGTGTTTTGAGTCTGAAGCACCGTGTTGAAGTTGGTGAGAGCTCCATCCCATCCGCCAGTCTGGATCTTGAACACGGCCTCAGTCAACACGTTGATTCGCCACGTTTTGTCGATGGAAAAGGCCTTGTTTGCGTACTCGGTGGCCTTTTCGAGCACGGCAGATCGCTGATCCACGGGAGAAGATCGATACTGCTTCAAAAACAGCCAAACCAAACAGTTGTAGAGCGGCAATCGATCGCCCGACTCTTTCATCGACGGCGATTTCAACGCACGCGTCACCACCTCGATGGCTTCATTAGTCAGACCCTTGGACGAGTAGGCCAAACCAATGGCCAGCCAAAAAGCCTTGTCGCATCGCTCGTTTTCGAGCAGCACACAAATCTCCTCGGGGTCCTCCTGGATATCTTTGTCGAGATCCAGGGAGATGAAGTCGCCATCTGCGTCCGCACACGGGATTTCGATGATGTTTTCGGACATCGTGATGGGTGATGGAGAGAAACTTGTCGTGAACTCTATGTGGAATCGAACGGAGGTGTGGTGAATCAGCTCTGGCAAACCTTATTTAACGTCGACGTCGAGAATCGAACACACCGCACCCTTTCATGCAGCTCGTGCATATTTGGGAATCTTTTTCAAATTTATTGCATTCACAAATACCATTCCACAAAGCCGTTTAGATGCGCCTCCACATTTCAAACCTGAACCCGTCTTTGAAAGAAGACTCTTCAGATCTCATCAAACGATTGAATCGCTTCGGATCGACTACCTCAGAGCTCGAAGTGCGCCAAAAACCCACCATGGAAACCGCCTACGGATTCATCGACATTGATCTCAAGGACAACCAGTTTGGCCAGCTCAAAAAGGCCCTTAACAATGTGCGATACAAGGGCAACGTGATTGGAATTGCCGAGGCCCGGCCCAACTTCATGGCTCGGTGGAAGGACGACAAGAACAGAAGATGCAGACAGGACCATGACGCTACTCGTCAAGCCAAGAAACGAGAGATCAACATCATTCCTGGTCGAATCAGAAAGACTGCTCGAAGCGCACAAAAGCTGCGAGGCCAGTGGTGCAGAATGATCAAGGACGGCAAAATTGTGCCTGTCAAGTGCAAACAGAGCAAGCTGTGGGGATACCAGCGAGACAAGCCTCTGGAGCAGTTGACTTATGTGTACCGAAACGGACAGTGGTGGAGTGGAAACGATGATCTTATTGAGACGGTCAAGTTCCAGGTGGATGAGCCTGGATTGTTTGATAACGTTGAGGAGGAGAAGGATGAAGAGAAAGATATGCATTCTCGGTTGTTGGAGTCTCTGTTGTCTGGAGGAGGAGATTATTTTACTGTTTCAGATGATGATATTCCTGAGACGGAAGAACGAGTGTCTGGTGTTTTTACTGGCAAGGCTGCTGGAGGAGACGATATCGAGTTTGTCAAGACTGAGCCCTATGTGAAGAAGGATCCTGTGTTTGATGAGCCTCCTATGGACAGAGATAAGAGACGTACTGAGATGAGCGATAGTGACAGCGACAGTGACAGCGACAGTGAAGATAGCGATGATGAGGAGGAGGAGAAGAAGGGAGGAAAGAAGGAGGAGAAGGGTGTCAAGGGTGGAAAGGGAGATAGTGGTAAAGAGAAGAAGGAGAAAAAGGAGAAGAAGGAGGACAGTGACGATAGTGACAGTGACAGTGATGATGATGACAGTGATGAATCTGACGATTCTGACTCGGATTCTGATTCCGACTCGGAAGATGATTCTGACGATGATTCCGATGACGACAAAATGGAGACTGAAGATGCCGAGGAAGATGACAAGGCTGCCTCTTCCACTCCCGCCATTCTCCAATTTGAAAACACAGCAGACACTGGAACTCTGCGAAACCTGTTCAACCCCGAAAAGGAATCCAAGTTCTCGCTGTTTGGAGGAGACAACGACGACGAAATGGAAGTGGACGAAGAGGCTTCTGCTGAAGCTGACAAATCTGAGGCCGAGGAAGAATCTCAAGTTCCACGAGCTACTGCCTCCACAGGTCTATTTTTCCCCCACTCTGACTCTCCCTTCTTGTCTACTCAGTCTCAGATTGCCCAATTGAACAAGAAACCCATTGATACCGAAAAGTGGGAGTCTGAGTTCTGGGAGGAGCGAGCCGAGATCAAGGATGATGCTCGATCAAGAAAGAGAGACTTCCAGCGAAAGACAAACAAGGACATTAGAAAGTAATTATACCATGCATTGAATTGAATTGATAGAGTAGGACACCCTCAGAACTGTAGAGGAGAAGGCAAAAAAGGGATAGAGTAATATGTGAGAAAATAACGAGATGATCGTCGTGAAGGTAAAAAATATGTGTTTGTTTCACAAAAGAAATATGCCTTCGACCAGATTTGAACTGATGATCTCAGCATTACTAGTGCTGCGCCTTACCACTTGGCCACGAAGGCTGGAAATTTCTTGTTCGAACACTAAATTTGGGCTGTGGGTAGAGACGTCTGATGACTAAGTCCCACCAAAAAATTGCTTGAAATGGTGTCAATTAAGTACGTTCGGTTAAAAAAGTTTTTATCTGATCACCTCACCATGAAACTTCTTTCTAAGGCTGAGATTAATATAGGTTGGTGTCGTCGTTGTCTTAAATACCAGCGTATAGATAGCACTGCTGCAAAATGAAGATGTAACGATAAGAGGACACTAAACCGTCATGAGCATGAACCACAGAACTTTTTGGTCGGTGGAGAAAAACTCATTTTTCTCTGTTCAGTTGGATTGTTTAATTATCACAACCAGTAATGGTTGATCTTCTTACAAGTGCACACGCCAAGATAAAGAAAGGGGAATATCCAACTGGGATGGACAGCTAAAGTTGAGTACACATTTTCGAGCTGCTTGGAGGCCTGAATCGTAGTGATGTTTACGCGTTATACTCTCTATATTCTTTTCTCCTTGCTCTCCTGTCTGGTCGTACCAGTGACTTCGTTTCGAAAATTTCGGTCAAGGCGGAACAGATCTACCAGGGCGAAAGTGTATCTGAAAATAGTGTTGAAACTGCATTGTAGTGAAGCTTGCATGCGGTATTTAGAGCCTGTTCCCTTCTTTATCTTCTTTCCCGATGAGGGTTTGATTCTGAAATGCTGATATTGGTACCTTACGCACCAACAACGCATAGTTGAGGATTGAAAACTACTTGAGAAGTTCAAAAGCGTCCATCTCATTATTATAGCTTCTTTGTTGATTCGGTTTCATCTCCTGGAATGTGTCATATTTTCTTGCTTCGTCACTCTGGTGTGCTGTCCGTAGTGTATTGTACTTGTATCTAAACAACCAACCAAGTTAGGGTCCATTGACAAATTTGAAGACCCCTGTCTTGTCTATTACAGTCTGCTTGAGACTGATCATTCGTTCATGGACTGTGCTCATTCAGATTCACACTGCAAATGCCTCTTTCCTCTTGTTACGCACTTGTAAAGTTCACGGTTTTTCTAGAGCTTCCCAGCAAAAAGACTCTGTAAAAGGTACAATTGCCCCCGACACAGGTCCTAGACCCTGCTATATTCAGAGGTTGGCTCTCAACATGAACCAAAGTCGTGGATTACGAGATGCTACCCCATTGTTCTTTGAATTTCATATAATGCACTGTCTGCGTAAGCGAGGAAAACGAATTCCCACTTTCGGCGGAGAGCATACGAACCAAAAGAGAGATATCTACAGTTGGATAGCCATGGTGATAAGAAACCAATCTGTACCTCACTCAAAGAGTTCAAATTATCTCGTAATAACATTTCTATAAATAGCATACCTTTCTCCCATACGTTTCTAGCGGTCTAGACTAAGGCCAGGGTTATATTGTTGAATCTCCGACTGATCTCCGACGCTTTTCTTTTAGATTTGTTTTCTCCAGAGGCTATTGGTACAGTCACCTGATAGCCAATGTACAACAATGTGCTTCTCGTATTGCTCAAAACCTCTCCAGTCCATATTCCAAATGAGGAAACATCATTCGTCAACGTGTCTCACTACCAGAGACTTTGGACGCAGCCCCCAGCTGACTCCACTACCAAATCAGGCTCACAATCGAGAACTCACGGGTTGGCCCTTATTATCCTGATGGAGTCCCTTACTTTGGTCAGTGATGACAGTCTATGTATATCTATATCAAAGGTGAAAGAGAACTGACTTTCAACCAACTCAGCGCTCTCTATCGGATCTCTACATCCGTTCCTTCCGGACGTATTCTAAATGAGTCCAGAAACAGGTTAGCACCTATGTAAAGAGTGCGTGTACAGTAGCACAGGAACGTGGGACGTGGGTCAAGGACCTCGAGAATAAGAAAATAGAATTACCAAATAATAGTGGTGTAATTGGTGTGTAGGGTAATTTGCTCGTCTGTCATCTCATGTGGTTTTGGGATTCTGGTTGACTTACGTTTTGGTGATGAATAATACGTCACAGGAAAACCATCAATTTAGAATCGTGGTCATGCACCAACTCATACCTCTCCTGTCCCCCGAAGCCGATTCACACACCATAATAGAACTACCTAATCAAATTCATCATTTTTTACATCGGTATTGTTCATGTCTTGTTCCAATTCGTCACGTCGTATCAGCACGTCTTGCATGATCCTAAATTAGAGTTAGTGTGTCCTACTGGTATGTAGTGCCAAAAAGCTTCCTTCCTAATACAAAATGATTGAAGGGGAGAGGGAAGGGGTGTTTTTTACGAGCAAACAAAGGGCAAATAGAACCTGACTACTCCGATGACTATCGCAGGTTCAACTTTACCACGTAAGTCCTCAAAAGTCAATTCACCTTCGGACATCAGGAGGTCCCTCACCGAAAACACCCACTAGTAGTTCATGAACTTTGCCACCCTCCAATAGCTCCATGCCTCGTGAAATCCCGGTAATCGGACTTCTGACTAAGAGCGACATCCTAGTTCTGCCCTGGGGACGACTAGCTTTGTTGGTGTACGAAGCACCTCTGAACTGACTAAGGCATAGTGCCGAGTCGTCGGGGCTGTGAATAAGCTGCTTCTAATTCACAGACGCTTGTAGCAAATATATGAAGTAGGTATGGCTGGTACCTTCAGAGCTACTGAACTACCAATGACCCTGTATATTTGTAGAGAATATACCCCTAAGTATCCGTGGTTGCACGTGATGATGCGCATGTTAATTCAAGTCACTGGACCACTTATAGTGCTCATACCATCGTGGATATTACTGAGGGTATAATGGCTGCTTATACATCATGTGATCGGAATTTGTACGCCCACAATACCCCATTAACGCTTTCTACATGTATTACCCCTCGGCCTTGTCTTCCCCAAGAGTCCAAAAGTACGAAGCACAACAAGCACCTGCTAGCTGATAACCTGTGCCATTCCACACTAAAGTCGTGCTAAGGAACGACGGGACCGAGTACTTGAGCGAGTGTCTCGACGAGAATCTGAGCTTAAAGAAGATACGAAAGAAAAGGGATCACAATGACATTGTACGATTGCAGACAATTACTAGACAATATAGATGTTCGAAACACCACCCTTCTCTGCCCTCACTCCTTCATCATTATCTCCACCTTAGATTACTCGGCGTCCGATTATGTGGGGATTCATAGCATACGAAGGAATCAATAGATAGTGGGTTTGACTCCACTAGCCAGTGTCGTATCTTTGCCAAGGGGCAGGTACCGTAGTAAGGCGTAGAAGTAGTGGAAATATGTTACTACTTCTCTCCATCATCTGTTCATCAAGTTTGCCACTCACACTCAGCTGTTTTGTCTAACTCATTTTTCGCCAACGTTATGGATGAAGCTCTCCTAGACGCTCTGGACGACATCCAGCACATTCTGGAAGACGCAGGTCCAGACACGAAGAACTTTCTGGAACCCATCTTGCCTTATACGCCCATATTGTTTGCCAGTCATGATATGTCTGTGGAGAATCATCAGAATATAGCTCTCTCTCCTAGAGTCATGAACATCTGCCGAGAGTTCCAGGACTACGTGGAGGGCCACGAGTATGAAAAAGCAGGAATTTTGGAGCTCAAATTGAGATTGTGGACGCTTCACCTATCTGTGTCAAGCTGCTATGCACCTCCTCTTGAATTGCCTCTAGTTAGAGAAGGAGACGATGAGGTGCAGTTCACACGAATGCTCAACGAAATGTTGCAGATTTAGGATATATTTATTGTTAAAACGGGATCAGTGACGTGTAAAAGATCTATTCAAAGGGGCCTATCTGCTATATGGTCATAGACGTGTAGACGCTCTACTGTAGAGATTCTGTTTATTGAGGTGCGAGAGCGTGAATTACAAGTGCGATAGTACCTCGCAAATTGAACTGGAAATCTTGAAATGGGTGTCATATAGATGTGAAGGTATTTTTGTCAGCTTTCAATCAGTGTTTTATTTGGCCTTTGTTTTGCTGGCACTATTGTTGTTGCTTACTTCGCATTTCTCTCAGCCTCGGGGCCTAAGGATAGTGGTGGTAGCTAGCAACTGATGCGAAGATAGTCATGTTAGCTTTACTTGTACTAGAATAGTGGGCGTCTATACACCTTTTCCAACTTTCAATCGGCTTTTGAATGCTGTTACATTGAGTTGTCTCTACGACTGCATATTTTCTAACCTATGGTGCTCACACAACACGGACAAATACTATTTAGAAACATCCTCATAACAACAAAAAGTTCTTGAACGTCTACCAGAAGCCATAAGGAGCATCATGAACTTATTGTTTCTCTTTCTTATAACTTTTATTCGTCCATTATCGACTCGTACCAGCTTCGCACAAAATTTGACCTCAACGCTGCTGGCAGTACAGGGAGAGATACAGAGGTAGAACATACTAGAAACAAAAAGGGGTAAAAAGTTAGCTTCAGGTACTAATTGGTTTAAAGTACCCTCCTGACTTCTTATTTTCATTCATTTCAACTTATTTCTCTTAATTCATCGAGTTATACGAGTCAATATACAGTACCGGTACCGGTACCACTCTCAGACTACGAAACATAGAACTGAGGTAAATATACAGCAAAGGATACCAATTTCAATTTGAAGTGGCAGTATCTACTATAAAAGGCATATAAACGGTTTTATCACCTTTTTATAGTTCATTTCAACTTTCTCTGCTCTTTAATCGAGTCAGCTCAGGCTCTGAGTTTGGTTCTCAACGCATGAAGCTTACAGATACGAAGAAATATCGTGGTACAATAATAAAATGACAAAGAAGAGTTTTGAGCAGTTTATAGTTAGTTAAAGTAATGTTTGATGTTATGTTTATCACTTTAGTCCATCTTTTCTTCGCAAAATCATTGACTTATCGTGGTGCCCATGTTTCGCCTTCATCACTGCCTTCAGGAAAGAGAGAAGAGTAGAGGTAATACATACTAGAATAAGGAAAGAAATGTTAACTAACAATGGCAGCTCTATAGTGTAACCTAAGTCTCTTCCATATCTTCAATTCATGTTTTTGTATTGATATCTGAAGTAATCTCAACTTGCGGTATTCTCTCAGCCAATGAGGTTTACAGAGAAGAGATAAAGTAGCACAAAAACCTATTGAGAGCAACCAAAAGTAACTTATGGAATAGAATTCATACTGGAGACATCCTCAGTATATTCCTTTGATGATTTTCTACTTTTATTCTTTATTTGGCCGATTTGTCCCTTCGCCTGTACGCCTCCCGTCATCGCACCTCACAAAATAGAGATTAATAACTTAATAAAACATGGTAGAGACACAGGGGCTAGTTTATTGTCTACTGGTAGCTTTTAAAAATGTCATTAGCAAGCTATTTCACTTAGTTTCTACTTTTATCCGTTAGCTATCAGCATTTCCCGGCATCTGCTTTATACCATCCAACAATGGAGCTCAAGAGTAGGGATAAGAGCCGTAGTGGGACATGTTATAAACACTAGAGATAATCAATTGCCTACCGGAAGCATCCAATTATGTCATGAGCTACTCACCCTACTTGATTTCAGCTTTCTGCCATTTATTTGAG
Organism: Yarrowia porcina; assembly: GCA_900519025.1. Lineage (NCBI taxonomy): Eukaryota > Fungi > Ascomycota > Dipodascomycetes > Dipodascales > Yarrowia > Yarrowia porcina. The sequence continues at coordinate 618,841 of ULGT01000012.1, forward strand.
CTACTCCAAGTCTGTCTTTTTCTCATATTCAAATGTGCTTACTCAACCGAGAAAAATGTAATAGTAATCCTTGCCAGGAACTTCAAAAGATACATATCAAGACAATCTGAGTTATCAAAAAATGACCCTGGTCTTTTACCCACTTCAATTCAACTTTTATTCGTTAAGTAGGCTAGTAATTCCTACACCTATATTTTGCCTCTAAGCTGACACTTACAGTACAAGAAGAAATGTAGCAGTGAAATATACCAGGGACAGCCTGAATTTAATGGTTATCTTTTTATAGCTGTAATAAGTGCTATTAGTGTCTTTTCTTTCTTCAATTGGTCTTATGTTCTCAGTTACTCGAGTTATACCAAGTCAGACTTTTGTCAGTCCATGATGCCAACATTTCATGCTATGAAACAGTAATACGTACAAAATGAGACCACATAAAAGAAATCTATCTGTCAGATGAAGCCTAATAGACATCATAAGAGGTTTATCCTACTTAAATTCAGCTTTTTTCTTCGAATATCCGAGTATTTTCTTATCATATATGTGCCCCACTTCTAAGATGCTGGCAAATAAGTGAAAGGCACAGTATTAAAGATACCAGAAACAAAAAGAAGTAACGATCCACCTAAGAGTATTGCAATGAACATCTTGAGAATGTTATTTTACCAAATTTCATCTTTTCATTGTCTCTATGCAGAGGTATTATCACTCATACATTCATCTTACATAGAGCTGCTGACATAACTGAGTGGAAAACAGAGATAACAAGTACTGTGACTAGTAGAAGTAACTTAATACGCTATTGGGGTCACTGAAAGTGTTCTGAGTCTCTTAGGTTTCTCATACTCATCTTTTATTCGTCCACATATTGAGCTTTATCACCAGGGACATTTGTCTTTCACATAAAGCTTGCAAAATAGAGAGAAATGCACCTGTTTTATAGACTGGGGACTTTGATAAGTTACTTGTCAGTAGTTTCCAGTCTTCTATATGACTTTTAACAACTTTTTATACCTCTGTTCAGCTTTTACACATCATTTTACCAGGTTACAAGTACGGGTACCAGTCCCCCCGGTACCTCAACCCGAGGATGTTTTGGAGAGCTATTGATAGGCATTGAAAACTTCTTCTTGTTTTTGGCATGTTACTATATCCATATTCCTCTCTGTTAGGTCTTCTCCGCGACAAGAATAAATGTACGCGCAGAAATAACGCTTCACATGAGCAATAAAAATATCACATTGCGTCTTGTGAGACGCTGAGAACATCTATAGTGACTATACATCATAGAATCTAACTTCTTTCCGTTTCGGGTATCCATTGCTGTTGTATATCTCTGTTTGTCTTCACCAAGATATGAGGACAGGATGTAGGCGTACGCTTAGATTGGTTAGAAGACGTGGAAAGTTGAAAGGAACTAGAATAAGTTGCTTGTGGTACTTTTGAGAGATTCTAAAATAATGATAGCTACTAATATATGTAGATATTACACATTGCTATTATATTTACCTCTTCTGAAACTAATCATGGACAAAGGACAACAGTCATGTTTGGAAATTTTGAAAATAGCACGAAAAAAGTGAACACAACAATAAAAGCGACTAATAACAATTAATTAGGTCCGACTGCCTTTAATTGGTAGCCTATTCATGTCTTTAGTATTTAGTATATATTTCAAGTGTACTATTCTCTGTTTTGTAGCCATAAAAGATGAACGACCGAAGCATGGTTGAGAAAGACTTCCAAATTGAGGGAAGGAAGCTGAATTGAAGTAAATTAAAAGCTCAGGTCACCTACAGTGATTAGTACTAAATACAAGAAAACTTATTTTTCTTCTTGGCGTATTCAATTTCTGTATTTCTCTCTGCGCTGTTCGTAACTCAGTAGAGAGACAAATCCACGCTAGGGGTAATTCGATAAACTAACAAAGAAAAGCTGAAAAAGAGTAAGATAAGAAGCTAAGAACTTTCTTACGGCTGCTATTGTATCGCTCATAACATTTCTTTGCTTCTATCTACCACCAGGGTGTATTTCTGTCTTCTGTCAAACTCACATCACCAGAGTCAACATCTAGGCGTAGGAATATCTCAGTACATATAGAAAAAAGCTGAAATGAAGAGATGTAAGAAGACTTGCATAATTAGACAGACAGAAAGTTGGTTGTTTTTAACTTCTGGATGTATCCAGCGTTTCATACTTTCAAATATCTCTCTCTTCTGCGAACATCAACATTAGCAAGAACAAATTCGGACAAAAAGTCGATTAGTTGGCGAATAAAAGCTGAAATCAAACATTAGAGGCTACTGAAGATATAAAGCTAGCTATTAGAATGCAAGTCGACACTTGTGTTTGTCGTTTAAACATACTGACGCTCGATTCTCCCTTTTCAGTGAGAATTCTTAATGAGACATAAATCATGGCCTGTCATAACTCGAGGAGCTGCTGGTATCAGACCTACAGATTTTCTTCGTCATGTCAGCCAGCTTGGGGTAGGCTCTCAATTGGTACGAAAGGAATAAGTCGATTGAAAAGCAAACAAAGCAGAAATGATGTAAGATAAGGCATTAATCACACTATATAATCATGATGATTTGTAACAGACCACTTTTAGTCGCCCACAGTACGATCCTTGCAATATTTCCCCCCGTTTTGAATGCAAAAAACCTGATCACTTGATAATTTGAAGTGAAAAAGCTATAAGGAAGTATAACAAGTAGCTTACTACAGTGTGATAGCCCATTATACCCAATTAACAATCTCTTCAAAGCCTCGGTACATTGTCTTAGCAGTATGTCTCTGTCTTGCAAGTATCATTTGATGGACCAAAATACACAAATGGTACAACTCGAGAAGTGGCAGAATAAAAGATGAAAGTGAGAAGAGAAACAGAAACAGAACGTTTCAAAAGGCTGCTAGTAGGCAATGAGTAACTTCTTCTTGTTCTTGGTATGTTCCTAATCCTATATTCTCCTCTACCCAATCGACAATGTTAGAGATCAAATGAACGTGCAAGAGTACCGCTTTAATATGGGAATGAATGAATGAAATCGAGTGTCTTAAGAAGCTGAGAACATCTGTTTTGTTATTATTTTACAGTCGCCCACCTCTTGTTGTTCCTGGTATCTATTACTGCTATGTATCTCCTATTTTGTCTTCAGCAAGATGTCGAGACAGGATGTGGGCGTAGAGATAAATTGGATAGACTGCGTGGAAAGTTGAAATGACATAGAATAAGTTACTTGTACATCTTTTGCTAGATCATAGAGCGTGGTGAAGTACTAATCTTGGTATCTTTCACACATTACTGCCATATTTACCTCTGCTACAAAACATCATGGACTGAGAGATAGCAGTCATGTTTAGAAATTCTGAAAATAGCAAGAAAAAAGTTGAAAAGAAGTATATAATGCAGATAATAACAAGCCATCAAGGCTTATAGTTAGGATTTCGTAGCTTTTGCATGTCTCTAGTATATATTTTAAGAGTATGTAAGCTTAGAAATGATAGACAAAGCATGGTTGACACAACTTGACAAATTGAGGGAAGGAAGTTGAAATGAAGTGGATCAAAGCCCAGGAAGTTTTAAGTAGCTGGTATTAGATTCGTGAGCACTTCTTCCTCTCCGTAATATTTACCCCACTGTATTTATTTCTGCTCTGTTCGCAACTCAATAGAGAGACACATCTAGTATAGGGATAACTCGATCAACTGTCAGAGAAAAGTTGAAATGAGGTAAAATGAGAGTTTAAAAACACTCTTACGGCTGCTATTGTGCGGCTCATTACTTTGTTCGTTGCTTGTATCTACCACTACAATGTATTCATCTCTTCCATCGACCCCATAGAAGGAGCTGAATATGTAGCCGTACGGATATCACCGTACTTAGAGGAAGAAAGATGAATTTGGGAGATGTGAAATTACCATAATAGTTCAAAAGGCTGTTATATTGTAATGTTCCACTTCTGGACGTTTGTGACGTTTGAAGCGGCCTGCTATAACTCTCTTCTGTGAGCATCAATATTAACTGGAAAAGTCTGGGTACCTGTACGGCAGTGTGAAGTCGTATATTAGCGAATAAAAGTTGAAATAGAGCATGAAAAGATATTAAAAACGTCGAATTAGCTATATTAATGCACATGAATACTTCTGTTGATGGTTCAAATGTACTGACGCTTTGTTCATCGTTTTTTTATGAGAACACCGGAATGAGACATATAGTGGCCTGGCATAACTCGGGTTTTTGATGTAGGAAAGCTGAAAATGGGTAACATGAAATGTTTCTGACTTTCTATTTAGCTAAGGAAACATAAGTCACAGCTTGTTGTAGTTGCTGGTAATATACAGAAAGGATATATGGTCATGTCAGCCAGCTTGGGGTAGGCTCACATTTGGTACAGCAGGAATAGGTCCGCTAAATAGCAAATAAAGCAGAAATGCAGTAAGATAATTAGACCCAGAACACTTATTATTTATCATTGTTTGCAATAAACTACTTCTGGCTACTCTGAGTTCTTATTCACTGCTGCTGCATACCTTCGTTCTGTATGCAAAAATGTTGCGTGTTAGAGAGTCTGATATTTTAATGTGAAAAAGCTGGAGACATGTACAGAAAGTTATCCGTAATGGTCTAAATGACTATAATTAGCTATTAATCAACCTTTCTAGTCTCTCTTACAACATCTCAGGCGTATTTCTCTGTTATGTAATCATTATTCATAAGACTAAAATACATGATCGGTAAAACTCGCTAACCAAAAGAAGAAAAGGTGAAATTAAACAAAATGAAACGCCCTAGAAGCTTTGGAGGAATACAGCTAAACAATGACCTACTTATTCTTGTCCTGGGCATTTCTACATTCCTCTCCATCCTGTCAACAACGTGTTAGGTATGAAATGAAATGTACACGCATGAATAACACTTAAATGATAATGAAAAGATCATCATACAGGTGTAATAAAAAGCTGAAAAACTCTACATAGTACTGTAAGGTACTTACATTGCAAAGTGTCTCACTTCATTTTGTTACTTGTATTCATTACAACTATGTGCCGGTATCTCTCTTTGCTGTCATCTTAGATTGGGAGACAGAACGTAGGGTAGGGAATTTTGGGTAGAAGACGGGGAAAGCTGAAATGAAATAGAACAAGATACTTGTAACACTCTAGATGGATCATAAAGCGTGTTTGACTACTCTATCTTTGTATCTGTAGCACATTACTGTCATGTTTACCTCCGCTACGAAACATCATGGACAGAGGCACAACAGTAAAGTTTGGATACCTTGAAAATCAAATGAAAAAAGATGAAAGAAATATAGAAAGCTGCTATTAACAGAGTATTCAGGCTGATAATAGTTATAGAGAGCTCACTGAGGTTTGCTGTATATATTTCAGGAGTATTCCTTTCTGTTTTGTAGCCATCAAAATGAGAGACCCAAGCATGGTTGACTTATCTTCATAAATTGAAGAAAGAAAGTTGAAATTAAGTAGAAAAAATGCACTGAACACTTAGTGCGACCAATAGTGAGTACTAGGACCTTTCTTCTTTTTCTTAGTATATACCCTTGCTATATTTCTCTCTGCTCTGTGCGTAACTCGACAGAGAGACAACCCAGGCTAGGAATAACTCGACTAACTGTCTAAGAAAGCTGAAATGAGGTACGATAAGACGTCAAGGACGTCATTATCGCAGCTTTTGGATGGCTCACTACTTTTTTTGTTGCTAGTATCTACCACTACGGTGTATCTCTCTTTTCCATCGACCCCATAGATTGAGCATAACATGTAGACGTACGAATTACTCGGTACTTAAAGAAAATAAGCTGAAATGACGTGATATAAAAAGAGGTAAATGATTAAAAAGACTGGAAGTTAAAAGATTTCAACTTAGGACGAATCCAGAGTTTTAAATTGTCACATTTCGTTGTCGTCTATACGTCTATAGGCATCAAATATCAGCAGGAAAAATCTGCGTACTGGTAGTGAAAAGTCCTATATTTGCAATTAAAAGCTGAAACCGAACATAAAAACATGACAAAGACGTTTAACTAGTTATATTGATGCTTATGGTAACTCATGTTAGTGGTTCAAACATAGTGACGCTTCATTGTTCTATTTCCAGTGAGGATTCTTGATGAAACATGAATCATGGCTGGCATAACTCGATTTATTGATGAAGGAAAGCTGACAATAGGTATCATAAGATTCTTGTGGAGCTCTACATATCTATGGAAGCATGTATCACCGTCTCTTGTTGTTGCTGGTATTCAACTCCGCAGAACATCTCTGTTCTGCCAACCAGTTGGGGTAGACTCACATTTTGTACGATAGGAATGAGTCGATCTACTAGCCAATAAAGCTGAAATGAGGTAAAATAAGAGACGCGAAACACGTCTTGCTTATCATTTTTTGCAACAGATCACTTTCGGTTTCCCACAGTACCGGTACGTTTCTACGCTATATTGCCCTCGTTCTAAATGTAACAAATGTCATGGGTTGAGAGAGTCTGATAAACTGAATAAGAAAAGATGTATGGAAGTACTGCAAGTGGTTCATGATGGTACGAATGCCTAATAGTAGCTAACAGACAACTTCTTCGAGTCTCTGTTGCATTATCTGAGCAGAATATCTCGGTTTTGTAAGCATCATCTAAAAGATTAAAATACATGATTGGGAAAACTCGCTAAGAGGATGATGAAAATGTGAAATGACCAAAGGCAAGAAACCTAGGCCTCTCTGAGCACCATTTTTTGGTCATTTATTACTTGGTCTGGCTATCAGGTGCCATTCATGTATTGCCCTTCGTTCTACCAGCAACTTGACGGAGAGACGAACTGCAGGCAGAGGTGTATCTCCGCACTGTAAAGTGGCAATAGGAAGTTCAAATAAAGATGACAAATTTCCCAGGAGGTCTTGCACTATATAATTATATATCTGACTACTTCTTACTATTGCTGGTATCTTTTATTGCCCTTGATATCTCTTTTCTGTAGGCTCCATAATGATCGAACAACATGTTACCATGTGAAAACTCGAATATTGAAAGAGAAAAGTGGTATAGAAGAAGAAGAAAGAGCTCAGGAAGTTGTTTCAATATGACTTTCTAGGATGGTTACCTTTGGATGCTTCATCGGTGTTTTAATGCTATTATTACCTCAGTTCTGTACAGTCTCAATTGTATGAATGAAAGCTTCCCTCTGTGGCATGATATACTTTGGAGCTATATTTCCTCTACATGTAAGTTCTATGGGTGTTGGGTGGAGCAGGAGTTTCTTATAACTCTCTTAAATGAAGTAGAAAAGACACAAATTAAACAGACTGCAAGCCAAGGATGTAGTTACCGTTTGGGTTGTACCAGTTATTACTTCGTTTTTGCCACTTGTTTCTTTTTGTGTTGTTTTCCATTACCGCTCTGTTGCATGGGAATATGAGAGACAACCCACTGAAAGACAAATCGGTCAAGTCGTGAAGAAAACTTAAGAAAAAAAAGGGGAGGAATATCAGGACTTTTAGACAGCTTTATTTGTGAGGCTAGTTACTCTTTCTTGTAGTTGGGTGTTATTATTGCCTCTTTGTACTTTGTTATATGAGCATCGCAGACGAGTGAGAAGTATAGGTCCAGTGTAACAATACTAATTGAGAACAAAAAGATGAAAAGATGAAAGATAAAAGGATCACGACGTTCTTGATAGCTAACAGTAAAGAAATTTCGACTTGTGTATGTCTCTGTCTCTTTAATTGCTCTATTTTTAACAATTATGAGAGCACCATTACAATTTAGCGAAAATCTGACGTGAGGGGAGTTGGTAAAATAGCTAATAGAGGCGGAAATGAAGTAAGCTAATTGCTCCAGGACGTTTAGTTGTCTATAAGGATAGTGTAGACCTCTTATTGTTGTAGCTGATAACTTTTGCAGCTACATTTTCCACTTCTGTACGCATCTCAGGTGGAGAGAGAAAACTCAGGCATCAGTGGGAGTTCACTAATTGTTAGATAAAAGCTGAAAATGAGACTTATAAGAGACCCAGAACATGTATTTTAGCGGGAAGTAGATATAAAGCAACTCTTTACTATCATTAAGATTTCCTTATGCTGTATTTACCACTGTTCTGTGAACACCATAGTAAGATATGAAATTCTGGCCAGAAATAACTCGTATAATTAGGTAAGAAACCTGAAAATAACAACTATGAGATACCCAATACGTTATTTAATACTATAAATGCCAGAATAACTACGTATTGTTGTTCAAATATGTCTTATCACCGCATTTTATCTTTCTGCAAGCGTCATAGATGGAAGACAAAAGCCCGGCATTGCGTAGTCAATAAATTGACAAATAAAGATAAAATTGAAGTAAGAGAAGTTGTAAATGACAAATATATAGACACAAAAGCTCAGAAAACAACTTATTGATACAACAAAATTTATATTGGGGCTATGGCACCTCCATATATCTACTGGGGAAGAGTTTTGTGGAAATACTCTCGTTTAAAGAAGTAGGAAAAGCAGATAATGGAATCGGGAAAATGGTCGAGAGCATTTAGACAGCTTATGATATATGGCAAGCCTTTTTTGGCTGCTGTCAGTTTGCATTATTACTACACCAACCTGTTCTGTAAGATTTATTGATGAAGAATCATGGCTGAAGACTTGACGTCGATGAACCGAAAGGAAAGAACTACGACAGTAGAACAAGAGATATACGAAGTCATCTAACTTTACTCGTGTATATTTGAGCACTATTTGTTGTCAAAACAGCTTATTTCTACCGTATTTTGTTGTTTCTCTCAGTGTCTGAAATACGTACAGAATGCAGACGTGGGGATAACTGGATATTCTAAAGAAAAAAACGAAAGTGAACTATATAAAATGCTGAAGTCGTTCAACATAACTGATAGTAAAATATAAACACCTTGTGGATGTCTCCTATCAGTTTTTTTATATCATTTTTCTCTCTGTCCTGTATGGGTTTTGACAAAATCAAACTTTACTAGAGGAATAAGTTGACTAAAGAACGAATAAAAGTTGAAAGAAAGATGAATAAACAGTTCTGTTTGTTCTTTGCAGTGATAGTTTACCGGAGGTCACCTCTTAGTGCATTTGGAATGTATTATTGCTCCATTAGCCCCTGTACTGTTGGTGTCATCGAATGAGACATATACCATTGACTGGCATTTTTTAGTAAATGAAGGAATAAAAGATGAGTTGAAAAAAGATAAAAGCTTTTTGCGTTATTGATAGCCACTAGAAAAGCACCTGAGTATTTTTTGTACGTACTGGGATGTTAAACACAATATCTCTCTCTATTCAGCTTGCAACTTGGATGGAGAGACACATGCAGGCGAGATCACACCCTCTTTCAATGGGAAAGAAAGTTGAAATAATGTAATATAAAGAGCAGAAAATATTTTTTTTGACTGTGCTTGTACAGGAGACTATTTATTGCTGTTGCTGGTATTCTTTACTACTTTACAAATCTCTTTTCGGCATCATTGGTTAGGAGATAGAACTCAGGTCTTGCCACAACTCCGTTATCCAGATAAAAAAAGGTAAACTGGGGCAAGAAAACTGGTTCAGGATGTCTCTACATGCAGAAAAGTAATAATATAAATTTCTTGCTCTTACAGAGTAGATGTTGGAGCTACCTGTATGATCTCTCAACATATATATCAACATAGTGGGTGGGGTTAGCTCTTTAAATACATTGTGTAATGAAACAGAAAAAAAAGGTGTGGTAGACAAAAAGACTCAGAGCGCGATTGTATCTGATTTTGCGCAAAAACCAACTTTTAGTCGCAGACAGTACGTTTCATTGTCGCCTTTACCTCCGCCCTGTAGGCAGATTGAATCGAGAATTGGTAAATCTCAATAATTGAAGGAGGAAAGCTATTATGAGATGGTTTCAAGGGCTTGTAACGTTCCTTATAGACGGGGGAACGCTTTCAATTACCTTTTGTTGTTACTAGTGTCCAATAGTAGTGTACCTTCTCTCCTCTGTGGGCACCCCATCTTGAGCAAAATACATAGACAGATCAATATCGATAAACAAAGAAGAGGAAAAGTTGAATTTAAGAGAGCTTAAAGGTCCAAGAAATTTTTAGTAGCTACCAGTAGGTATTTCACTCATTATTTGTGTCTCAGGTACGCTTTGGTGTTGTATATCTTCTTGTTCTGGAAACGAATAGGATAGAGACGATATACATGCCAAGGGGAACTTGATTAAATAGCCAATAAAAGATGAAATAAAGTGGTATGAAAACATAGATATGTTTTTTCAGGTAATACTTTGTAAGGGATCATGTCTTCCAGTTGTTGGTAGCTTTCATTGGTATATTTCTCTCTCCTTTTAGAATCTGAGGTTGAGAGGCTACACAGAAGCAGGGATAACTCGATTAAATAGCATGGAAAAGCTGAAATGAACTAAGCAAAAGTGCTAAGAATGTCTTTCTAAGTGTATTAGAGCTATTTGCTACTTGAAATTTGCTGGAATCATGATTTTTTTCTTGGTTTGCCTTTTCTGTAAGTTTTACGTCTGGAAGGCAAAAGTCATCCACAGATACAATCGATATATGACAGTAGTAAATGGAAAATGAGAAGTGAAAAGGACCTTCAGAGCTTTAGACAATCTGTTGTGCATCATAGGCCACTTTTTATTGTCCCTGATAACTTATATTGCTGTATTTCTCAGTTCTGTTGTCAACTTAATAGAGAGACAAATTTCATGCCTTGTGAAAACTTGGTGAAATTCAACGAGAAGATCAAAGTGACTAAGATTAATAGTCTGAGACAATTGATCTACTTTCAGTGTGCAATTCGGACTTTTATGTATTACTTGTTTATACAGTTACTACCCCTATTTCTGTTTTTCAGGTATCATGAATAGGGTGTCAATCATTCACAGGTATAAATCCATATTGTGATATAAATAAGTTGAAGTCGGATGAGAAAAAGGTCTTTTGAAGCTTTTAATGGCTATTAATAGAGAATTAGCAACCTTTTGTTGTCCACAGTGCATCCAATTACTTTATATTCCTAGGTCTTTGAACTTCGTAAATTCAGGGAAAATGCAGACGTGGGAATAGCTTGATTTATAATGCCAAAAAGTAGGAAATGAGTGTAATAAAAGGCTCATAATGCTGCTGGTATTTGACGTAATGTAATAGACTACTTTGTGACATATTTTGGAGACAATAATGTAGCCATTCCCCTTGCTCTGTACACACAGCCCAAGAGATGAAATCCGGTGTAGGAACATATGAGCTAGCTTACAAATTCATGTGGAAAGGAAGAGTGAGAAAAGTCCAGAATTGATTCATGAGCCTGAAATATTACACCTGGCTATTTTTTTGGCCAGTTAATCTATATACTGTTTCATTTACCCCTCTCTGTGAGTATCATAACTGAGAGAAACATCCTGGACTGGTATAACTCGATCAGTGGAAGAATAAAAGTTGTAATCAAGCAATTTGAGTCATCAGTAATGTTTATGACTACTACTAGTAAGTCTTTCACCTCTAATTATAACGCCAGCCTGAATGTACACTGTTTTGCTCTCTTCTTTGAGCATATTATATGATGCGACGGAAGGCAGGCACGAGCAACTCGAAAAAAATACAAGGGAATGCTGAAACCTAGTAAATAAAGAGACTCATGAAAAATCAAGGGAGCCAGATAAAGGTAAATATCTGTATTTAGTACATCACACAGCTACATATATCTCAATTTAGTAAACATCATGGAAGCGACAAACCTCATGGGTCTTGAGACTTGATGAATTGCAACAAAAAGTTAGAAAAGGAGTACAAGAAGTAATCAATGAGAGCAACTGGTTGCTGATTGCAGATGGGCTAGCTTATTAAGTCGCTTGTATATATTTCAGTTGTATTACTCTCTGTTTGTAAGCAATAGAAATGAATCACTGTAGTCACGATTGGTAAACTTGATATATCAAAGATACGAAGCTGAAACTAAGAAGAATAAGAGATTCAGAACGCTCAAAGGAGTTAGCAGTAGGTAATAGGCCACTTATTCTTGTACCTAGTATAAACTATTCACTAATCTCGAACATCTGTCAATGCCTCTGGTCGATAGAAATAGTAACATCCTAATTATTGATGAAGAAAAGTTGAAAAGAAGTAAGATAAGAGGTTCAAAATGATGGTACTGCCAGTATGACACGTTTTAATACCCCTTTGAGTTGCTAATATTCACCACTACCATGTGTTTCTCTCTTCTGGAAGCCTACTAATTGAATATAAAATGCAGGCATAGGAATGTACCGAAAATAAGAAGAATAGTAGACGTCGAGTGATTTGAGCTCTTCATAGTATCATTAATAGCTGTATATTAGCAATGTTCATGTCCTGGATGTTTCTGGCTAGTAATACTGTCTCATTGTGAGCATCAATACTAGCAAAAATCTGGATAGTGAAAAGTTGATTAGCTGGCGAATAAAAACTGAAATGTAACATGAATAAATACTCTACACAACCAAATTGCCATTAATAGTGGATATAGATGTGGCTTATACGTACTGATATCGCATTGGCCTCTTTGCTATGAGTTCACTAGGAGGGACATAAATCATGGCCAGGAATATGTTGATGTTTTGATGGTGTAAAGTTGAAAATAAGCAGAATAAAGCCCTCATAGCATTTCTAATGGCTCGGTAAACATATATAACTACCTCTTGTTGTTTTTGGTATCAATTCTCCTATTTATCTCTGTTCTGACTATTTTACTGCTCAATACTGATGTACACAGAAAAGGGATAATCAATGCAGTATTGTAGCCAAGATCACCAATAAGCTAGCAGTTACTATCTATGAGTAGTCTAAAGCACCGCAAGACCTATATCTTACCCTAATTTATATTATTGGTCCCAAGTCCCTCAGGCTAGTCCTAACCAGTGTTTTGTAAATTCAAAATTAATGCACAAATTCGAACTATTGAAGCTGTAAAACATGGTAACTGATCTAAAAAGTGGTAATTAGTAGATATTAAGCCGGCAAAAATGTCGGGGCATTGTTGTTATACTTCATTTCATTGCTACGTCTTCATATATTCGAGTTACCTCCACGACGACAATTTGTCTAAATCTGACAATGTCTAAAGAAGAGATAGATACAGCGGTAATCGATACTAGTCACCAAGAAAAGTTATACAAAGCACAAGTATAGCCTGTCCAACAACTCAAGCTATCGAAACTTTCTTATTTCAGGTTTTGCTTGTCATTTTAACAGATTTACTACGCGGGCATGTAATCTCTCCATAGTTGTTGACAAAACAGAGATATAGACTGAAATATGGCATAACAAAGACAAAAAGGTGCTACAGCAGGTAACAATAGCCACTAAGAGTGCCTTGAAATCTTCATCCCTCTTTATTTCAGCATATTTGCCTCAATCAATCGAGTTTTACCAGTCGCAACTTCGGTCCATTTTATGTCGTATATAAAATAGAGAGCAAAATCTTTGATATGTACATACCAGGGACATAGAGAGTTACTAGTTAGCATCTACGAGCCCCTTCAACAATCACTAGCTATTTTTTATACCTCTCTACAACTTTTGTTCTTCAATTTGTGAGGTTCTGCGGAACCATGGTTTTGCTTCCCCTCATCCATGATTTCAGAATAGACATAAATAGATCAGAAAGACGTACCAACTTTAACAAAATGTGGCTAGCCGTAAAATAAAGGCTAGGCAGGAGTGCCTGGGCATCTTTCTTTACCTCATTTCAGGTTTTATCCAACAATTTACCCACTTTTACCATTCCTAAATTTACTTCCTACATATTTGTGCTGTCAAAATACAGATATGCAGAGCATGGGTGTATCCAATAACAAACAGATGTCGTTCAGTACTTTTTATAGGCTGTCTTTAACATCATTAGTCACATTTATCTCTCCCTTTGATCTTATTGTTCCCAGTTCTCAGGTTACAGCAAACAAGTGTTTTCCTTTCTCTGTATGATGCCCACTGACAAGAGGCATATGTTTCATAAAAACATATTTGATGCATCAAAAAGCAGTCACTTGTATACGGCTAGCAAGAGTGACATTCTAGCACTCTTATTACACTTCAATTCATTTTTACTTCTTCCAATATTGACGCTATCCTTGCACCAACATTTTCCTGCTCATCAGATCGGACAGAAAAGAGGAAGGATACAGAATTAATGCATACCATACAGGAAGAAGTAGTAAGTCTAATGACCATAGCTCAATTAAAGTTCTGGGTTTTTCATTTCACTTCATTTCATATTTTTTCCGGTATCTAATCGAGCTATTCCCATTCGAGCACTCCTGCTAGTTGACAAACCAGGAAGGAATAAAGGAATTATACATAACAAGAGAAAAAAGAAGTATCTCAATACTCATTAGTAGCTACACGTCACACCCCTGGCACATTATTTCTCTTCATTTCAACTTTTATTCTTCTATTAATCGTTCTTTTCCAATAGTGGCTTTTGTCAGTCACTGATTAGAAAATAGAGGAGAAAAAAAAAAGATAACATACCAGGGACATCCATGAGCAGTTAATTATGTACTTGGAGGTAAACAGACTGTGACTATACATGTCTTATACCTCTTTCAATCTTTTACCATGCAATTAGTCAGGTTATCCCAACCCATGATGCTCGATGCTTATAGACCAGATATAAGTACGGCCGTTTTACGCCCTGATCAGGTACTGATGGTAATAGAAAAACAATTCTGTCGTAGAGGCAGTATTAATAAATATTTCTAGGGCTTTCTTTTACCTATTTCTATCTTTATTATTCAAGTTGTCCCTGTGTCTACACTTTCTCATCGATGAAGTTTGGAGAATAGCCTTCGATACAGCAGTAGGAAGTACTAGGGCCATAATAGGTACCCAATCATCTATTAGAAGCCCACATAAACGTCAAAAACATCTACATTCACCTCGATTCAGCTTTTATTTACCATTTATGCAACTTTTCCCAGCTATTAGTTTAGTATCTTTCTCTAGTGCTCTGGCAGCTGAGGGAAGAACAGTATAAACACTTTCTAGTAACAACTGGAAATACACAATTCACACAATATCTGCTGTGGTAATGCCATTGGCTATTATTCTACTTCAATTCAACTTTCTTCGTCGCTTCTTCAACATCTCCTTATCACAGTAACTTTTTACAGCGGAGGTACATATTTAGCAATACTGCAGAAAAGAGCCTGTTGGAGTTGACAATGGTCTACTACTAAGTCCTGGCATTGTCAACGGCTCTTCATATCTGGATATTCCATCTTTTAAATGTCTATTGCTGGAGTTATACTAAATTGGAACTCTTGCAGCCTCGAGGATGCCCATAGGATAGATACAAATATAGAAATAAAACACACTCACAAGACCCAAAAGTTTCCAGATGCACTACATTAGCGTGGTATACGCCCTAGCTCGCTTAGTGCTCTTCATTTCAGCTTTCTCATCTCAACTATTCGTCTATCACCACACATCACTTTGGCTCTGTCACTAGTGCTAACAGGGAAGAGATATATAGAATATGCAAGAGTACTAGCAGCCGGAAGGAATGCACAGTCGCACAATGATAGCCACAAAATTGTGTTTAAAAGTGTTATATCTCCCGATGTCATCTTTTCTTTGTTGTTACACCGACATCCACGCCCGTCTACAATGAGTTGCGAACTGAGCCGAGTGACATATAGTAAGGAAAGATACTAGGGACGAGTGTATCAGGCTAGCTGTTCACTACTGGTGTTTGAGAGTGTTTTGGACCTCCTATACTTGCGCACTTCAGTTTATATCCCGCAAAATGTCGAGATGTACCTGTGAAAGGTTTTGTCTTTCAATTTGCGCTGCGTTCAGCGAGAGTAAATGTAGTAGTAAATACGTACTAAAGAAAACTGGGATGGTTTCTTGTACGATATGATACAGAAGAGTGCCTTAGCATACTTCATTTCAACTTTTCTCTCTTATTTAATCGCGTTTTCCATCCCCTGGATTTACTTACAATATCTGATGTTGGGTGAAAGATGAAACAACAGCATTATAAGCTACTAGCAACAGTAAGAAGCTGTAAATGGCACAATAGTACTCTCAAAGACCTTTTATGTATTTCACACTACCTCATTTTTTGTTTTCTTTGCCTTTTATTGATGTTACTCCTCTGCATGTGCTTGTCTTCCTCTCGAGTGGTTACAGATCAAGAGGAACTACAGCAAGTAAACATATTTGAACCAAAAAGAAGAGGTCTACTAAGTCTTAGTAGCTATAGTGTACGGTTTGAAACTCTCATACCTCTAAATTCAGCTTTCCTCCCATGATTTCTCAAGTTGTCAGCCCTGTAAGTGTGAACTGCTCACAGACTCTTGAGAGCCACACTACTTATAGATATATCGACCAGAGAGAGTTGAATTACACTTGCTTTTAACTGGAATAAAATAACGAGCTTCTTGAGGTGTCCACATGTTACCTTCCTTCTTCTACTCATCAAGATAAACAAGCATATTCTCTCCGAAATTTACAAGAGAGAGTTAATTATAGCGACTTTATGAACCAACAGCGGATGTAAGCAGGCTGCCTCACACAATGAGCCGGAAAGAACACTAAATTCACTTTACTGTACATCAGTTTAGCTTTTTTCCGCCATTTATTCTATTTATCATACGCTTGCATCTCAGCTCTAAACCTTTGTTTTTGACAACAGGGAAAAATAATGTAATTAATAAATATCTTAGGAACTCCAAATAGCTTTAAGAGAAATAGAAGAGAGCCTAAATAGCATCAGGGATGCTTTGAACTTTTTGATTCGGGCTTTGCTTCTTCATTGACCAGCTTTATCAGTCAATAAGTTCTCTCTCAATATATAAGGCACCCCGAGAAGAGGTAAATGTGGCAGTGGTATACCTGTAGTACCCTTTTTTCTTTTACATTCAATTGCTTCATATCTACTTATATTAGCAAACTAATCAACTTAATCGTACCCCACAATTTGGTATTGACCAATGGGTACATAACAGGGAGTATTATTGATATTAATACAGGTACCAGTACCGGTAGTACTGTCGCGTTGGCCACCCCGTACACCCCAAAACGCTTAAGGTTTGTAAAAGGACCAATAGCGGGGTAAATTAAAGAGAGAAAATGCACAAAAAATTACCAATTTGGGTGATAAAGTAGCTGAAAATCACTTCAAAATAGTCTAAACTCCGTTGGTTTTGTGTATTCAGCACCACCTTTGAGGTCTTTCTGCATAGCTTAAAAAAAGCGATTTTTTTGTAAAAAAGGCATCCGTGGGACCAGGTAATTCCATGGGAATGAACTGGTCTGGATCAAAAAAATCTTGATACATTTCGAATGATGTTTCGAGAGTGTCAATAGAGTAACCAATTTTATTGATTTGTGTGTTCTATACATTATTCTAGCTGGACTCACTCGCTATTTCTCCTCAAAGGTCTTAGCTAGTAAATAATGGAATTTGATACTGCAAGTGTGCAATAGACACTGCGATAGTGCAACAAAGTCCAGGGAGACTGGAGGAGGGGCACTCATTGGCTGAGTATCGCTTTGGAGAATTCGGTTGAACAGGTGGTTCATGGATGCGATGCAGGGCGATATCCTGTTGAATAATGAACTGCTGGACGTAAATTTTGCCTGCCGCTTTGTCGGGGAGTAGTGTAGGAGGCGTACGGCACGTCTGAAGTGTGGATGGATTAAATGGCAGCTGCTGTTGGGATTGACGTGTGTGTAACACAGAAGCGATTGCCAGCTGCCAGGCGTGAGATATCACCAGTAGTGGGCTCTGGAGAGTCGCGATGAAAGGTAGCTGTCGAAGGGGCCTTGGGCTATCGTTGCAGCAGCTCATGGCTGCCTGGTATCGTCTTTTTATCTCATAGTCGACCGTCGTGGATGTGGTAGAGAGACAGGTATCTTACATTTAGACTATAGACACAACCATCACAGACACAGAAGCTTGAGACTCAGGTGAACCAACCAATGAGGGGAAATGAGGGGTACATATTCCCTTTTCAAAGAAACTTAAAAAAAGGGGTGTACGGGGTGGCCAACGCGACAGTAACAAGAGACATATATAAGTGGTAAAACACATAATTGGAGCAAGTATAAAGCCATTGGATTTCTTCCAAGACTATCTACTTTTTCATCTCCAATAATTGAGCAGATTGTACATCTCCAATATTTTTCAACTTGCAAAGCGGAGAATATTGAGGAAGCACCTTATCTAGATATACCAGGGAAGATACGAATTGACCCCTTCTTCACTACTCTCTATCAAGAGTATTCCTGATCTCTTATTTCTTTATAGTTCAACTTTTATTCGTTAATTCCTCGTTGTCACTCTAGGCTAGATCCTGTTGTTCATCCATGTTACAGAGAAGAAGGAAATGAATAGTAGATCAGTCCCAGGAACAAAAGGTCATCAGTTACTTAAAGACATAATACTAGCAGTCAGGAACTTCCCTAGTAACATATAACTCACCGTCGTACCTTTTTCTGCTTAACTACCGGTACTCAAGTTATTCGAAACTAGTCTTTTGTGGCTCCAGCTGTGATTCCCATAGAACAGACATAAGAAGAGCAGTAACACGTACTAGTGCATTCAATGACATTAAAACACTTCCAAGTAGTGCAAAAAATGTCAATGGGCACTTATCCTACATCACTACAGCTTATTTCTTCAGATTTTCAATTTCTATCTACGTCGTTTTTTTGACTATTGTCGGCTTGACTATTATCGGCGAAAAGAGAAATATACAGCTGTAAGAGAAACTACCGGGAGTAATGATAAAATAAATAGCGCCATAATGGCTTAATATATGTCTCGAGCATATTATCTCACCTCATTTCAACTTTTTTCCTCCATTTAATCGCGGTATTCCTGCCACTGCAATTCGTCACTGTATAGAGTTGCGAACAGGACAGAGAGAAATAAAGAAATGAAACATACTGGGTGCAAGACTTGGTATCAAGATATATACTATGTGCATCTCTGAGTCTTTAAAGTCTCTTATATTGGTTCATTTCTACTTATATTAAACAAAATAACGAGTTATACCCGAGAACATTTACAGACCTCCCATCTAGATATTGGGAACACTGGAGATTGCAGTAAAAATTCATACCAATTAAATTCAAAAGGAATTTCAGCTTATTATTCACTGAATAGACGTCCTGGAAGCTTTATTGGGCCTCGTGTAATCTTTCATCTGCCATTTAATTCATAATTCCTACTGTACGCATTTTGTCTCCAACTCGAGTAGCTGACTGACCGAGCAACACACTGAAAAACAATACCTACCAGGCTAGAGAGAGTGACTTAATATTGACTACCAGCCATCAAGCTCACTCATTGTCTCTTATACTTCTTCATTACCCCTTTTGGTCTTCCAATTCTCGAGTTATCGTAAACTATGTGTACTGTCCCTCTTAGTGTGGTGAAGAAGAGAGATTAATAAAGCAATAATGAATACCCAAAGCAGCAGCAGCAGTTGTTAAATTATACCTATTTAGATGAATAGATATCCTGGGCACTTTTTCTTAATCGATGTCAACTTTTCTCGGTCATTAATTAGATTCCTGCCATACACTGCACGCCTCCTGACCCATGACTTACAAGATAGGCATTAACATATATATCGGAAACACACCAGGAACACGGAAGAGTAAGTTACTACCTACTATTAGCTGTAATTAACACTTTTAACCTCTCTTTTATCTCATTGTCAACTTTTATTCAGCAATTTATCGCATTGTCCCAGGTCCTGAACTCTGCTTACTATGCTTCACATGCAGAGCAGAACGATTATACCAATAATAATATATCAACGAACAATTCAAGGTGTTGAGGGTATCATTTCTGCTCACATTACGTCTTCTGTCTGTAATTCTACTCACAGGTAACGTTTTTGTCTCAAATTGAGACGATCCAATCTCGAAGCTCTCTCCCAGGGTCATAGTTCCGCTATATAGAGATAATAGCCCAAATTTGATATCGGGGCTTGCTATAACCTGTCGTCATGATAAATGAACCTGGATAGCTGTTATGAGACTATTCTGCTTCATAATTTCTACTTTTCTTCGTCTCTTATTCTTCTTACCCTTACGTTCATATTGGCTCTTCGTGTATGCAGATCATGGAGCAGAGATAATGACATTCGTGCATACTAAAAACTCCAATAAGCAATCAGTTAGCTACAACTAGTCTTCAAAACCGCCATAGATTTAATTTACTACTTCATTTCAACTTTCTCCGCTACCTATTCGAGTTATCCCAAGTCCTGGGTTCTTCTCTTCTTCTATGATGCTTACATGAAAGAAAAATCAAGTAATAAAACATAGTGGCGACCACCAAAAGTAGTAGTTTGCACCATAACACTTTTTTGAATACTCCTGGCTTCGTTTTCTACTTCAGTTCAACTTTTCTCGTCAATCAATCGATAGCGCTACGCCTGAAGTTGTCTCTCAATAATGACGCTCACCACACATCGATTAACATAGCATTGAAGAAGTCTAGGAGCACCCAAAAGTTGATATATGACACCTATAAAGTGACGAGAATGTTCCCAGTTTCTATTTCACTTCATATGACGTTTTCGGTATCATTTACTTGAGTTATACCAAACCAGATGTATTGGGCTATCTGATGACCACATTAATGAAGGTATTATTTTGAAATAAGTTACTGGAGGCAACTGAATGTAGATTGAAGTACGTTGTAGCTCATTCTGAACTTCTTGAACAACTTCTTCTACCTGGTATTAGTTCTAATTGTATAATTAGTCGAGTAATCCTATGTTGACATGGGACCACATTTAGACTTCTAACAGAACATGGAACAACACACGACTAAAACATACAAGAAATAAATGTCGGCGTTGAATTGACTAATAGTAGCACCAGGTTATCTTTTCCTGGTATCACTTTACTTCATTTCAACTTTTATCATTCAGTTCACATTCTATGTTGGTGTTCACACAACAGGGCGAAAATGCTGTAGTAGAAACAACAAGTCACATCCAGAAGTTGTTAGCTATCTACATATAAGCCTAAAAGCATGATAAGCAGCTCACTAAACCCGATTTCAACTTTTTTTAATCTTCGACTCGAGTTGTCCGCACACAGCATATTAGCTGACGCTGACAGAGACGAGAGATGTGCTGTAATACTAGAAACCGGCAACAGAAATAAGGGGTGGAAAGCATTAATGTGGTCTTAAGAGCCCATTATCATGTTCTTCTTGCTATATTTCAGCTTTCTTTTCACTTTTTACCGAAAATTACTATGCGTGCATTTCCATCTCAAGAAGTTGCTGATAGAAGCAACCCGAAACCAGACTCAGGAATAAGTCGAATAAATAGCAACAAGAGCAGAAATGAAGTACCGGTAGGTTAAGAAGCTCATAAAATTCAATACTGTTTATCACTATGAGTAGATCACTCTTGGTTGCCCTCAGTACATTATTTCTGCTTATTTACCTCTGTTGTGCAGGAGTCAAAAATACTGACTTAAAACCTATTGAATTGAAAAATAAAAGCTGTAAATACCCATAAGAAGATGTTAATCTCAGCTTTAAGGGCTACAGTACGATCTTTTACTGCTTCTCCCATGTCTCTGACCTCTTTTTAGATGGTAATCATGTCTATTTTGTAGCCATCATACGAAAGACCAAGATGAGCACAGGTAAACTCGAGAATTTGGACCCAGAGCTGATATAAAGGGGATTATTAACCGAGGATATTATTTCTAGCTGCTGATAGACCATGAACGAACTACTTGTACAAATAACTTCCTTGAATGTCCATAATCTATTCTTGGCCATTTAAAACGAAGTGAGCTTCTTATATTACTTTATTTCATCTCATATTTCTCAATATACTGTATCGAGTTATGCCAGCCAACTACCTTAGCCTCTCCATCTACCACTTTTAATTCAGAGGTGAATGTAGTAGAAGACCGTATCAGCTACCACTGATAGTGGTTTGTAGCACTAACCTGGCCTGTTAAACCTTCTCAGCCTCTTTTTCCTCCATTTCATTTTTATTCGCTTTTTAACGTCTTATCTTTACTTCTCCCACGTTGTTGTTCACAGAATAGGTGCACAAGGGAGAGTAATTTCAGGCTAAAAACACGACTAATTGATAAAAAAATGCCTAAATGAGCTAATATAAGCAGCTCATATTGTTATCCGGCTCTAATAGTGCTAATAATTACCCCCTTTGTCTTGTGATCTCAAATCCCGTATATTTCTCAATTCTGTCAACCTCATTGTTGCAGAATTAACATGTAGACGCACAAGTAGGAATATAGTAAATATAAGAAAAAAAGCTGAAATGAGATGATAAGACATCACCATGATGCTTAGGCTCACTTCTAGTCTGTGATACTGAACTTCGGGATTTATTTGGCTTCTTATATCGTCTCATTTCTTACTTTTCCGTGAGTATCAGCATTAGCAGGAAAAACGATGTGTAGCGATATGCTGATACTACAAGTTAAAAGTTGAATTGTAACAAGAGAAGTGACATAAGACCTTTATTTAGCTATTATAGTGCGTCTGATTACTTCTGCTTATGGTTAGGAAAAATACTGATGCTACAAATACCTCTGCTGTGAGCTTCGTTCGATAGAGACAAAATCCGTGAGTCGGCCAAACTCGATGCATTGACAATAGAAAGTTGAAAATAGGCAACATAAAAGACTCAAAACGCTATATATGATTATAGACACACAATCCAACTTCTCAAATCGTTCCTGGTGCTCATATATACAGAATATTTTTGTTGTGTTAGACAGCCTTGGCAGAGTCGCTCATCAAGCAGAGGGATAAGTCGATTAAATTTGAAATACAGCGGGGATGAAGTAGTATTTGTGACCCAGGACATTTTATATGTATCATTAATCTACGAACAATTTACTTTTGTTGCTTTAATTACGTTTTACTGTTATATTTACCTCTGTTCTTAGGAATAAAAATGCAGCGGTTGTAATTACCTGTAATGTTGAAGATCAAAAGCTGGAAACAAGTACAATGAGTGGCTAATGGCGATCTTGGAAAGTACACCCTAATAACTGACAGTTTGTTTGAGTCTCTGGTATATTTCTGAACTGCATTTCTCTCTGTTTCGTAGCATCATTCGACTGACAAAAATACACTAATTATAAAACTCGACTCATTGAGAGAAATAAACTGAAAGGCTAAACTATAGGTTTTGATAACAGTATCTATAAGTTTTAGCTAGTAGTTCGTTAATTCTTCTCATCCAACACGGTATTCGTCTTAGGAAATCTAGGCAGCTCAAGCATGGAGACAAAATGCAGAGTTGGTTGGATGGCCAAGAAAAGAGCAAACGAAGTCAGACATAGTTCTCAGGTCGTTTATAACACCTTTCTAATAAAGAATATCACCTTTTTCGTTGCTGATATCTACCAATATTGCGTATTCTCTTCTCTCTCAGTATCTTATTTGTAACAATAAGTATAGGCGTAGTATTAACTCGATTGTTTGAAAAGAAAAGTCTATAATGGGGATAAGAAACAATGTTTCAGATATTTCGCCGTTGTGAAACTTCAATACTGGCTACCTTTGGGTGCAGTTCTATTCTTTCACTTCTCTCTGTTCTGTGGCTACCCGGACCATACAATGAGGGAACATGAAGGCGTAGAAATTACTGAAAATGTCGATTGAATAAAGCTGAAGCTATGTGTTTTAATTAATTCATACTACTGTAGACTTTACAGATAATAGTACAGTACTGTGGTTTTTTTCTTATACATTTAATTGTTTATAACATCACATTGTGAGAGCGAGCAACCTTTGATTTGTATTTTTCAGCAAGTTTTCGTGTTAAATAAGTTATTGTGGACTGCACAAAACTTGAACTAATGCCAAGGAGCCTGTCGAGTAGGGCTCAACTCAACCACTAATATCACCTGGAAATATTTACGGTACTGGTATTTGTCTATTTTTTTTCTTGTTATTATCTTTACATTGAAGACTGTGAATTTTACATTAAGAATTGAGAATCTGATTAACTATTAATATTATAAGAAAAGAAGAGCCAAGGGCAGGGCCATGGCAGCGCTGGCAGTGAGCTTTCCAGCGTTGTTGGCCTGGGCAGGCTTTCCACCGGCCGGTACCTGAGCAGGTGCCTGAGCAGCAGGGGTATCGATAGAGCCAGCCTTGCCGGAGGAAGAAGCCGAAGATCCAGCAGCAGAAGCAGAAGAAGAGGAGCCCGAGGAGGCAGAGGGTTTAGAAGAGCCAGAAGTGCCAGGAGACCCTCCAGAGCCACCAGTGGATCTAGGAGATCCATTCACAGACCCACCAGCAGATCCACCAGTAGAACTAGAGCCGCCTTGGTGAATAGATTTGGCGGGAATAGCACCGGCAGGAGCAGTGCACTTGGGACAGATGGTCACATAGACAGTAGCAGTACCATGTCCAGCATTGGAAGTAGGGCCAGTTACGGTCTTCTCGCCAGAGTTGTTTCCATTGTCAGCAGCAACGACATAGACGATAATAGTCTGGGTAGGAGCAGGAGAAGGTGTGACGGTTCTCTGTTCGTACAGCTGGTGAGCGTCATTGGTGAGAGTGGCAGTTCCGGGAACAGGACCAGTGACAGTGTTGGTGGAAACGACAGCCTGGGTGATTTCAGCGTACAGATCACCGTGAGAGTTGGTCTTGGTAGCGGTGCCAGCCACAGGTCCAGGAACGAAGTTGGTGGAAACAACAGCCTGGGTAACTTCCAAGTAGAGGTCACCCTGAGAGTTGGTCTTGGTAGCGGTGCCAGCCACAGGACCAGGAACAAAGTTGGTGGAAACAACAGCCTGGGTAACTTCCAAGTAGAGGTCACCCTGAGAGTTGGTCTTGGTAGCGGTGCCGGCCACAGGTCCAGGAACGAAGTTGGTAGACTTGATAGCACTGTCAGTGGAAGTAGCGGAGGGAAGGACAGTCACCCGGGCAATAAAATCCCCGTTGGAGTTCTTAATCACCTCGGAACCGGTGGCGGGACCAGTGAAGGTCAATGTAGTGACGGGAGTCTTGGTTACCTGGAGGAAAGTGTTTCCGTCGGGACCAGTGATTGTAGCACTGCCTTCGACAGAACCGGGAACGAAGCTAGTGGAGGAGATTCCACCTGCCAAAGACGAAGGCACGGAAGAAGAGGAAGATGGAACAGTCGTAACTCGAATACTGAAGCTGCCGTCAGTATCTTGGATAGTCTCGGTACCTGCAAGAGCGCCGCTAACAAACTCAGTAGTGACAGGGGTGACAGTCTGTTGAACAAAGTAGCCACCGTCAGTTCCCAGAATGGTTTCACCTCCAAGCCCCGAGCCAAGAACATACTTGGTAGTGGTAGGAGTCTGAGTGACCTGGAGAACATAGTCGCTGTTGGAACCGGTGGGAATAGTCTCGGTGCCCACGGCATCTCCAGGAACAGTCAATGTCGAAACAGGAGTCTTGGTAACTCGAGCGTACAAGCTACCTGCGGAATCAGTGAGAGTCTCAGTACCTTCGACGGATCCACGAACGTACTCGGTAGAAACAGCATTACTGGAAGAAACAGGAACACTGGTGACTTCGACATGATAGCCATTGCCATCAGCATTAGGAACAGTGGCAGTTCCAGCAGTGGGTCCGGGCACAACAGTGGTGTACTCAGGTACACTAGTGATTTCAACAATGAAACCCTCCCCACTAGGATTAGGCACAGTAGCAGTTCCAGCAACAGATCCAGGGACCACAGTAGTAGCGGGCACACTGGTCACTTCAACAATGAAACCCTCTCCACTAGGGTTAGGCACAGTAGCAGTTCCAGCAACAGATCCAGGCACCACAGTGGTAGCGGGCACACTGGTCACTTCAACAATGAAACCCTCTCCACTAGGGTTAGGCAGAGTAACAGTTCCAGCAACAGATCCAGGCACGACAGTAGTAACGGGCACACTGGTCACTTCAACAATGAAGCCCTCTCCACTAGGGTTAGGCACAGTAGCAGTTCCAGCAACAGATCCAGGCACGACAGTAGTAACGGGCACACTAGTGATTTCAACAATGAAACCCTCCCCACTAGGATTAGGCACAGTAGCAGTTCCAGCAACAGATCCAGGCACCACAGTAGTAGCGGGCACACTGGTCACTTCAACAATGAAACCCTCTCCACTAGGGTTAGGCAGAGTAACAGTTCCAGCAACAGATCCAGGCACGACAGTAGTAACGGGCACACTGGTCACTTCAACAATGAAGCCCTCTCCACTAGGGTTAGGCACAGTAGCAGTTCCGGCAACAGATCCAGGCACCACAGTGGTAACGGGCACACTGGTCACTTCAACAATGAAGCCCTCTCCACTAGGGTTAGGCACAGTAGCAGTTCCAGCAACAGATCCAGGCACCACAGTAGTAGCGGGCACACTGGTCACTTCAACAATGAAGCCCTCCCCTGTAGGATTGGGTAGAGTGACAGTTCCAGCAACAGATCCAGGCACCACAGTAGTAACAGGCACACTAGTGACCTCAACAATGAATCCAGGTCCACTAGGATTAGGCACAGTGGCGGTTCCGGCGACAGATCCAGGTAAGGCAGTGGTGTATTCAGGCACGCTCGTCACCTCAACAACGAAGCCCTCCCCACTAGGATTAGGCACAGTAGCAGTTCCGGCAACAGATCCAGGCACCACAGTAGTAGCGGGCACACTAGTAATTTCAACAATGAAACCATCTCCACTAGGATTAGGCAGAGTGACAGTTCCAGCAACAGATCCAGGCACCACAGTAGTAGCAGGCACACTGGTTACCTCAACAATGAAACCCTCTCCACTAGGGTTAGGCAGAGTAACAGTTCCAGCAACAGATCCAGGCACGACAGTAGTAACAGGCACACTAGTGACCTCAACAATAGACCCAGGTCCACTAGGATTAGACACAGTGGCGGTTCCAGCAACAGATCCAGGCACGACAGTCGTGGCAGGCACACTAGTCACTTCAACAACGAAACCCTCTCCACTAGGACCGGGAAGAGTTGCAGTACCGGGAACATCTCCATAAACTACAGAGGTAGCAGTTGGAACCAAGGTGGTCTGCACATAGTATCCTCCCAACCCATCAGAAACGGTAGCCACTCCAGTAGCAGTTCCAGGAACAGTGCTAGTGCCAGAGACCAAAGACAGGGGGATACACGTGCTAGCGCCTGGGGGAGGCCAGTTGACAATCATTGTAACTTTCTCAGTGTCTTCTCTCCAAGTGGCCGCCTGCTGGGCAGCGTACATCCTGTAAGCAATAATGATAGCTTGGTTGTAGTCCTGGAGAGTGTAAGGTCCTGGTTTTCGAGCCAACACCCACTGGAACGACTGAGCATTGTTCCATTCCAGATAGTTGCTGAGAACAGGTTGCCAGGCTGGATTCGGCTTGCACACTTTGGGGAAGAGCCAATAGGCAAAATCCTGCATCAGCTGGAGGTCTGCAATGAGCTGAGGGTTGGTCAGAGCAAAGGCCTTGTCAATCTCAACCTGATTATTGACTCCAGGAACAAAAGTCTCACCAGCAGCAATGGCCGCATCTTTGGCAGCTGTTGTCAGCTGGTTCAACTGCACTTGGGCATCGGTGACCAGCTTTCGAGTTTTGAGAGAGTTTCGGAGCTGTTGGTTGGGAGTAATATCTGCCAGTACTCCAGAGAGAAACAATGTGAGGGCAGCGTAAGAGAGCTTCATCACGAGAGAGGTGGTGTGTTAACGATTGGAGGCGGCCGAGGAGGTCTTTATAAATGCCTCCGTTCATCTTCATCTGTCTAAATCTCTCATAGCAACTTCACAACAGTGTATATTAATTTTCTTTGTTTGTTCTTTGTTTTATTTCGTATTACCTTCGATTAATAGGAATGTAGTTTTTGACTGCCCCAGCCTTTTTCGGGAAGCAAACTCTATGATTTGTAGAGTTTTCGGGGCGATAGCCCCTCCACTACGAGATTTGCACTTGTCACAGTATGACACGATTCATTCGAGTCCGTATCACGTGTCATTACTCTATCACTCTTTGTGTCTGATCTTATGAGTCACTCAATTTCTCTATCATTTATGCAGCTTCAGTTCCCATTGAGTTTCCAAATCTCGATGAGATAAGATTTCATTTAAGTGTTAGATTAAACCAAAACCCTGCAGTGCCGCCGCACGACAATATGTTCCCGAAACAGATGACAAAGGAATGTACTACTCGATAGTGCCTCACTACTGAATATGATGGGGGCCTTAACAGATTTGGAAGAAAGCCCTGAAAATCTTGATCATCGCTCTGGATGCTAAAATGCCGGGCTATGACGAGCCCTCTTTTGCCGCTGGACTTGCGGATTGTCTTCTGAAAATATATGTAAGTATTATGCGTTTTATCGCTACACTTTCGAGCAGAATTACGAGGGTCACAGCCCCTTTCGTATCCAAAATGCATGGGAGTTCTCAATGGGGTAATAGTTGTAAACCCACCCTCCTCATCCTTTGTCGACAGCCGAAAAGGGTGTCAATTATGAGTTTATAACCCCAATTCAGTTCAAAAGGTGGCTCTTACCGATAACGAGGTTGCAATCATTTGAATGTTAAAAATGAAAAAAGACGCTGTCATTTTATTGTTGGGCCTTCAAAGGTGGAGAAATATCGTGAGCAGGAAGTTAGTGGAACTGAAAAATGTAAAGATCGCTTTGGCTTATTTTTAAACAGTACTAGAGACAGCTCCTAGCAGCGGCAAAAGAGGGTGTTGTTGGGTGCTACTAGAGACTACTGTGACTTACACTCTCTCACCTCCACTAGAGCTATTGTATTAAGTGTCCTCTGTTCTTTTACCCCACTCTGAGGTAGTGGATATGTCCGGAAAACCGAGCCCAACATGATGGACAAGCTCTGTCAATAGCTGCTTAAAATCATAGAATAGTATTGTTACATTTGTAGCTAATTGATCGCCTACAATACCCTTTCGAGGGACCAGTGGCTCCGGTATCGTACACAGTAAGGGGACGGAACATGTGCACTGAGCTATTGGCTAGGAGGAGTTCAACTCAGTAGATAGCTCCCTGCAGTGCTGACATCTGAATATACAACTACAAATTCTTTGCCATTAAGAGTTGAGTGTATCTGGTAAACATCCAAGAATAACCGATAATCTGGGCAAGCTGTAACGGACAGCTACTCATTCGAAAATTCTGGGCAAGCTCCAACGGCCCACTTCTAGCTCTTAATTCCAAGGCTTGCAACACCAGATTTGTATAACAAACACTTGATAGCGTAGAAATGTGATGTTACCTATGGAAAGCAGAAAGCTGCTGTTACACTCATTGTCAACATTGGCGGCTGTTACACTTATCTAAAGCAGAGAGCTGTGTTACACTTATTGTTAACACATCAAAATCTACGGTGGCTCTTAACATGTGAAGTCAATTGAGTGTATAGAGAATAAAAAATGATAAAACGGGCGGTGTCTAGCTATACTGCAAGATCATTTCAAATGTGGGTCTGTAATAGTGTATCATACATTATTTCAACTTTTAGATGCAATTGCTTACTACGGCACAGTACATCCATTGCTTTGTTAGATTTGTCATAACCTTTCTATAACCCACGTTGTGACTTCCATGGTGGTATCTCCTCAAGCTTTGCCTTCAGCCATTCCATAACTTTTTAATACATTTTATGTCACTTCCATGGTGGGCGTCCCAATAGCTAGACTCCTATACCAACGGAAAAGACTCATCAGAAGAGTCTGTATCCCTTATGAGGGTCTTACAGAGCACTGCATCAAGTGTCTTTCAGATGATGAGGATGCCCCCACAAAAACTGACGTTACGCTTTACCGTTTTACTAACTAAGAATGCGAAAGTAAGGGGCCAGACGTCTGACGACTATCAACCGTCACAGACGTAATGCAGGACCACCATCCTGTTGGACGGTCTAAGGTAAAACTAGACGCTTTCGGATATGGGTGATGACTAGCTGCTAGACTGGCTCTCGGGTCGTCTTTGTCAACTACTATTAGTACTAACATTATCTACCACGACATCCAGCCTACCGACCTTTAGCATTCCTTACTCGTCTGGTGGACGGCAGTTATTTCTTAGGAGTAATCAGTGTGTAATACTTGGAATTCTTCTGGCTTTGACAGTGGCAACACTGTGTACTCACGTGCCTCGATTAAACGTCAATGATCTTCTGTTCCAGGTTACCTTTTTTTACTTCCCACTACTGGTACACTAGCGGTACCATTGGTAGTCTGCAGGTCCAAATGATCTAGTCCCAAAGAACTGGGCTAGACTCGACTGTGGAATTTCGATACCACGAATCATTCGATGCTATATGAGAGTCTATTGCGTGTTTGCCAAAGTGGGCGGGTACTCGCAAAGCAATCTCGAAGTGGCATAAGATTGAGTTCCAGGGCATCGAGTATGTACTGAAGCGTACGATATCTCACCAGTTAGGAGACACGAGTCACGAATCCGTCTTTTAGACTAGTGGACCCACCAGTCAGTGGATCCATAGGGCCATAGATCTATAGATCCATATAAGTCCGTCTTGGCGACTTATGTCCGCTCAATGCGGACTAAAAATGAGAATTGCACTAACAGCATCTTGCATTGTCGTGATCAAGTAGACCAATGCAGGTATTGCAGTAGACCTCTCGGTTATCACAAACTAGCATGTATAATGCCAACAAGGGTGCTTAATGATAGATACTAACGGCCGAGATTCTAGAATCAAAAAAAAAAAAAAAAAAAAANAAAAAAAAAAAAAAAAAAAAAAAAAAAAAAAAAAAAAAAAAAAAAAAAAAAAAAAAAAAAAAAAAAAAAAAAAAAAAAAAAAAAAAAAAAAAAAAAAAAAAAAAAAAAAAAAAAAAAAAAAAAAAAAAAAAAAAAAAAAAAAAAAAAAAAAAAAAAAAAAAAAAAAAAAAAAAAAAAAAAAAAAAAAAAAAAAAAAAAAAAAAAAAAAAAAAAAAAAAAAAAAAAAAAAAAAAAAAAAAAAAAAAAAAAAAAAAAAAAAAAAAAAAAAAAAAAAAAAAAAAAAAAAAAAAAAAAAAAAAAAAAAAAAAAAAAAAAAAAAAAAAAAAAAAAAAAAAAAAAAAAAAAAAAAAAAAAAAAAAAAAAAAAAAAAAAAAAAAAAAAAAAAAAAAAAAAAAAAAAAAAAAAAAAAAAACCAACATGTTATGGCCCGGGGAGTTGCAACTTCTCAACAGTGTGTGTGTGGGATATTTCTAAGCTCAGAGGTTACACATTGGAAAGCGAATTGTATAGGAAAATGTATTATTGCACTATGTTCAATAAGCCACTTCTCATGAAGAGCCGCCCTTCTAACCCTTACATTTCTTTGCAACATTGGAATGGCTCCATGACCCTGTAAACAGACGGTACTTCCTATCTTGGCCAAGTACACTACCCAAGAGAACCAAGGCAGTAGCTGTTCCTTCTGATCGCATTAGTACCCCCGCAGTGACTCTTTTCGGAATGGTTTACCTGATCTAGGCACGGATAAGTTTCCATTACGCTATAGCCTTGGCCTAGTCCAATCAAGGGTCTTATCGGGAACACCCAATGGCCACAAAAACTCGGAATACCGACGTAGCATTGTAACGCCTACCAGAGAGAGTCACGTTCCATTTGCAGAGAGGTGGGTCCTATCTTGTCCAGGGTGGTATCGCTTTCATAATTCCTATTTATTATTAATAGTTATTCCGGCCGCTTCATATTCGCACTAATTTGGGTACATACCAGCCTACAAGTGCGGTACTGCACAGCACTGTCCCTCCAACTTGTCTCAACTGCCTCAATATCATCATTTCCGTTCTAACTCAACAAAATGCCACATCCGGGCTCCAGAATCCAGCGGTCTTTCCCGCGGATTATTTTGAAATGATCGCGGTTCTGTTTCCAATTTGGGGTGCAAGTCGTCATCGCGGTGATAGTACCTAGAGACTCGACATTGAGTTAGGGTGGTATGTACTGTAAGTACTGGAGAGGTATCGTGCTGGTGGGTGGGCTAGCGCTTCGAGTCTCATTCCCCATTGCTTTCGTTTGATTACATCTCATAAACATTGCTCCTCAATGAACAGGAGGAATAAAAATGCATGGCTATCTAGAGCCATCGGAAAGCTGTCTATAACCTTTTTCAGCTTCTAATTTCTTGCGTTTGATGTGAAAATAACTCGAGTTATACAGATCCAGTTTTTTTGTCGCTCCACCTACGATGACCATATAACAGACACAAATGTAGCCGCATTACATAATCGCTGCAACCAAATGTGTTCAACCGTAAGGTAGCGGCAGGAAACATCTTAGACTTTTTTTCCGCTTGAATCCTGCTTCACTCTCTTCAAAAATACGAGTTATCCCAATTGACGATATGTTGTCGCCCTACAGCACAGTTCTGACAGTAAAGGAGGGGATGATATAGTAATGGATACATGGAACTACAAGAAGTATTCAGCTGTACAGTAGTAGTCTGCTAGATCTTACCAGAGTTTTATCTTACCTTATAAGACCTTTCTTACGTTATATAATCGAGACAATTCTACTCATGCATTTATATTGACTGTTGACATAACAGAGAGGAAGACAGGAGTAACATCTAACTGTATCGAAAAAAGTAGCGGATTATCTGCTACAGATACACGAGTACGTTTAGAATCTTTTTTTTTTTTTTCTTTTTATTTCATCTAATATTTACTCTTTCTGTGCACTCATGCCCTCTGTTCCATTACGAGACTTGCAGCATAGATGAACGTTGCAATAGCTCGCACAAACTGTAATCAGAAAGGGCTTATTGCCCTGCTTATTGCCCTATAGACTCCAAATAAATGTCGCTATCATGCTAAAACAACTTTTCTTTGCGATGATCGAGTTCTCTCGGTTCTGTATTTTGAGCTTCGCTATGCCATGATTTGTATCTCCATCTGAAGTGCTGGCAGAAGGGAAATAAATACGGTATTATGATAAATTTCACACAATAATGAATTGTAGCTTGTTTAATAATGGCTGGCTATATAATTTGATATCTTCTAGTACTACATAGGGCTATAATTCCAAGTATGCGACACTAATAAAAGCCGGGTACATCTACAGGCAGTAAATGTTCTACTGTTGGTATTTAGGAGCATCGATGCTCTATAACCGCATGTTATTTCCCTAACAAAGAGGCCACACAACAGAGGGAATACTGACATTAGGAATTATCGGCAACTCTCGGATGTAATTTATTAGCTAAATGTCGTTTGAAAATATGACCTGGTTTTACTGCTACAAGTACTTGTACTTTTACTACCATTTAAGTCGTATCTTGTTTAAATATCAATTCATCCCGTATTTGGTTCATTGCCTTGCTTCATCAAAAGCGAGATATTCTCACTGTTAGAGTAGGCTGGGCATAACAGCAAGCAATCTGTTTTTTTCATGGTGTCTGCTTGTGCTTGTAGTACTACAGGTAATTTTTATTAGTTGGTGTTATTATATATCCGTCGATGTATAGGTGCCGGTACTTGTATATCCCAAGCCCGATGTGCATATCCAAGCCTGCAAAACTGGGTGTGCTTTAATTCGGGGACTCAAAGAGAGAGGGGGACTAATTAGACCTCCTGGAAGCGAACTACGTTACACTAAAGTTACTTACTCGTTCATGATGTATTGTTCGTTATGTGAGATTGTTCGTTATTTGGGAATTGTCTAGTTATGAGTCTTTACTCGAAGACTGTATAACACGTAGTGTCTCAGAGATGTCTCAAAGAAGAGATTATCAATGTCTCTAATGCTTAATGATCCGGTTGTACTTCCAGAAGAGAGTCAGCATTCCCATATCGTGGGCTGCTTCAAGCAGACCAGTGATCAGGAAGGCAAATCCAAGCATATTCTTTTCGGCAAACATTCCGGTGAAGATGGGACCGACAGATCGAGCCAGAGTCTTGACCACGTTCACAATACCCATTACCTTAGTTCGTTCTTCGGGCGAAACCACGTGAGACAGGAATGCCTGTCTGGGTACAACATCCATGACGGCTGTGGAAGCTCTAAACAGAAGGAGAGCCATGGCAATAGCCATATTAGGAGCTAGAGGAATGAACGACATTGCCATAGCTGACGGGAAATGGGCAGCGACAATGGCAATGATAGGTCCCAGGCGTTTGTACATTGACGAAGACGCCAGAGAAGAAAGGGCGTTCAAAACATTGGTGAAGAAGAAGAGAGTACCAACGGTACTTTCACTAGCCTTCCATCTGTCCAAAAAGTAGGTGACAACCCACGAAATAGGCATGAAACCGTATCCCATGGAATCCAGTGCAAACAGAATGCACAGCTTCCAAACGACCTGCCGACTCTTTCGGCTGAGAGGTGTTCCCCATACGGAGAACTTGGGAGACTGAGAAGGCGTGGGATCATGGTGATCTGTGGGTCGTAGAAGAGGATCAGACTCATCCCCAGTAGCAATAGCTTCGTCTCGTCTCTCTTCCTCCTCGGTTCTCTTTCTCAATTCACATTTATCACTTAGACCCCAATTGAGCAGCAGCTTCAAAAAGGCAAACAAGGCGTACTGAGCAAACATGAACCGGTACACCTTCAACTTGGACCAACCATACTGATCCACCAGTCCATCAATCATAACACCAGCAGAGACACTGCCCAGAGCACTTCCAACAGTGCCAAACAAACCGTACCACGCGTAAATGTCAGACAGCTCCTTGGTAGGCGTCAGATGAGCCACTACAGATTCCTCAATGGACTTGAAGGGACCAGTCTCATCTCCCGAAGGACTAATCACGCCAATGATGGCCGCTATCAACAGTACAACAAAGTGGTCCGAAAAGACAAAGATGATACCGCTGACCATCATGAGGAACGAGCCCAGCAGCAGAACATGACGTCGACCAATCTGGTCCGCGTAAAGCGTCAAAAAGTAGCTAATAATTACGTCTCCAAGCAGAGTCAGCGTCATAAAGTATCCTAGAGCCACGTCCGACACGTGAATCTCGCGGAAAAACTGTACGAGAATCAGAGTGCTCTGTCCATAGGCTATCATCCGCAGCACTTTTTGCGCAATCAGAATCTTGATGTCTCGCGACGAGTGCACCAGCGAGCTCCACCCAATTTCTTTAATGAACCGCTTGAATGCCGGCTCGGGTAGCTCCGGGCCTCGAGACTGAGACTGGGACATTGTGTTACTGTATTGTATAGTGCAGTGAAGGTTGCTATAGGGGTTGCTGTTGGTTTTATATGCAATCACGAAACTTAATTTCGAGGCGGCTATTGGCAACCCAAACTTTGCACGAACGCCAATAATAGATCTTTAAAATTACAACATAATACAAGCAAAAAGAAAGGCGAAAATTACGAGTATACAAGTACACAAAAGTTTTGAGAAATATACATACATCTAAATGTCAATTGTCTTGGTTAGACGAAAAGAGCCACCAGAGGGATCAGCGAGGCGAACGAGAAAGCCCGTAGAGAGCCGGCAGAGTTGGCCTGCTCCGGAAGGTCGGGGTTCTCAGGAACCTGCTCGGGCACCTCGGGAACCTCAACATGCTCGCCGGGCTGGCCGGGAGGAGGGTTTTCGCCGGTCTCGGGGACAGGCTCGGGAGTAACGGGCTGCTCAGGCTCGGGAGTAACGGGCTCCTTGGGCTGAGGAGAGACAGGCTTCTCAGGGACATCGGGCTCTGTGGTGACAGGCTCCTTGGGAACCTCAGGCTCATTAGCAACGGGCTCCTCGGGAACGATGGGCTTCTCAGGAACCGGAGTAACGGGATCCTCAGGCTTCACGGGCTCAGGAGTAGGTTCCTCAGACTTCTGGGGCTCTTCAGGCTTAGGAGTGGGCTTCTCGGGCTCAGGAGTGGGCTTCTCGGGCTCAGGAGTGGGCTTCTCGGGCTTAGGAGTGGGCTTCTCGGGCTCAGGAGTGGGCTTCTCGGGCTCAGGAGTGGGCTTCTCGGGCTCAGGAGTGGGCTTCTCGGACTTCTCGGGAACCTCGGGTTCAGGGATAGGCGTGACCTCCTCGACAGGGACAGAGTGAACGATAGTCTTGGTCACAACAGTGACAGTTTCCTCACAGTCATCAACCTCACAGACAGAGGTGGTCTTGGTAACAACCTCGGTGACAGTGATAGGAACAATGGTGGTCTCCACAGGCTCGCTGACACGAGGGGTCTCCTTGGGGTCGCAGTCGTCGCCCTCGCAGGTAGGAGAAGCCTCGGTGGTAGGTACAGGAGTCTCCTCAACAGGCTTAGTAACAACGGGAGTCTCCTCAGGGTCACACTCCTTGCCCTCGCAGGTAGAGGTGGTCTTTCCGGCTTCAGGAGTAGTGGTGGGGACAGAAGACTGGGCCACGGGCTCGGTGACCACGGGGGTTTCCTCAGGATTGCATCCATCGCCCTCACAAGTGGTGGTGGTCTTGGCAACCTCAGGAGTGGTAGTGGGGGCAGGAGTATCCTTAGTAGGCTTGGTGACAGTAGGAGTCTCCTCGGGATCGCACTCATCACCCTCACAGATAGAAGAGGTCTTGGGAGCAACCACGGGGCTGGTGGTAGGAGCAGAAGACTGGGCCACGGGCTCGGTGGGCTTGGGAGTCTCAACGGACTCAGTAGTCTTGGAAGACTTCACGGGCTCAGTGGTCTTAGGAGTGCCAACTGGGTCACAGGGGACAGTCAGGGTTACAGTCTTGCTCTCAACAACAGTGACAATTGTGGTAGAAGTGTGCTCGGGAGGAACCTCGGTGGTAATGGTCACGGGGATGGTGGTGCACTCGTCCTCACACACAGTGACGGTGGTCACAACTGTAGTGGTGATGCAATCCGTGGTAGTGACGGGTTCAGGAGTGGGACAGTTGTCAACAGTGGTGGTCAGGGTAGTGGGCTCGCCAGCGGGATCAGTCGTGGTGACAGTGGTGGTGGTGATGCAGTCAGTGGGAGGGACGGGCGTGCTCACGGGAGGGCAAACATCAGTGGTAACTGTCAGCGTAACCGGATCCTCACCGGGAGCCGTAGACACCACAGTAGTAACGCATTCAGAGGGGGTGACGAGCTCAGAGGTAACGGGAGCAGAAGTCACGGGGGCAGAAGACACGGGAGCAGAGGTGAAGGGCTCGGGAGTGGTAGGCTTGGTGGTCGAGGGCTCGGGGCACACATCTGTGGTAACTGTCAGGGTGACGGGATCCTCACCGGAAGGAGTGGACACAATAGTGATAATGCACTCGGTGGGGCCAACAGGCTCGGTAGTGGCAGGCTCAGAGGTGGAGGGCTCAGGGCAGACGTCAGTAGTGATGATGAGCGTAACAGGGTCCTCACCAGGGGGAGTAGAGACAACAGTAGTGATACACTCAGTGGGGTCTACGGGCTCCGAAGTCACGGGAGTAGAAGTGACAGGCTCCGAGGTAACAGAAGCAGAAGTAACAGGCTCCGAGGTCACAGACTCAGAAGTAGTGGTCACAGACTCAGAAGTAGGCTCGGGACAGACGTCGGTGGTGACAGTCAGAGTGACAGGGTCCTCGCCTTCAGGAGTAGAAACGACAGTGGTCACACACTCAGTAGGAGTAACAGGTTCAGAAGTCACCGGAGCGGAGGTAACGGGCTCAGAAGTAACAGGAGCAGAGGTAACAGGCTCGGAAGTAGAGGGCTCTGGGCAAACATCCGTGGTGACTGTCAGGGTGACAGGGTCCTCACCAGGAGGGGTGGAGACTACAGTGGTGGTGCACTCAGTGACAGGGGCGCTAGATGTCTGGGGAACAGGCTCAGAGGTAGCAGGCTCAGAGGACACAGGCTCAGAGGTAGCAGGCACCGAAGAGACAGGCTCAGAAGTAGCAGGCTCTGAAGAGACAGGCTCTGAGGTGGGCTCAGGAGTGCAGCACTCGGTGGACACAATCACAGTGGTAGTCACCTCATCGGTACCGGTGGTAACGGTAGTAGTCACACACTCTGTCTCATGAGGCTGCGAGGTGCAACCGTCAGTGGTGATTGTGTACGTGCTGGGCTCGCCAGTGACAGGAGTGGAGACAATGGTGGTGGTCTCCATGCAAGGGTCAGTGGTGGGCTCATCAGTAGTCTCAGGGGCAGAAGAGGTCTCAGGAGCAGAAGTAGTCTCAGGGACGCTGCTGGTCTCAGGGACAGAAGAAGTAGGCTCAGAAGAAGTCTCAGGGGCAGAAGTGGGTTCCTCAGAAGTCTCGGGAGCAGAAGAAGTAGGCTCCTCGGTAGTTTGAGGCTCAGTAGAAGAGGGCTCGGTGGAAGAAGGCTCGGTGGAAGAAGGCTCGGTGGAAGAAGGCTCGGTGGAAGAAGGCTCGGTGGAAGAAGGCTCAGAGGTGGCGGGCTCAGTAGTAGCAGGCTCAGTAGACTCGGGAGTCGTAGTAGCAGGCACGCTCACAGGAGTGGACATGCACTCCATCACGACAACCTCAGTGGTCCAAGCGCTGAAACCAGACTGGGTCTCGGTCGTCTTAGTGACGAAGGTTTGGTACTCGGGAGGACACGAGGTGGAAGGAGCCACAGACTCACATTCAGAGTAAACGTACTCATTGATGATGCATCTCTCATCCTCGTACTGAACGAGCGTCTCAGTCTTGGTGATGTAGTCCGAGGGATCGCAGGCCAACGAGTTGACGGAGACAGTGTGCATGCTGGTCACGGTGGTGGTGGCATCTGTGCTTGTGGGCGACTTGTGGGCAAGTGCTGGGGCTGCAAAAGCCACCAAGGCGGCAGAAGAGACTCTCATGTTGGTATTTGGTGCTCTAGAGAGGAGGAAACCGCCGCTCTAAATACCCTGGGATTTGCTCTCAACACACACCCCTTGCTTCCATACAGTCTGCCACAAACACCTCGCTGGTCATTGCGGCTGTGCGTGTGGTGAGTTACAGGTGCCGTTGCATTATATCTTTGTTGGTATCGGAAGAGAGGTGTTTATTAACAGCACAGGTATGTCATGACAAACAATAACTCCTAACACAACAGGGTATCAATGTATGATGTGGTAGACAGAAACCTCTGTTACTCCATGGTATCTCACTCGATCGTATGGTATCTTTCCCTCTCGTTGCATTCTTTTCCTCTCTTTTTTGTGCTTTTGTGTTTCATCATAAAAGTGGTGTATCATTGCAATACAAGGACAAGCCTATTGAGGTGTCCTAATTGGTATGCAGTGGTGTGAGGTTAAGGTTGAATTGTCCAGAGCTTGAGTGTGACCCCCAAAAACACAATAATAATCAGGAAAAAAAGGGGTAATTCGAGACAATACGTTTAAAGGTGACCCACTAGAGAGCAAAGTGAGTAACAATACAGCTATTTTTCATAC
The DNA here is from genome assembly GCA_900519025.1 of Yarrowia porcina. Taxonomy (NCBI): domain Eukaryota; kingdom Fungi; phylum Ascomycota; class Dipodascomycetes; order Dipodascales; genus Yarrowia; species Yarrowia porcina. Next base: position 658,115 of record ULGT01000012.1, read on the forward strand.
GGCTGAAACGCTCGTCTTTTTAGTGTAAAATCTACTCCTTCACTGCTCTTTTTCTGTGTGGTCCACTCGACATCCCAATTAGGCCGAGTCAATGGATGAGCTCCTTGCAGCTGGTAAGCATGTGTCTGCATGCACCTGATGTGGATGATCCAATGAACAGGACCCGAGGGTGCTAAATGGCAGATAATAACGTCGATTCACTGACAATTTGCTCTCTCATGCTTGAGGAGAAGAGACGGAAAGACTTGCTACTTTGGTAGATGTTTTTTTCCGTTGAAAAGGCGAGGTATTTGTTGTGTTTTAACAGTTAAATTAGAATCTCCTCTTGTAATTGAGCCTCTAAGATATCCCTGGTTTTCACCATTTCTGCATGTGATGAAACACTCAGGTGTACTCCTCTTACTCAACAATGCATTGTGGCTGGTCACGTATACAATGAGCTGAAACATGGCTCTTATTTCCTATTGACATGGCCTATTACAGAAAAAGAATATGCCAAAGTATGCACCATATGATACACATGTTATCGGAGGGGTTTGTGAGGGTGCAGAATAGATGTCTGGTGTGTCTTTCTTCATTACAGTGATTTTAATTTCCCACCATATTGGTATTCCGTCTCCTTCCATATCGTATATCTGTAGTGTAAACCCCCGAGAACGACGCAATTGATCCATGTAAGCCAATATAAACATACTAAGATTTACTTTCAGTCTATCAATTGACTTTAGACAACACCTTTCCCGTAATTTCTTGCAATTTTTATCCCCTCCTGTAGATTATACACACCAGAGACTGTACATAATACTTCGCCACTGTGGAGGTGGGAACCAAGGATAAGAGAATGCATACGTCGGTAACCGGTGGTCGTTTCCCTCGGTTAGTAGGCGGGCAAACAGCACACCACTCTTTCTAGAATCCCAAATAATGGCATCCTTGTATTGTCTATTCCTAAAGCCTTTAAGGGATCCCTATGCTGACTAATACAGCAAAAAATACATCCCTCCGTCCAGCAAAAAGAGATGGTCCCTAGCAGGATCGAACTGCTGATCTTCGCGTTGCAAAGTTGCTATGTCTTATTAGCACGACGCCTTAACCAACTGGGCCAAGGGACCGGGGATGGTTTTCACAGGAGAAAGTTGGGTGTAAGAGCTTGAAAAAACGCGTAAGAATCTTCCCTAGAATCAAAAAAAATTATCAGACGAGAGTGGGTAATGGACCTTCAGTTGGCCTATAGCTTTTCTGGTAGTTTCATCTCAAAACTCCCTGTTTACTTGTACTCGCATCCATGCCACGTTTTAATCCCAACGTGCTTTTCTCAAAGACGAGCCTTCTTACAGATACAATTACAGCATCATACTGAACACCTGAGAGAGCCACAAAAAAATGGTACTTGTACAAGTACAAGGTAAAGCGCGTTTTAAAATATCTGACAGACTTTCCCTCGATTTTCGATGTTTTCATCCCCAATTTGATGTGCAAGTTGATTTGGAAGAGCATAAGACCAAGACGGGAGAATGTTGGGAGCACACACAAGTGAGCCAACAGAAACAACATTCTCGACGGGATTTGCTTCATATGAGCGACGCAATTTCTTTGGATTTCTTACTTGTAAAATCCCAGTTCCATATCTCTATTTTTCAGTTCTCAGACTGAGGTGAAGTAATAGAGTCTGAACGACCATTGTGGTGCCCAGAGCAGCCCCAATAGTGGTGAAGTTATATTCGCATGTACTTTGGGTATTGCTTCTACAGTAGCTCTCGTAAGACTCCCCCCAAGCAACAGTGTCTTTTTTTTTATTCTAGAGTAGTATGAATTTCGACACCCAAACTGATCCATCACCTTAGCCGTCAATATCTCCATAACTAGCCATTCCATCCATTAAAACCCAATGGACACTTTCTGTAGAGTTACAAGCACTCTAGAGCAATTTTCTCATCTCCACCACACCTGAATCGCGCAAAATACGGTCCATTTCTTCAGGCGCTTAGTCAGCAGATAGAACATAGTGGACTCCAAAAAACAAGCTTTTTCAACATCCTGGTCCTATGGCACAGCGGTAGCGCGTGAGATTGCAAATCTTAAGGTCCCGAGTTCGAATCTCGGTGGGACCTCTTTTTTGCTGGAGCAACAAACAAAAACAAAGGTCATCCTGACGGTTTTTGTTTTAGTTTTCTCGCACTCTCGATTTTGCCCAATATTTTTTTCCTCCCAAGATTTCAAAATCCACTACTTGAAACCTTAATACATCGCGTGCCTGTGACTATGGAAACTCTGGAGTAGACACCCTCGAAGCACGACAATAAAAACACTACGAAAACACACAAAAAAACAACCGACAATCAACATGACAACACTGCCCACTCTACCTCCTCTGCCCGAGGATATTGCTACCGGTATGGAGGAGCTGAAAATTGTCATGGGAGCAGCTCTAGAACGCCAGAGATCTCAACTCGTTCAATCACGCCAAGACGTGAACAGAATCCTCAAAGAGCTCGAAGAAGAGTCCAAGGGCGTGTCTCTGGAAATCGAGAATCATATGGCGCGTCAGCACGATCTTCGCCTTCAGATTTCTGAGCTCGATAAACAGATTGAAGACTCTAAAGGTACTATTGCAGAGTACAGTCGCCGAAGGTCTGAGCTTGAGAGTAAAGTGGAAGCTGCCCAAAGAGCGTGTGAAGAGGTTCGACAGCGTCTGGAGGAGCAGCAATCGTTACGGAGACGTCAGGTTCAGCACGTGATGGAACAGAGTGTTCGGAATGTGCCTGAATTGATGTATATGGAGGACTTGCTAGGTCTCAAGATTGAAGCTGTTCAAGATGATCAGCTGCGGTTTGTGTTTGATAAACTGGATCCCAACAACTACTCGCGTGAGTTTTCGTTTGTGCTGGATATGTCAGATGTCAATTATCGAGTTGCTCAAGTGGAGCCTTCTCTTGAGAGTGCAGTGGTTGATAAAGTTGTTGGAAAGCTGAACTCATCCAGAAACTTCCCACAATTTTTGAAGGACATTAGAGGGGCTTTCAAGGAGGCCGTGATGGAGTAAGAAAAGTGTTGGTGGCTTAGTCATCAGATTTGCTGGTGAAGCTCTGAAGGCATCCTGGACATCCAGATTCGGAAGGAACGCTTACTGTTTCTGCTGAGTAACTGTTTCAGGTTACATGATTAGTCAAACGGCCTCGGCTCGGATCTCTTCCGAGACACTCGTTCGCCTGAAACTTGTCTGAATGTTTGAGTTAGGAAGGAGCGTGAAGAAGAGGTACAGCACATCTTGGTCAGTTCAAGAGAGCTAAACAGTACAAAAGAAGGGAACGAACTTCACAGTATTATTCTGCGAGCCCTTGTCATTCAAATGAACTGGTTGTTGTTTCTCAATCACACTCCTCACCCTTCTTATTCACATCCATCTAATCCCTCTTCTTTTCACAACTATTAAGCTCAAACTTGGAAGATAGCAACGGCAGAGAAGGAAAGCGACCTCCGAGGAAGAAACAAGAGAAGGAGAGAAGGGAGAGAAAGGACCATTGTGTCAGATTGAATCTATCGGAGATTTTGCACTAGCGGATTCAAGCAAACTAACCTGATCTTACCCAATTTTCGGTCAATTATTGTTCCGAAAATCGTCAAAAATCATCTCAGATCACTCCTGACGTCTTCCAGCAACCTCCCTTGACGCACATTGCTATGACGTCAATCTCTGCCTCTCTACGGTGGATTGACAAAAATGTGCGTCATTTTCACGTTGGACAAAAGTGTCCGTCACTCTTTCACTTTATACCTGCGTCCCTCATGCAAATGACGTCAGAATCTCCCTGAACGGATCTCTACAACCGAGAATGTAATCCGAATTGAAACGTTGTGAATATCTCAGATGGTCTATATAAAGGCTCTGGTAGTTCCTCCCTTTTCCCTCATCAAACAATCTATCAATCACACATCACAATGACTTCTATCGATTTTACAATGAACAACGGCAAGACCATTCCCGCCATTGGTCTGGGAACCTGGAAGTCCACCACCGAGGAGGTTGCCGGTGCTGTTGAGTGCGCTCTCACCGAGGGAGGCTACCGACACATTGACACCGCCTTCAACTACCGAAACGAGGACGCCGTGGGTCTTGGTATCAAGCGAGCCATGGAGAAGGGTGTCAAGCGAGAGGATATCTTTGTCACCACCAAGATCTGGGTCACCTACCACGACCGAGTCGAGGAGAACCTCAACATGTCTCTGGAGCGACTTGGACTCGACTACGTTGACATGCTGCTTATCCACTGGCCCGTTCCTCTTAACCCCAACGGAAACGACCCCGTCTACCCTCTGCGACCCGATGGATCTCGAGACATTGACGAGACTGGTTCTCAGCCCAAGACCTGGAAGCAGATGGAGGCTGTTCTGAAGACCGGCAAGACCAAGTCCATTGGTGTTTCCAACTTCTCCATTCCTTACCTCCAGGAGCTTCTCAAGGAGGCCACTGTTGTCCCTGCTGTCAACCAGGTCGAGCTGCACCCTCTGCTGCCCCAGCTTGAGCTCATGGAGTTCTGCAAGAAGAACAACATCATCATGACCGCCTTTTCTCCTTTTGGTTCCGTTGGCGGCCCTCTTCTCAAGAACGAGCTGGTCCTCAAGCTTGCTGACAAGTACGAGACTTCGCCCGGAGGAATTCTCACTTCCTACCACATTGGAAACGGCACTGTTGTCATCCCCAAGTCCGTTACCAACTCTCGAATCATTGAGAACGGAAAGTCCGCCGTGACCCTGTCCAAGGACGATCTCCAGCTCCTCAACGACCTCCACAAGACCGAGGGTATCCACCGAACCTCCAAGCCCAAGTGGGGTGTGGACCTTGGTTTCCCCGACTTTGACTTCTGCTAAACAGAAGGCCAAGATTATTTATAGATTATAGACTTAGAAACAATAGATTGAACAAACCAATTGTCAACGTGTAGAGGACTTACTTAATGGTAGCAATCCACTGATATTAGAGGCTCCAGTATCATTAGTTGTTAGTGGTAAGTACATGAACATGATTGAGGGCCATATACTCAAATATAGAGTAGAGATAGCTACCTACTTGTAGTACGGAGTGCACCAGTTTGCACTATGCTTCTACAGGTACTTGTGCGCCAAAATCGTATTTATTCCACTTTTCCGTCGATTGTGTACTTCTCTTGAATACTCCTAACCTGTGAGTGTACAATCACGCACCAACGAGATCCATTTCAAGAAGGGAACTCTACAGCCATAATGCCATTATTCAGTATACTCTCCCAGACACTTTTCCTTCCGTTAAAATGTAGCATTTCAGAATATATCCACCTTTTCCGATATTCTGTTGCCCCGGTTACCCCCGATTTTGACTTCGACTGCCTACAGATTCCACATCAATCGGCTCTGGATAGAAACGAACATACCAGATGACTCGCACTGACTCTAGCTTTCAAATGAACTCATTGATTCGGTCATAACTTGTGATTTTTTGAAATTTCAAAAATCGGCCATTTCGCCTGACCCATAGTCAGGAAAATTTTCAAAAAACAGCAAAAACTGACTTGCTGACTAAGCACGATTTTGCGAAATAATGAGTTTAGAGCTTCAAGACCACTACTATACGAAACTTCAGAGTGCGGCGACTCCGAATATACCACTACTTCTCGCTTTCGGGATCATCTTTGTGGTTTTTTCCTCCAATGAAATCGTAAAAAAAATATTTCACCCTTGATTCGGCACTTTCCGGTTTTTTTTATTTTTGGAGTAATGAAAAAACCTTATTTGATCAAAAGTGGTCAGTTGGGTGAAGTTGAGAAAAAAAATAAAAAAGTGACATATCTAGAATTTAGAAGAAACCGTGACAGCTAGGTTTCTCTGGTATCCAGGAGTACAAATCTGCCTTCCGTTTCCAGATTTACAATTTATTTCAGGCGTTCTAGCCATTTGAAGTGGGCCAGAGAGCAGGTTTCGAATATCGTCATTACAGGCTTCGTACGTATGATGGAGAGTAGATGAAGGTACCAATCAGCTCCAAAAAGATACCACAGACTCACTATGTACTTTTCTTTGCATTCTAAAGCGTTAACCCCAAGTTACGGCTGCAATGGAGTTCCAGGAAATTGTTTCTTGTTCAAACAGCCCGGATAAACTCCAAACCCGAATTTGAAGGTCGGATTCGAGATGGTGAGAGTCGGGGCTACTTATATATACCAGTCTCTAGCTCTCTATCGCAGTATTGTCCGTTTTCGCTTTTTTTTCTTCTTTTTCTCCGACTTGTCAGACTTTGTGTCTTTGGCCAGATTTTTTAAGGTTTAGGCTTTCTCTTATCTCCATTTTCGATTTTTCCCGAAAAAGGCCAAAACACGACTTTTCCAAAAACCTGTGGTGGGAATAGAGGTGTTGCCGTAGTGCAATTGATGATACAAAGCTACTACTGTAATATATGAAGCAAGCTGACCTCGTACGAGTACTTCTTTTCCCTGTAGGACGAATACTGAGGGAGATCGGGAATTCTGGTTCATCTCAAAACTACCGAAAATCGAAGATTTGATGGGGTATGGGTCAGGCAAAATTCGAGATTTTCACAATTTCTTCAATACTGCTTTTAGGAGCTCGAGAGTAGTATCATCAGAACCCCCTGACTCTCCATAATACAACGATATGACCGATAGTTCTCTAGTGTTATTCTGGCGCCTGATAGAGCTCGTTTTGTGTCGTGATTTTTTCTTGAAATTTCTTTAAAAAGAACATTGTGATGTAGTAACGCATTCAGACGGGCTTCAAAATGTGATAATATTGATCAGCGAGTTCCAAGCTACCTGCCTGACTGCTTTCCATCTTCTTTGTTCGAACTTTTTAGTTTCACGCTATCCATGCAGGGCGAAACTGATAAGCCGAACTTAGATGTGAGTCTCAAAATACAATAAAAGTAAAACAAAATGAAATAAAATAAATCAAAACAAATCAAGAAAAACTAAAGCAGGCTGACAGATACTATGCTCTCTCAACTAAATCTACAAAACTGCTTTAAACATACAAACTGGGCTCTGTCTACTCTTCATCTCTACGTAATGCTATAAATAAACATCCCGCCTCTAGGTCAGTGAAGTTGAGAAAATAAATAAAAAAGTGACATGTGCGGAAAACAATAATGAGTACAGTAGTGTTGCCATGCTCTTCTAGTATGTTGGATCACGGATATGCACTCCTTTTTGTGCTATGAAATTTATTCAACGAGTATAGATGAGTTCAAATGTATTATTAGGAATCAACATAGCCACTCTGATAGATGTCCTAGACGCTATCCAATAGTACAGCTCTGCTCAGAAACGAGCCGTCTTTCACTCCATATATCCTTTCAAGTGTATTGTCTTCTCTATGGGTAAAAATGGCCCGTTCTATAGAGGGGGAACTCGTTTATTGATCAAAAAGAGCCACGATCATCCCTATTGAAATTCCAGAGATATAGTGAAGATCTAGCGGGTTGGGGCAACAATATCATATAATTCTTTTTTCCTCTAGAGCGATATTGCCCATTTTCGCTTTTTTTTCTCGTTTTTCTCCGAGTGTAGTGACTTTGTGGTTTTGGATGAGACTTTTAAGGTTTAAGCTATTCTCACTATCGCTTTTTTATTTTTTTTCAAAAAAGGCCGAAACTCACCTTTTTCAGAAACGGGGAGTATGAATGACGATGTTGCAGTCATTCAATCGCAAAAAGTAACATGCCACCATACTATACGAAGTTTGCTGATCTCGAATATGTCATTAGCTCATCGACTGCGCCAGTATTGGGTGAGCTACAGATTTCAGGTTTGACTGAAAACAGCCAAAAATCCAAGTTTTTACAGGGTATGGGTCAGGCAAAATTGGGAATTTTCAAAAATTTCAAAATAATGGAGCTAGAGCCTCAAAAAAAGTGTCATTTTGTAGGGCCGTGCTTTACGTGCTTTCAGGTGTGTTCAAATTTTCCCTGGCGTCACTCGTGCCATTTTTACAGGCTTTTGAATGGCGTATCTTATGACGCAGAATGGGTTTTATGGTGGCATATTCAGGATTAGATGCATCCAGTAGTGGTTCGGAAGTTCCAGGATCAATAAACTAGCCACATACTATCCGCCAATGCCATTTATTACCCTTTCCGGAGACTTTTTTTTCTTGACCCGCATTATCTACGCTGCCTTTTGGCCAACACGGCAAGGTGGAACCACAAAGTATAGCTAAAGAACAGAAAAAAAAACAACAGGTACTCGAACTAGAATTGGCAGATCGATAATACACCACACGACTACATTCTCTCAGCTATGTGTTCAAATGGTATAGTATTCTATGCTATAAACATCTACTTCTGCTGGTGCTCCTTGTGCTCCTTGTCGTCACCGTAGGCCTTGGTGCCATAGTGACCATTGATACAGATGATATCCTGGGGTCGGTAATCCTGCTTTCCCGAGAAGAAGACCTCGAGAATCTTCTTGGTGCCCTCGGCGTATCGGCCCTGAGCATCGATAGAAGTGCCGGAAATATGAGGGGTCATGGCGTTTCCTCCTCCGTACTTGTTTCGCATGGTTCTCCAGGGGTGGTCCTTAGGGGCAGGCTGGGGGAACCAAACATCACCACCGTAGCCTCGAATCTTTCCAGACTCCAGGGCCTCGACAATGTCCTCAGTGACACAGATGGCACCTCGGGCAGTGTTGACGAGCCAAGCTCCATCTTTCATGTGAGAAATGAGCTTCTTGTTGAACAGACCCTTGGTGGAAGCATGCAGAGGGCAGTTGATGGTCACAACATCACACAGGGAGAGCATCTCTTCCAGAGACTCGACTCGTCGGCAGCCAATCTCCTTCTCAACATCAGCAGGCATAGCCTGGTAGTCGTAGTAGAGCATTTCCATAGGATCAAAGGGCTTGCATCGCTTGAGCACTCGCTGGCCAATTCGGCCACCTCCAACTGTACCAATAACCTTACCCTCCAGGTCGTACGAGTCCTTGGCAACAGCAGCAACATCCCAGCCGCCAGAAATGATCTGTTCGTGAGCAGGGACAAAGTTTCGGACAAGAACAAGCATGGTCATGAGAACATGCTCAGCAACAGACTGGACGTTGGAGCCAGTTACCTCTAGAACAGCGATATCTCGAGCGTTAGCAGCATCAAGATCAACATGATCGGATCCAACACCGGCGGTAATGCAGATCTTGAGCTTCTTGGCCTTGTCAATTCGCTCCTTGGTGATGTATCCGGGGTGGAAGGGGGTGGTGATGACAACCTCAGCATCGACAATCTCCTTGTCAAGTACGGAATCAGCACCGTCCTTGGAAGAGGTGGTCACAAGAGTGTGGCCCTGAGACTCAAGCCAGTCCCGGAGACCAAGCTCATTCTCGGTACATCCAAGAAGCTTGGGTTCGTCAGCAGCATGGGAGCCGGCATCGTAAAGAACAAGAAGGACCTTCATTATTGTAGTGGTGGTTGTAGTGTTTGTGGGAGTGGTTGTTGTGAGTGTTGATGGAGAAAACAGCACGTCCATTGGACCCTTTTATATTCTTTTCATGGCTATATCACCTCCGCCTTGATCTCGTCAACTTGCATGTCTCATGCCTAGATGTGGTGCTAAGACGGGAAGCCTGTGCGGCTCATTAATTCTAAACCATCGCTAAGGCAACTCCACTGCACCGAACAGCTCTTAGTGTGGCCAAAAATAATAAATAGAAGTAGCTGAAAATCTCAGGGAACGTATAATCAAGATTCACTAGTAAGCTGAACTATTTTGCTAGGTGTCTTTATCTACTATTCCAATAGTTATTCAAGACACAATTACTCCGGATTGCATATCCCGAGCCGCACAGGCGGAACCTGGGAATTTCCGAGCCGCACGACGCGGGGTGGGGGGTGTTTGTATAATGTTGGGGTCAAACTACCGATCAGTAGTGGGAATCGGGTCAAAAAAAGATGAAGGCGTATAACTGGAAGAAATAAGTGGCTTCAGAGTATATAACTAGATGTGAACTTCGTAAACAGTGAAACACAATCGGTCAGTTCGGCTAGGTACCCTCACATCTGTGTTTCGCTCTCCATTGTAGACTTATCGGCAGGAGATAACTGGGGAAGAACGAACTCGGGGGTACTTGGAAAGCTATCAAGTGTTTCATCTACCAGCCTAGTCGTGCTAGAAGATCTTAGACTGTTCCACCATTATATGACTTCAATATGGACAGTGTTGATGATACGTAAAGGATTGTTCTTTGATACCGTAAATAACGAGCAAAATGGCTGCAAAATACCAGCACAAAGGAGGTATTTTTTTAGCACTGGCTAGATCAGACCTATCTTAACATTCATATTTTCGTTTTCGTTGGGATGCATCTCATCCTTCTTCTCGGGATGTTATCTAATCGACTATAATACAAAAGGTTTCGACATCACGTGACTAAAAAGTCATTTAGAAAAAAGTACTGGTCCCTAGCAGGATCGAACTGCTGATCTTCGCGTTGCAAAGTGATGCTATTTCCTTATTAGCACGACGCCTTAACCAACTGGGCCAAGGGACCGGTTGGAATTCAGGGCATTGAAAGGGAGAGAAGCTGTGAAGTTGAGAGTATTTAAACGCGTACGTAGTAGTCTATATCTCCCAGAAACAGTTTTTATAAGCTCTTCTGTTGTCTTTTCATCTCTTGTACCCCGTTTAGTTGATATGTCTGGTTTCCCACCGATAAAGCTGACGATGTCAAGGGGTAAATGGCAGCAATAAGCGCATGGGGACATTTTGGTGTCGGATACAAGTGACTGAAAGCCCAGCAGAAGTCTGAATTAATACGTATTTATAGTAAAACTTCTTATTAGCTGTTGTATTTATCGTTCAACAGTATCTCCATAGTCTGTAACATTGTATAGGATTGACAGAAGAAAGAAGCACACCGTAGTGATGGCTCATAGAGCACGAAAGAAGTGTTATTCTGCACAAAACAAGCTGAAAAAACGTTCCCAATTGCTTATCATAACTCATTTCAACTTTTATTCATCATTAACCAGGTTATCCCTTTTCCTCTCAAGCAAAGATGTTGACAGTAGTGCCAAATACGTGATTAATGTATACTGGGTACAAGGAGTGGCCCATAATCTAACAATGTTATTTTATGAGCATTCTAGGCTTCAGCTTCACCTTGTCTCAGCTTTCTACCTTCGTTATAGCAAGTTGTGCCAATCGTGACCATGGTCTCCACTCCATGATACTTACAAACAGAGAGGAATGCTTCTGAGATATATACCAGAGACAATATAAGCTAGATCTGTTGACTAGCGTCATTCAGGTGCTATTCTCGATCACTTCTTTTACTCATTTTCAAATTTTCTATTGCAGTTTAGCAAGGTCTTCAGGCATGATAATTTTTTGTCTATCCTTGATGCTTTCGGGGCAGGTAGATTCTTCGGAATTACATAATCACTATAATGAAAAGTAGTCTAACGCTTACTATACGCCATCAAAAACGTCATCATTGTCTTATTCTTCTTCATTTCAGCTTTTCAACATCATTCATCCAAGTTTCCCAACGTCTACGTTGTGCCCTGACATCCAAGTTGCTGAAAGAGAAGAGATACTACTTCAAAAGACTCCAGCAGCTATAAAGAGAACTCAGAAACTTACTGATAGCCTTCAAAAACACTACGGGTCTCTTGCCTCTCTCTATTTCACTCTCGATTCTTTCATTCACTGAGCTATAAATGTCCATGGTACCTCTGTCAATCTATGAGGCACAAAATTGCGATAAACCCAATAGAGAAACATACCAATGACAGCATTATGTGGCTAGATGTCCCATTAGAGTCATGTTTACTGCCAATGACTGTTTCTCAACTTCCATATAGCTTTACTTCTTACCCTAGCTTGAGATTTTGTCTCTCCTGAATCGGCTGACTCAATAGAGGCCCAAGGACACTTAAAAAGTATTTACTGTCACCAGGGGTGAGGTTTAGACGCTCTTATCCAGCTTCCTAATGTTAGCTGCTTTTTTTTCACCTATTTTCAGTTTTTTTTGATTAATTGACCTCTACAACGCTAAGTTTGTCAACTCAGATATTGATGCTCACAGAATAGGGATGAATGTGGCTGTCAATCACAACAGAAACAATACGAAGTACCAAATCACTACTGGTATGACATATAGAGGCTATCTATTACTTTCCAGTAGCTATTACTATCTCTAAAAATACTTCTTATACTCGTCTATAGCTTTTATGACCCAATTTATCGTATTGTGTCAGGCCAAGATTTGTCTCCTCTGATGCTTTACAAAATAGAAGTGAGAGAAATGGAGGTGTAAAAACATACTAGAGTCAAGAAATTTTTTGTAGATACCTACTGAGGGCTATCAAAAACAACATGGACTTGCTGTATTTCTTCATTTCGCCTTTATTTCTCTCATTTCTTAGGTTATACCTGTTCAAGAAAATAGACTCTCTCTAAGGTGCTGACAGAAAAGCTACAATCAGCATTTAAAAGTAGTAAACGCAGATAAACGTAGTCTGTAGCATATTACTGAGCGTATTAGGTCTTACGACTCTTTATTTCACCTAAATTCAGCTTTTATTGCCAATTGATCGACTTCTCCATGCAACTGAATTTCAAGCCCTGTATAACAAGTTTATAGAACAGAAGGTATACTGGATAAATACATATTAGAGACAAGAGGAGTTAGTAGCTACAAACTATTAGATATAATTGACCTTCCGGACTTTTTATTCATCTTGATTTCAGCTTTTCATCTTCAGTTTTACGAGTTATACCAATCGCCGTTTTTGTCTTTTCGTTGTATGCTTCCAAACTAGAGAAGCATACTGTGTAAAAGAGACCAGAGGCGTATAAAGATAGCCAATTAAGTACTGCTACTTTCAATAGTTGTTATCATCTACTTATTACACTTCTTTTCAGCTTTTATGTGGGATTTATCTAGTTATCCAAACATAATGTTTGTCGCTTCACTCACGATGCCTACAGGACAGAGGTAACTATTGCAAGATTGTATACCAACTGTAGAGATAAGTTGTCTGTCACATATTTTGTGACTCTATAAACGTCATTTCTAAATTCATCTTCTTCATTTCAACTTTTTCTTTCATATATTCGAGTTATCCCTGGGCCCGCTTCATTTTCACTTCAGATAGTGAAAGAAAAGAATGTAACAAGATAGTAATTGATGTCAGTGTTAACAAGAAGTACAATACTCAAGTATTTAATGACAGCTTTAGAGAACGCATTTGTGTCTGTTCTTTCACAAACCAGCACCATTTCTTTTCCACTAGGTCATTTTCCAATGAATGCTATTCCTCTATGATGCTTGCGAAGATACACAGCAATAATGGTACCGGTACCAGAGACTAAATAAGTGGACAGAACAATAATATTGGGTATTTCAAATGTCAGAAGCCTTTTTTACTAGCTTATTTCAGCTTTTATCTGCCTTTGATCGAGGTCTTCAAAGTCTTGAGTCCTTCAAACTCCAATGATAGCAGAACAGGGAGGGACTCAGTACGATAGTGGTATATTCAAGGGACAAGAATGGGAAACGAACTGCCCACTAGTATCTTTTCAAAACATTCTGACTTATTCATGTCTTTGATCTCTGCTTTCTTCACTTTGTCACGTTATATCTACCCCTAATTCTTTCTCCATCTGCAAAACCCACAGAGCAAAGGAAAATGTAATAATACTGCACACCAATGACAAACAGAAGTTATTGATTGTACAATACCGGCAATATTGTTTTTATGCACTTATTTTTCAACTTCAAGATCTCATTTGGCTTCCTCATACTCCACTTCCTTCAACCGCTATGCACTGACCATCCAGAGTCAAAGAGGAGAATGAGTATAACTCGGTATAAAATGCTTGTATGAAGATAATAGAGGTATTTGTAAATTGAATGAAGTCAGAAGACTTCTAATATATTCTTTTCTTCTCTCATTATAAATTTTAACCCTCTAATATCATGCCAAACCGAGCCATCATTCTAGAGGATGGGCGGGTGAATATTCGAATATAAAACCTACATGGAAGGGAGTTATTGGTCCTATTGGGATACCCTGAGTGATATGAATCTAACAGTAAGGCTATCTCAACTCTGCCATCTCTTTAGACCCCATTATACAACTCCTTCGTCGTGTATATCCTGAACATTCAATAGTGGAAGATAGGCTGCTTATATCCCAAGAAGAAAAGTGAAAAAATAGTGAATGATACCATTGAAAGAGTGATATGAGGTAGCTAATTCTATTAGTTAGCTTCTTACCATTCATTATCACTTTTTTACGTCAACTGTGCCCCTTCCCGCTATGGCCGTAATTTTATCACTTAGAAGTCAAAAAGAGAGAGAGGCTATCTCGAACAAATAATACCGATAAGAGGGCAGTTGCTAGCATCATAACAATCCTTAAGCTAAGAAAAAGTTCTACTAAAAACCCCTTACGTCTCTATCATCTATTTCAACTCACTTTTATACCACCTCTATCACCCAGTCTATACTTGTTGTTCGGAGTCAGATGGGTAGAGTGAGTAGAACCAGAGAATATAGTATATCAGTGAACAACATACGGTACCAGAGGGATCCTTAAGGCTTAGAGACTCTAACCGTCAGCTTCTTATATTTCATTCCAACTTTTTTCTGTCTCGAATGGATCTTGTCTCTTCACATCCATACTGGTACCGCTATAACATTGAGCCTAGAACATGGAAGGTGGATATTCGAAGAGAAAATATCGATAGATAAATAAAATTGATTGTAGACAGTTCTTGTAGTACAATAAACCCAATGGTATAGTTTTTAGTTCTCTATCTAGCTTTTAGCCCATTAATATGCCACTTCTTTCACACCCAGCAAACTTACCCCTTGAGAGTTGGACTACTAGATTGCCTCTGATTCAAGAATATAAGTTGTAACAAATGAGAATTCCACATTTAAAACAATTCTTTAGTCTAGAGTACGCTAATGGTCACCTTCTTACCTTTCAATCGTCATTACCTATCTCAATAGTACCTTTTCCGTCTGTGTCTCTGAGATGAATAAAAGTGACAAGGATAAGAAGTGTGTGAATATCCGAAGAAGAGCTGTTGATGAAGAAGAGGTATATATGGGTAGACCTACCAGGTGCGCCTGGCCCGATGGTGAAGTTATTCTATCTCTGTGATACTTTTTGTTCACTATCACACTACTTCCTTTGCTGTCCACTTATACACGATCAGAGCAAGAAGATAGAATGCACACACTATGAGGAAAAAAGTTTTAGCAAGAACATATGATGTTATAAAATGGATCCTATAAGCTAGAAGACTTTCAAAATCACCTTGGTATCTCTTAATATTACTTTTTTATCTAAATATACTCGTATCTAAGTCCAACAGCTGGCCTGTGCAAGGTCGAGAAGATAGTGAGGTGATTTAACAGAGATAAAACCTATGTAAGAGAGAGTATTGATACTAGTAAAACAAATATAAAGATGCAACACTAAGGGACAAGCTCTCATTGCTTTGAGATATCTATTGCCTCACGTATGTAGCATTTCCTCCAAACTCCACATTGGAACACGTTCATAGTCAGGAAGATAATGCGAAAATATCATGAAATGATATTTTGGTAAAGGGAAAATTGGTACCAAAGAGCTCCACTAAGTCAAATGAAGCCAATGGTTATCTTTTTCTATTACTGTACTAACTTTTGACAGTGACTTATTTCTATGTCTCTGTATAGAACTATCAAGCAAAATAAGGAGAGTGAAAATGAAAGACATTAAACTGATGTAAGCAAATTGAGTGACACTATCATAGTCCTTAAAGGCAATGTGGATCTGGGGGCAAAGTAATTTCCTATCCAGATCTGTTTTGTCTCACTCTAATAGACCACTTCTCTCACCTAAATACTACTTCGTAGTCGAGAAGGAAGAAACGTATTTCGAAAGGATATAAGTGATATAAGAGAAGTGACTGATACCGAAATGATTTACAAAGAGTAATAAAGCTACTGGGACCACTTTTTATCTCTCTGCACAACTTTTTAGCTCACTTTTAGACCATTGCCTTCACCCTCCTTGTATCGTACATGATGTCATAGTGAGGAAGAAATGTAAATATCGGAACAAGAGATACTACAGGGAAGAGAAAAATAGTACTGATGGGATTGAAAAGGTCAGAATATCTCACTTAAGGTATTCATGTATCTCATTCTAAGCTTTTAACCCCAATATGTTATTTCAGTTCATGACTATAAACTGAATTACAAATGGCTAGATCGTGGGGTGTAGAGACCTAACAGATTATTACGACAGAAGGGAAAATATTGGTGTACGAGTGATTAAACAGATGATATAAATGCAACTTCTAGGCTCATACCCCTTACGATAGCTGTTAGCCCTAATATATCACTTCCTCAACCCTGCATATACCAACTGATGGATGTCAGAAAGAGAGATTGAGAATATCTCAAAGGAATATTGACTCAATAAAAATAAAAGTGGTATACAAAGGATCTGTCTAATTAGTAGAGTTGTATTGTCTACTTAAATCTCTCTCTTATAAGTTTTTACCTCGAATTACGTTTTATACCTTCACGCTTATGTAATAAACTAACCAAAGTTAGGAGAAGTAAAGGACATAATCAATAAATATCAGATAATAGTGACTTCATGGGGACATATTGAGTCAGATAACTGTAACCATCAACTCTTCTCTTCCCCTGATAACTTTTCACTCAATATGAATCCTAACATCTTCTCTTCATGATCAGAAATATTGGGCCTTGAAATAAAAGATGGTTGTCTCCAAAAGTACTATTGAAGTAAGGCAGAAAAAGGATTCAGCTTGATAAGTAGACTCAGATGAGTTGAATGGCAACTCTATTGTTTCTGACAACATCTTTTATAGCTATTTTACCGACTTTTTCCTGAGTCTGGATTCAGGTCCCTACTCGCTGGATGACAAAACAGAGATAGACAGTAGAGAAGAATACCAGAAACAACAAGAAGTAGTGAGATGTGTACCAAAAGCCATTAAAAATACTATGAGGGTTTTATTATGCTTAGTTTCAGCTTTCCATCATCGATACATTGGCATCTTCCTGACCATACTTTTTGTATCTCCTGGTGAGCTCACAGAAAAGAGACAACTGGGGCAGCAATACGTCCAATCTCTAGATAGATGTGGCAATTAGCACTAAATATGGCTAGCTGAAGTTTTAGTGTCTTTTCATGTTACATTTCAGCTTTTATTTGCCAGCTATTCAGCTTTTTACTACCAGTACCCAGATTTTTACAAGTATTGATGATCACAGAAGAGAGAGCAGTGAGACAGTACTACTAACCAGATGCATCCAGGAGCACAACATTGCAAAGATTCAGTTTGTATAAGAACTATCAAGAGCTCATATCCGTTAATTTCCTCTTTTCTTCTTTTGTTTATCACATCCCTACGCCTATATTTGATGTTCAATCAGTAAGGTTGATAGAAGGGAGAAATACATGATAGTGGTGAATATTAATAGCCCAAAGGGGTAGTCAGACGTACAACACTAGCAGATCAGACTTGCTGAACTTCTCATCAAGCTCAATTACAGCTTTTCTTCATCATAAAGCATGTTGTTCCTTTTCTCTTAACCAGAGATGTTGACAGAAGTGCGAAAATTGAGAATAGCTTATACTGAGTACAAAACTAAGTGGCCCCTTATGTCTTACTGACTCTTTCATATGTCCTGGGTCTTCCATTCGTCTTTATTTCAGCTTTCTATCATCGATTCATGACGTATCTCAATCGTGACTGTGGTGACAACTGATTTCACTAGTTGGAATAACTAAGTAGGACATCAAGAAAAGATGAAATGAACTGATATAAAATGCCCGAGAGCTTTTAGCTAGCTACAAGTGTGTCAATTAGCACTTCTCATTGTTGCTGGTATCTTTTACTACTGTGTATCTCTCTTTTCATCAACATCTTTGATGCAGACAAATTGTTGGCTTAAGGAAAATTCGAATATATGATGAACAAAAGCTGAATTGAGATATGATGAAACGCATAGAATGCTTAGAAAACTTAGTGTTGTACGACAGACAGCTCTTGGGTGCATTAGTATGTATTGCTGTTACAATACCTCTGTTCTATGGGCATGGGTGGAGCGGCTGGAATACCAGTCTGCTATAACTTGAGAAATTGAGTAAGATAACTTGTAATGAAGAGATAGAGAAGCCCTATTACGTTTTTGACACTTGATAATAGGTAGTGGACAATTTCTTTAAATCCACTTGAAGATATTGCTACCGGTACCATATGTCTACTATCGTTCGTTGAGAGAAACTAAGAAAATGTTGACACAAGCGATCAAATTGAGGAGTAAAACCAGAAATCAAGTAGAATAAAATTCCCAAGACGTTTTAAGGACTCTTGGCTTTTTCAAAAACGGCTTTTGGTTGCTCCCAATAAGTTTTATTGTCATATAACCTCTGTTATGGAAGCATCACAGCCAGCACTTTGAAATCATGACAGGGCTAAGTTCATAGATTGAGGAATAAAAGTTGAAGAAGGATATAAAAAGTAGTCAATGGTAGCATAAATGGCTTCAAAAAGAAAACATATAGCTCATTCATATCTCTGGTATAAATATATTGGATATTTCCCTCTATTTCGGAAGCATCACTCGGAAAATCAAAACACGAGATCAATAAAGCTCGACGAGTGGAATACCAACAGGTGAAAAGGGGTGGCACGAGACTCAGTAGTACGTGTATACGCTGTAAAGAGCTATTGAGAGTCTTACGTTACTTTATTGTCGTCTTTTTCATCGAAGCGTCGACTATTCCTATGTGTGGTTCTTCTTTTATTTATTGATGCTCACACAACTGAGATTATGCAATGATATTAGTGACTGAAGTTCCATTATCAACTTTATGCCTTGATAGACAGCATGAGTATATTATCTCACATTAATTCAGCTTTCTTTCTTCAATTTATCGAGATATCCCATGTCATGATTTTGCCCACGGTTGTGATCTTGACAGAAGAGAGGTAAGTGTAGTGGGAACAAGAATAACTACAGCTATAGAAGTGCACTATCGTTGTTATCTCACTTAATTTCATCTTTTTTCCCCATTTTATCGACATATTCTTTGTGTTGAGTGACTCCTTCCAAATTGGATTGGCTGAATAGAGGGAAATACTGTATACAACGAGTCAGTAACTATACGAAGTACCCAGAGGCCCTTTAATATATATATAAAAAGCGCAGCGAAATTCTCATTCTTCTTTAACTCATGTTTTGTTTCTCACTTATCGAACTATGCCAATCAATAATGTTTCCCTCAAATTATGATGCTGGCAGAGAGAGGTAAGCGTAGCTTTTATACATAAGGCTGCTTAAAAGAAGTTACCTGAGGTATAATAGCAGCTCAATGAGTACTCCAGACCTTTTTTTAATATCGATTTCAACATTTATTCGTTGATTAGTCGATCTATTCCCACACCATATTTTAGAATTTCTCGATAATATATACAGAAGTAGAAATATAATTTTATGATATACAAGAGACATCAAAAATGGCTAATTACTCACAGTTAACTACAATGAACATTTTTGTGTCGCTTATGTGACTTCATTCCTCTTTTATTGTTTCAGACGTCGAGCTACCATTTGTCTGTGCTCTGTCTCCACACAGTTGCTGAAAAGAAGCAGTGTAAAAAAAGCTAGGGACTTCCAGGAGTTATCAATGGCTTACTATTGACTGCTAAAAAGGTTTTCTACCACTCATGTTTTTTTCCTTTAGCCAATCGTTTGAATTTACTCGAGATATACCAAACCAACATTTTTGTCAAATTATGATACCCCCAGAACAGAGGTTGATGTGGCTTTTAAAATCGTAATTGTAGCACCAAAAAGATGCTCAATAGTATATCAATACTTGTAGCATGATAGACCGTTAAAGTCCTTTTTTATACTTCTTTTCAGCTTTTCTTCGTCAATTTATCGAGTTATCCCTCGCCAACTAATTCTAACCTCCAAGTTGCTGGCAGAAGAGATAGTGATACATGTGTGAAAACAGACTAGGCGTAAGGAAAAGTGTTCAATATACCACTAGTAGCCACAAATTATTGTCTTAGAATCTTCTTGTTCTTCATTTCAGCTTTTAGTCCTAGATTTATCGTGTTATGTCAGTTTAGTTTTGACTCTCTGACCGTGAAGCTTACAGAAGTGCGATAACCATAGCAGTAATAGATACCACCCCTAGTTAGAAGTGAATTTTTTACCATTGAAGTCATATAAACGATTTGAATTTACTATTCTACTTTATTTCAGCTTTTATTCAACTCTTTGATCGAGTCAACGCAGCCTCAGGGTTTACCTACACCTATGATTCTTACGTGGAAATATCGCTGCACAGTTGTTCAGTGATAGCAAAAACTTAAGAACTGCAAAATATCAGCTACAGGAGTGTCTACCATTTCATCTCCTACTTTATTTCATGTTTTCTTAACTAATTCATCAATTAATCTTGACACTTATTTTCGCCTTTCTCTCAAGGATCTGCACAAAAAGAGAATACAGCAGCATCACACAGGAAAAACTCGAACTAGACGTTCATTGACTACTAATATATATTTAGTACAGCCTATGCCGATTTAATTTCTCCACGTTTCCTTTTGCTCTTCGACTTATCAATTTATGCCAATTCATCTTGTTTGTCTCTTAATGGTGCATACAGAAGAGAGGTAAAAGTCGCAGGAATACATACTGAGAGCAGCCAAAACTAGACATTGAGGTAGATACGGCCTTTTAAAACTGCATGCTGCTCTTTTTATACTGCTTTTCAGCTTTTATTCGTTATTTCGGTGCTTGATCCCTACGTCTACATTCGTCTCCCCATCCGTAAAACTCACAGAACAGTGAATAAACGTATTTGTACTTACCAGGGACACAATAAGTATTCAATTGCTTACCAATATCTTCATAAAGCGTCATGAGAATCTTCCTCTAATCCATTTCAACTTTTCTGTGTGGTATTTCAAGTCTTAGTTTTTTTCTCCCATTCATTGGTGCTCACACAACTGAGAAAAGTACAGTAATAATACATGTCATTGACCACTGAAGTCAGTAACCAAAGCATTTTTAGCGCTAAAAATGACACTGTCTTTCAAGCTACTTCAGTGCAACTTTTATTTGCTAATTAATCGAGTTGTCCCTTAGCTTTCATTTGGTCTGTAGTTAATGACACCCACAGTACGGGTAGAATATAGCAGTAACTGAGACTAGATACATTCTGAGATTGAGAGTTGCTTTTATTTAGCTGTCTAAAGCGTCCCAGATCTCTTACTTCTATTTATTTTGTCTTTTCTTTGTCAGGTATTCGAGTTAGACCAAACCAAGCTTTAGTCAGTCCATCTACTGGATGACCATATACCACTGAAATGAGACAGTAACACGTTGATACCATATAGTGCCGGTCTTACGTATAGTACTAGCTGAATAGACGTCCTAGGTCTTTTCTCCTACTTCAATTCAGGTTTACTCTTTGAATATGCGAGTTGTCCCTCGCCAACATTTTATCTCTCCTTCCAAGATACTAATAGAAAAGAGAGAGAAGCGGTATAAACTGAAACCAGAAACATACGTAAGCTGTGATTGGAATACTGGAAGCTTGAAAAACGTTCTGGACAAGTTATATAGCTTCATGTAATCTTTTCATTGCCATTATACCGAGTTGTATCACATTTACATTTTGAATATACGTAGAATTGCTGACAGAACAGAGAAAACTGCACAATAACGCATATTAAAGACACGTATAAATAACCCATTACGCTATGCAAGTTATCAACAGTGTCTTGAGCCTCTTAATTTTCTTAATTCCAGCTTTTTATCTTCCACTAATCGAGTTTTATCGATCGTGAATTTGGCCTTCCGTAGGATGCTTACAAAACAGAGGTAGATTCAGTGGATTACATACCAGTGACTTAAATGAGTTATTTATTCGTAGCTAATAGCCATATATTTCATCAGTAGCTACTTTTTATGCCTCTTCACAGGTTTTATTCTCCAAACTGTCAAGTTACCCCCAACCTCTGATTGTATATGCTTACATAACTAAGGTAAATATGGTAGTACCGGTAGTACTTATTGAGAGAAGTTGAAAGTGAATTGAAGGACATGAATGGCTCACGCTTAGCATCATAAGAGTCTTATACTACTTCATTTCTGCTTTTGTTTGTCATTTTATCAACTTACCGCCGCGTCTCAGTTATATGCCCACACCCGACATAACGACAGAACAGATTTATACAGTATAAAAGGATTAAGCAAACTAGGGGTGTCACAGTACTGTATTATTAGCTATATAGAAGGGAATGAATCTTTTGTGTTACCTTTTTCCAGCTTTCCTTCGTCAATTAATCGGTTATGCCTGGTTATGGTGTTTGTTTCTCCAATTAGGATGTTCATAAATAGACCTATGACTGCGAATAACATCTAAACAGCAAACAGAAGATGTGGTTTGCACAATTTTAGCTAATCGGACATTTATAGCGTTTTTTCATAATCTATTTCAACTTTTGTTCGTGAATAATCGACATACCCATCTCTCAATTTTGTTGCAATCGTTGATGCATACAGAAAAGGGAGGATGCAAACAGTCATTGTATCTAGATATATCAAGATGTCGACATGAACCAGATTTTAGTAATTATAATTGTTAAGATATCCTTGTTTCACTTAATTTCTCCTTAAAATTCTTCATTTATCGATGTTCGAACACCTACAAGTTGTCTCTCCACTGATGATGCCACTTAGCAGAGGAGGAAATGATACTAGGTATCACCGAGAGCTGTCACATCTAGCCCCTTTTTGCTAGATATTTCCTTGTAAGACGTCATGAACCGCTCATTACTAACACTTCAGGCTTTTCTCTTTTAATTATCTAACTACTTCTCCTCCCCCTGTTACCTCACCATTTTGCTACCTGTACACCAGAACTGAAATTTTCAGACTTTCAAAGAAGGCTGGACTTTAAGAGAAGTCAATAATTGCTTTATTACAGCCGACAAAAGTACCATAGGCAACTTCTTGTAGTCCCTTTCAACTTTTATTGACTCGTTTATCGCATCATCTCCGACCACCCTCAGACAGAGATCCAAGCTAACACCAACAAGTGAATTTCATCTCTACCGGATATATCTAGCAACCTAGAGTAAGAAATTAAGTAATTTGTACTGTCAGTACTGATACGAATCACTTCTTACGGCTCTCATCAACTTACTTTGGTGACTAATCCTGCTATGATTCCGGCTCATTTATCGTGTCCTCCAGGCAGCCATCAGAACACTGTAGTTATGAGTAATGGGAAGTGAAATTGGCTTGAATAACTGCCTAAATACTTTATATGCAATAGGCTGAAGAGTATCTCTCAGCTTCTTTTCTTCTATTTCGTCTTTTATACGACGTTAATATTGAAATGTCCGAACCTCATATAGTTGTCCCGCCTCTGTCATCATCACAATATTGGCCATGAAGTGTAATAGAAGTTATTGGTAATAACAATCACCTGTAAATTTTACAATATCACCTGTAATAATGCCTTGGGTCTCCCAATTATCTTCATTTCTGCATTGATTTCGCACTTAATCGAGTTATCTTTCCGTTGCATTTAGTCTCCCTTGAATGCGGACAGAAAAGAGAGAAATGCAGTACCTGTAGCAGATGTTACCAGCAACAGCAAAAAGTGTTTAATTGCATAATAATTGCTATAAAAACACGGGAAGTACCTTATCTCGCTTTATTTCAGGTTTTTCTTCTCATTAATCGAGCTATCCCTAGCCTGCTCTTGCCTCCCAAATCTGAGTTACAGAGAGAAATACCGTAACGGTATATATGTGATAACCAGTTAACGTAAGATTCCAAAGTGCGCAATAGTGTTCAAAGACTCTTGCTCTTAGCAGATCCGCCTTAACAAATGTAAAAGGGGCTGACCGAGGTTGTAGTGTCGGGAAGGGCTGGTGATTTTGGTGGTAATCTTCCTAGTCCGGTCTCCGATGGTCGGGTGTTCCGGGAAAAAGGTGTTAACGGAAATCTGAAAAGGGGCTTCAACTCTTGTCAAGTTGACTCTTCAATGAATAGGGGTAATCCTAATCAAGCTTGGTGAACTCAAGAAGGGGAGAAAGGCGAAGGTAGGCGTTTGTAGTAGCTATACCTGTGTAGTCGATGTGTCGAGGTTGTTTGCCGATCACTTTCTACGTTCCACTCTTGGTAGAGAAAAACAGGGGAAAATGCGACAGTGCGCAGAAATGTATTTCATGTAATTATATAGTGACTGTGTCTCCAGTCCAGAATATACCTGCAGGATATACCAGCACGGTCGGCCGACGTGGCACTGCAGCTAGGTAAGGGAAAATAGGGGTAGCAGGAGGGCTCACATATACTAAGGCAAAACAAAAGTGTCCTAATATCTACTATTAATTACTATGAGCGTTTTGGATCTTCGAACTACCTAATTTCAGCTTCTGTCCTTCAATTTATCATGTTGTATCAACCCTGCTTGGGTCACTCATTTTGATAGTTACAAAACAATGAGGATTACTCCAGAAATATACACTACTTGTAGCGACAACAATGAGCTCCCATTAATTTATTATTAGCCTTGATGGTATGTTATCAGCCACTTTTTATTCTTGTTTTCAACTTTTTTACTGCTCAGTCAAAGCTTCCAAACATGACTGCTGTCTCTCTGTCCATGGTGTTTTGCAGAAGAGGTAAATGTAACCTTAGTATTAATCATTACCATATATTAGTAGTTTAAACGTTCCAAGTGTCACAAGCGACTTTTTCTATTTTATTTTCAGCTTTTCACGTCTTCTATCCTTTTATCCCTACCCCTTCTTTTTGTCTCCACATCTGCGATGACGGCAGTGAGAGATATCTTGCAGTAATGAATACCAGAAACGACAAGAAGTAAAAAACTGTAGAATACAAGTTTGGTTAATGCTTTCAGCTGTTAAAACATCTGATTTTATCTTTTCATTGTCATTATAAGCGATATTCCTGTGAGTGTATTTAATCTCTCATCGTTGCTGAAACAACAGAGAGGAATATATAGGACTGATAACTTACTAAAGACAAGATGTAGTAGCTCATTATTTATTATTAGTCCCTCAAAGTGTTCTGAGCCTCTATTTCGTCTCAGTTTCACCTTTTATTCTTCCATTCACCAAGTTTTACTAATCAAGTATTTTGGCTTCCGTATGGTAATCACAAAAGATAGGGAACAATGTCGAGACAACACTCGAGGCATGTAACAAAATCTTAGTTAGCTACTATGGACTATATCTAAACCGTTGTTAGTTATTTGTTATAGTTCTTTATAGCTTTTATTCTTCACTTTATAATGTTCTTCCAGCCCGCGATTCTCGACACCTACAGAATAGAGCTGAATGTACCATAAAAATGTATTTAGGGCAACCAAAAGTTGTATTTCACAAAGTAGTGATCTAAATAAAGCTTCCTGGGTCTTTTTTTTTACTAATTTCAGCTTTTTTTATGTTACGAAATGGACTTATCGCTGTGCCTGAATTGTGTGCTTGGGGAGTCTATTCAGTGTGTAGAGAACAGAAATATATACGACACTATTACCTGAAAGAGGCACTGAATAGCTACCAATTATCTACTGCTAATTATTCAAGCTATTGTGTGTCTTTTGTGTCACTTATTTTCGCATTTATATATCATGAGCGAGATATACCCACATCAGGTGTCAATACCGAACTCATAGACGGCTACAACCTGGTTATTGGATGAGTTAAAGAATAAAAAAAGTTCATTATGTTCTTCCTAGATACTAGTAGTTATTTGAGCATATCTATGGTCACTCAACCACTTTTATATGACTTTATTCACTTTTTTTGTCAACTTCATGATGGTGAGATAAAGTGCAGTCGTAGGGGCAGCTTGGATATTGACAGAAAAAAGCTGGATTTAAGTAGAAAAAGATTCTCATGAAGTTTTTAATGACTTATATTACGTGGCATATTATTTTCCTATGCGATCAATATCCCAAACTGCAACATTATCTACTATTTGTAAGCGTCATGGATGTAGAGGCAAATATCATGGGTCTAGATAACTTGATATTTGAACAATAAAAGCTGAAATAAAGTATAGAAAGAAGTTGATAACAGCTAAGACAGCTGCTATAAAACAATCGTCAGTTTATCTTATCGCTCTGGTAGATATTTCAAGTATTCATCTCTGTTTTGTAAGCGCCCTATTGAAGGTCAATAAAGGAAAATTGGGCTACCGGTACATGGTAGCTCGATAAATCGATGAAATAAACATGAAATGAAGAAAACTAAGAGATCCATAATACTCTTTGTTAATACCTGTAGGTTATAAGCTGCTTGTTCTTACTCTTAGTAGGTATCACTCCTGCAATTCACTACTATTCCAGAAACCTGGAATGCGTGAGTTTGACGTTTAGGAATATGTCGAATAAAGAGTGAATAAAACTACTAAGGGAGTAAAAATGGAACTCTCACATTTTTTGGACAGCCATCTTTGTGCATTTGAACACCTAAATATGTTACTCGCTAATGCTACTGCTTTATTTTCCCTGTTCTGAAAACACTGGGAAGTATAGTGACAAAGCTCATATCCGAGATAACTCGATCAAATAGCAAAGAAAAGTTGGAATGATGTAATATAAAACGCTAGAGATGTTCATCTCTCATTGAAAATTTTCTTGAGTCTTTTATTTCACTTCATTTCGGCTTTTTTATCGATTATTCGACTTGTAACTATGCTTGAGTTTTACCTATCCAACATTGGAGCTCACAGAGCAGAGAACAATAGGAAGAGTGGGAAAGTAAAGTCCTGAAGTATAAAACATCCTGCAATTAGCTGCCCAGATTGTAAGTAGCTTCTTGGTCTCTTCATTCTATCAACCCCAATTCAAGATCTCAGGACGGACCCGTAATTTGCCGGTCCATCAAAGATGTACACGACAGACGTTGAGTGAAGCATTAATACATTCATACTGTATAATAGTTACCAATCATTTAACATTCGTCATTTAAACGTGCAAGACAATTTATTCTGCTTCATTTCGTCTTATTTCGTCTAATATTCAGGTTTTTCTCGAAGCCAACAATTTGTCTCTTAATCAAAGACGATCAGAAAAGAGAAATGCACTGAGGTAGTAGATAACGGGACAAAAAGAAGTGGTTGGACGCATTGATCCAGCGTAAATAGTATTCTGAGTATCTCAAATCACTTCATTTGAGCTTTTATTCGTCGTCTACCGAGTTATTGTTACACTTCTAACAGTTTCACATTTGAGCTGCAGAGTAACAGAGGGAAATACAGAGAAGTAACATACTAGGAACAAGGGAAAGCTAGCAGAACTCTACTAGCAACTATACAGAGTATCTAAAACTTCTTTAAACTGCTGATTTCAACTTATTAATTCCCAAAAATTGAGATGTACTCGAGAGTGATTTTGGTTTCTCTTTCATGGTACTTACAACAGACCCCAGCGAAGCTCAAGTACTAATGACCCACAATAAAGAGCTGAATAAGCACTTTTAAAGCCAAAGAAGCGTTCTGAGTGCTTTACCTTACTCCATTTCAACTTCTTCTGACTACAAGCGAGTTATCTCATGCTCTGAGTTTTGTCTTTCACTCTCACCACAGAGATCAATATTTAGTAAAAGTAATGTTCTGTTAGTAGCAGAAAATAAATGAAAAACATCAATGGGAGTCCAATGAATCACTCTACAAGCAGGTCTTTAATACCTCTTCATCTCGCTCTTTTAACTCATAACAGTTGTCTCTCTATTGGTGGTGCACAGAGAGTGTTGGTAGATGGGTGTAAATGCAGTAGCAGAATATATTAATTGCATAGAGGAGTAAAATTTAAGATACAGTGAATCTTGAAAAATGCTATTGGCATTTTGGTCTACTTCATTTCAGCTTTTCTCTACCATGTTTTCAAGTTTTCATGCACACCTACAAGCTCGAAATCTCGGATGCTGAAAGAAGAGAGACAAAGTCAGTACAATAATACTTCGGTAACTACAAAGGGTACAGAAAGATTTCCTAGAGGTCATAAAAAATGTGATGCTGCCCTTTTCTCTTCTGCTCATCTTTTCCTGCTACATCTATAGAGGTATACACTCAGTGATCTCCCTCCTTATATACGAAGCTCATAATACGTGAGGTGGGTGTACAACTATTGTTCTTATGGCATATTAGTATGGTTTGGCACACATTAAAAATCCTTTTAAACGTCCTAGGAATCTCATACTATGTGATTTCGGTTTCTATTGATTGTTTTGTCGAGTCTCTCATCTTTCTCTAAAGTGTTCCGCCTTTTATGAAGTTCACAGAGTACGAAGTAGAACGACACATATCAGGGACACCAAAAGTAGTCAGTCACTTACTAGTAGTCTTCAAAAACGTCACTAGTCTTTCTTCCGCTTTGATTTCAGCTTTTCTCTATTAATATTCTTGTTATCCCAAGTCCTAGTTTTGGACACTCAGTCCTGGTACCCTCCGAAATGAGATATACAGTAAAAAAAACTTGCTAATCACTACCAAAAGTAGTCGAATGTTTACTAGTGGGCTTCTAAACTGTTATGAGCCAATCTGCTTACTATTTGTAGCTTGCATTCTTCAAATATTCAAGTTGTTCCAACATGATTGTGATCCACCCCCATGCTAATGACTTAAGAGAGGTTAATTCGTGAGAGCTGTGTATCAAACGCAATTATAGACGACCAATAGCACAGAAGTAAATGTGCTAAATTTCATGGGCAACCTCTTCTACTTCATTTCAGTTTTTATGCGTTAAAAAACAAGTTATCTTCGTGTCTGTATTTGGTCGTTAGTGCCCACACAACAGGAGAATTGTGATAAAAGCTTTATGCATCAGAGATTAATGAAGAAGCCTCATATCAGCATCTTAGCTCTAGAAATGCATTGAAAAGCGCGCTATTCTTCCTTTCGCCTTTTCCTTCTCAATAGTCGAGTTATTTCTACGCGCTCATTTCGGCTCTCCATCAAGTTGCTGACGGTAAGAGACTACTACGGGGTTATTGTAAACTATGACTACAAGTGATATTTAATTATCTGTTACAGCTCACTATTGGTGAATTTCTTCTCTTACATGTCTTTATTTCAGCTTATCTCACTCATTATATCCGGTTATCCTCGTGAATGATTCTGTCCCTCCATATATAAATTTTCCAGCAGCGATGAATGTAGCAGAAATACATACTAACGGCAGCCCAAAGTTTCAAGCCTCACAATAATGTCTATTTGCACCTTTCAAACACTTAAACCGACTTCCTTTCAACTTTTCTCTGAGAATGTATCGAATATTCCCACGGCTGCGTTCTGTCTACAGTTTTGGGATATTGAGACTTGAAGTAATACGGGAGTAATACATGCAGTATAAGAAGAGATAAGTAATTACCTACAAAGGGCTGTTAAGAGCACTAAAACACTCTTAATTTTCTTCAATTCATCTTTTGTTCATCGGTTTATCGAGTTAACCTCCACCATGGACATTTCCTGTCAAAGAACAAAGATGAATGTAATAATGCAAGAGCTGAAAAACAGCAACAAGCTGTCACATATATATATTTTAGGTGGCTAAACATTTTGAGAGCTCTTTCTCTTTTGAATTCAGCTCTTGTCTTTCAATATTTCTACTTGCGGTTCCGCCAGACCCTGAGATATGCCCCTCAACCCATGATACAGGACACGGGTAAAAGTTGTAGTAGAACATATAGGGAACAATAAAAGGTAGTTGTTTAGCTGCTAGTAGTTTCACAAACCTTTTGAGTCCCTCATTTCACTTGTCTTCAGCTTTTATACATCAATATGGTTGATTACCCTATATCACAGGTTTTCTCGTATCCATGTTGCACGACAGAGAGGAATAAGCAGTAATAATTTACCTGCAATATTATAGAAGGGATTGCAGTACAGTTATGGTAAGTTTTGCGCTGTGAGCTTGTGATTTTACTTCATTGTTGCTTTTCTTGGTCGACTGATCGATATATTCCAGCCCCTGTCCCAGTAGTCATGATATTGACATAAGGCAAGACTGTGGAATTTACCTGTGGCGCTTGTAAAAAGCTATAAGTCGAACAGCTACACCTATCAATCTGTCAAGGGGACTTTAATCCTGCTTCATTTCAGCTTTTATCCGTCATCCGATCCTCTTTTCCCTGTGACTACACCCTTTAATAAAGATCACAGATCAGGGGTTTCAACAGTATTAGTTCATATTTGGGATTCAAATGTAGTCAGATCTTTATAGCTTGCCCCCCAAAGAGTCATGAAACTGATATAATACTTTTTTTCAGCTTTCGGCGCTATTTATTCGAGTTATCTCAGCCCGAGTCTCGTCGGTTCGTCTATGTTGCTTACTCAGTTGAGATAATACTGTATGTAGACGTAAAAGCTATAAGAAAATATTTTGAACCGTATAAAATTAACTTTCCACACGCCCTTGGTCTGTTTTTCTCTTTCATATCATCTTTATTCCTTGAGTAATCGACTTGATCCATCTCTTCCCTGACGATGCCGACAGAACAGAGAAAGGTACCAGCATGAATAGAAACAGGTACCCGTACAAGAAAAGACAAACTGCATACTGATGGGTATAAAGAGTGTCATTGATTTTTGTATATCCTTCCATTAGTCAATATATCCACCTATAACAGTTCATTCATGCATCTTCACCTATAATGCTAGCGAGAGAAATGCAGTACAAGTACCGGTAGGGGTAGCAGCAACGACAAGAGAATATCCACATGGTAGAGTTCATAAATATAAATCATTCTAAACTTTTTCATTGCCTATTATCAGCTTTCCTTCTTCGATATAACGAGTTATGCAAATGTGTAATCCTCTGTCTTGTTTACAGAACCGAGGTAAACGACATACGCTTACGAAATAACTACAACAAACAGTGTTAATTATTTTACTGCCTGTTGGAAAATATCAGGTGCTCCTTTTTCAACTTCGTTTCAACTTTTATTCGTTAAATAACGACTTACCTTTATGCCTGGACATGTCTCACACACCGATGTTTTTCACACAACGAGGAGAACCATTGAAACACAGAAAGCAGGGGCATCCAGAAGCTGTTACCTACCAGCTGTTACCTGTTTTAAACATCACTAAACTCTTGAAATTCTTCATTTCATCTTATCATTCCCACTTACTTGAGCCACCAAACCAGAATGTCTGTCGCTGCATCTGAGGTGCCCTCGGGAAACACGAAAATGTAGCAGCAATACAAACTTGCGACACGAAAAAGTAGTAATAAATACAACATCAGCTAGTTAAGCATCGTGAGCCTTTTATCTTACTTTATTTGAGCTTTTATTCTACAATTATTCGACTTATCCCGGAGCTGACAATTTGTAACTCAATGACTGTTGACAGAAAAGATAAAAACATCACGTAATAGAAGCCAACAACATCAAGAAGTGACCAGCTGCATCATTTCAACTGGGAAAATGTCTCGTGCGTTGCGCCTTATCTCAGTCAATATTTTCATTGCCTATCATGACCGAGTTAATCCTACGCGTGCATTTTGTCCCTCCCTTGAGGTGCAAACAAAACAGGGGTAAATACAGAAATTGTACGTATTAGGGACATGAATAATTTGGTAATATCCTATAAGCAGCAGTGTAGAGTATTAATAGCTTCTTACTTCTCTTTATTTCAGCTTTTCTAATGCTAGTAAACAATATATCCAAACGTGATGATTACTTCTATACCCAAGACGCCGACAGAATAGAGATGCAAATAGCACTGACATATACTAACTACAGGCACAAGCATTATAACACATACTATAGACTATTCTAAACGTCATGAGAGTCTTATCCAGCTTCCATTCAGCTTTTATATGTCCTCTATCTAAGTTCTCCCTACATCGGTATTGGCAACATTCAAGATATCGAAAGAAGAGCATGTAATGAGGGGAAAATATAACTCAGTGACAGCAAAAAGCCTCTAAATATAAATACCAGTAGCTTTTAATAATGCCATGATGATCTTCATTCACCATATATCTTCTTTTCTTCTTCAATAAACGCACATCTGCCGAGTCTTGATATACACACTTCTCTATGATGTCTTCATAGTTGAGTACCGGTACTTGTCACAATAAAAACTAACAGAAGCAATCCAAGGTTGTAATAATAAAGAATGATAGCTGTATTAATGACACTGATAACTTTTTTTGCTCTACTTTGGTGTTTGTGAGCCAGAATCCCAACCTATACCTGCGCTGTGTTTTTCATACATCGTAGGTGCTCATACTATCGAGATAAATTCTGCAGAAAAACATACCAGAGACACCAGAAAGTAGTTAGTTCTTTGCTAGCAGTCTTGGTCAGAATCATGAACGTTTCACTCTACTGGATTTCAGGCTTGCTCTGTCCTTTATTCGAATTCCCCTGTCTGTATTCAGTCTCTTCGCCAATGTGCTGAAAGAAGAAAGAGCAAAGCATCATAAAACTAGCTGAGCAATTGAAAAAGTGCTCAAATCCTGCTAGTAGCCTCCAAAACATAGAATACCTCTTAATTATCTCTACTTCATCTCAAAACCTCACTTTTATCAGGTTTTCCCGCTCCATGGTTTTAACAATCTACAATGATCATAGCAGAAAAGGAAATGTCGCAGTAATACATTCAAAGGGCCGAGGATAAGTTGTGAAAAGGGTATATTACAGTTGAAATAACGTCTTGGGTCTCTTTTTCCTTTCCATTTAAACTTTTATTCCTTACTCAATTGACTTATTCTGATACCGGTACCCGAATATGCCCATTGGATCGAATATGCCCATTGGATCGATATGTACAGAACAAGGCGAGATACGACATGAAGTCAACAGGAGATATTCATAAGTGACTCCATTCTGGTTATTAGCTATCTAAAACGACCTGAGCTTCTTCCGTAACTTATTTTTGCCTTTGATCTTGAAATACCTAGTTATCTCTACATGCCCATCTTGTGTCTCTCATCGAAAATCACTGAATATAGAGATATACGATGGTAAACATATTTAAGATACAATTAGGTGGTCTATTGTTTACTCCATGTCATGAAAGACATTGGAAGTGTCTTAACTTACTTCTTTTCAGCTTATTATCTCGATATATCGAGTTGTGCCTGTCAATCATTTTTGTCTCCCAAGCCATGACACTTACAACAGAAGTAGAGGAAGCATAAAAACATATAGAGTGCAACTGAGAGTGTTTTTTTACACCATATGAGCCAGCTAAACGTCCTGAGTCTTTCATCTTACTTAATTTCAACTTTTATTCTTCATTTATTCGAGTTATTCTAACCCCAGCATATGGCCCCCCAAGCATGTTGACAGAGAACAGTCAAATACAGTAGTAACAAAGACAGGTTACAACAAATAGTTGCCAAAAGCACATTAGACGCAGTTTAAAGGTCTCGATTATTCATCTTACTTGATTTGGTATTTTTGCCGAGTTACTCCTAAATGTTAACGCCGTCTCTTCATTGCTAACAGAAGAGCGAAAAATACAAGAAATACTCATACCAGGAACAATAAGAGGTGGTCTGTCACCCACTGCTGTCTAGTTTGGGTGTTCAGGCAGTTTGATTATCTTTATATCAACTTTTATTCTTCAGTTCAACGCAATATACCAAAACAGCTAATTTTGTCACATGACAATGGAACGTAGGCTGTGGTAAAAGACCAGAGACACAGAGAGGTTATAAATTACCTATTACTATTCATTAAAGTCAGTTGCTTGATATATTGCGTTACACCCGCGTCTCTTGTGTTTATCAGGTTGTGCCAGCCTGGGTTTACGATAAAGACGGAGCAGAGGAGTTATACTCAACATAAATAACTACTGAGGGCACCAAAGAGTAATCTATAGCACATTATTAATATGCTTAAGATGCTCTGAGCATCTTTTCTCATTCAGTTTCAGCTTTTGTTTGCTCTTTATTTGACTTCTCCCTCAGCCTAAATTGTGCCTTCACTGAAGGGACTGGCAGAGCATAGATATACAAAGGAAAAAAGTACCAGCACCGACAGGAATTGATTAGTTGGGCTATATTAGCAATGAATAACATTTTGAGTGTTTCTGATACCTCTTTTTCAGCTTTTCCTCCGCAAATGAACCTGTTCTTCCATGCCATGAAAATTATTCTCCATCTACGCTCTTATTATGAAGCATTATATTGATTAAACGACAGACCAACATGGCAGCTTGCCAATTGACTTATTCTGAAATAATTAATTGACTGTTTTATCACTTTCCTGTACCGGTACTGTATTTCTGCTTTTATTTGTTAATTGATCGACTTGCCTCTACGCCTAATCGATCTTGCAATTGTTGATGCATAGAGAGGAGAGAAATACATAGTGATAATAGCTAGACACTGCCAGATATTTACAATAACTAGAATATAGCTATTCTTGATATCATAGTCTTCTTACTCTACTTTATTTCAGCTTTTCTTCCTTTATTCAGCGAGATATCCTGGCACCTATATTTTGGACTTCATCGATGATGCCACACAGAAGAGGAGATAACTGCAGGCTAAGGCACCAGAAACAGTCAAATAGATCCTTGGACTATATTAAGTCTTGTAGAGCAGCGCTTACCTCGTATTAAATACTTACTTCCGGCGTATTTCATTGAATAGAGCTCTTCCTCTCCCCTCATATTCCTTACCTAATGCTACATCAAAACTGAGATGTCAAGACTATTAACAAAGACTTGATCTTTACAGAATGTGTCCCAAGCTTAAATCTAGCTCTTAAGAGTGCTTTTGTCAACTTCCTATAGTTCATTTCAAGTTATATTGACTAATTTCATGTTATCTCATATCACCGACTCTCATGCAGAATCTAAGCCAACGCATCCGCGTGGAAAACACCTCCATATTAACTTGGAGTCGCCAATAATAGTAAACTAGGTATCATAACCATTTGTTTTCAATCTATAACAACCTCTTGTAGCTATATTCAACTTTCCTTGACTTGTGTTCCTTCTAGTGTCCCAGCTCTTGCATCAAGCTCTTAATACAGCCATCAGAACATTGCGATAGAGAGTTGCATGAAGTGCCCGTGGCTAAAATCCTTTCTTGATTGTTTATTCTAGCATAACAGAAGATACCTGTGCACTTCTTTCATCTATTTCTCATGTAAAAGTGACCTAAGCATTGGAATATCAGAACTGCGAAATCTCTCCACCTCTGTAGTCGACTCAACCAGGTAAATAAAGATCATAATGAGATACCTGTAACTAAATAACGTAATCAATCGTACGATTGAGCTTAGAAACATGTCCTGAGTTTTTTATTTCACTTCCCTTCTACTTTTACCCGCAGTTAATCGAGTTCGATATACGCCTGAAGTTGGTCTGCCACCAATGTTGTGCACAGAACTGATAAATATAGCAGTATTGAATACCTGAAGCAAAAATAAGTAGTCAGCCATATATAATCAGCTGCCTTAAGCGTTTTGAGTCTTTTATTTCAATCATTTTCAGCTTTTTTTCCCGTTTGATCGAGTTACTCTCACTCATGCATTTTGTTCTCATCTACTTGCTGACGTGATCGCGAGAAATACTAGATTAGAACCTATTTGGAACAAAATCAAGTGAATAATTACTTATTAGTAGTTTCTTAAGACATTTTGGGGCTTTTATATATCTTCATTTCAGCTTATTTAACACGAAATAACCGATAATAGCTGTGTGTGATTTTCGTCTCCTCATTGGCATTACTTACAGCAGAGGTAAATGTAGCTGAATTGAATACCAGCTATCACATAAGCGGAATATTGCACTATATAGAGCTAATAAACTACTTTAACACTATGTCTTACTTCATTTCAACTTTTATTTGCTATTATATCGAGTTGTCTTGATTCTGAGTAGTGCTACTCAGCCTAATACGTACAGAACACAAATATACACAGCAGCAAAGATACCAGCAACAGCGAGAGGTCGTTTCTCGCACAATATAGTCCAGCGGTTTGTTCTTAGCATTTTTAATCTTACGTCATTTCATATTTTCTCTAGTATTTTATCGATTTCTTGCTACCAGCGTATCTTTCAGCCATGCTACTGGAAGAGCTGAGAAACACAGGAAGTAACGTACTAAAAACATTAAGAAGTGGTCAGTAGCATATCAGTAGTTAGTATGAATACCCAAGACTTTCTCTCTCTCTTTAATTTATCTTTCTATGGATGGTATATCACGAATTATGCTCTCCTTATGGGAAGCTGCAAGAGCGCTTAAGCAAGAGAAGTTCAGCCTAGTGTCTACGGAGAGCTCCCAAATACCAGCTAGAAGCTAGAAACAACATCCTGGGCTTCCTACTATTTCTTCATTCCACTTTTTCTCCTCTTTTTATCAACTTTACCAGTTCATGATTTTTCATACGCTTATGATGCCCATAAGGGAGCGAAAAATTGTAGCAGTGAAACATTCAAACTGTGAAATTAAAAATCAATAGAGCACTATTAGCCAGTTATACACCTCACGTCTTTATATCTTCTTCATTTCTCAATTTATTTCTTATTTGAACAATTCCTTCCTATACCACATACCCTTCAACCATGCAATTTGTACAGAACATGGATGAAAGTGACCTAAATGCTACAGGAGACATATGTGAGTAGCTAGCTACCGGTACTTAATGATAGCCACTACAAGTGTACACATCATGAGTTGTCTTTATAACTTATTTCCGCTTTATTTCTTTAGATGATCGAGTTATTGCCACGCCTATTTTCTGCCACTCCACCTACGAATCTCACAGGTGTGATATATGGCATTTTTATACAAGCAAGAAAATGAAAAGTAATCAATTGTCTACTAACAGCCATGAAAAACTTCACCAGCCTCTTTTCTTTCTTTATTTCAGCTTTTTCTCCTCAGTGTATGACAACACGCCGCCTCCTGATAAAAGTTACGGTACAATACTTACATAGAGAGCCGCACTAATCGTGGCAAATATAGAAACTATTGACTGCCGGTACCAAAGTGATTAGCTGTAGAATGGTAGCCTGTTAAACATTTTAAGCATTAATTTCCTCTTGATTTCAGCTTTTATCTGTTGATTATTGGACATATCCTTGCGTCTCGGTACAGTATGTGGTTTCCCTCATGCTTCGACTGAACAGAGAAATGTACAGGGGTAAGAAATACTGAAAAAACAAGTGAACAGTTGTTTATTTGCATCCAATAGAAATGTCTTAACTCTTTTACTTAATCTATTATCAGCTTTCCATCTTCAATTTTGAGTCACATTCTTACTTATTTTTGACTGTCAACCTCTGGTGCCATCAGTACAGAATGAAAAACAGTAGAATTATTGAGATTAGTAATAGAAACAATGTGGCAATATGTCTATTAGTACAAGCTATTGTACGTTACATACACTACCAGGTACAGGACTGTCAACAGAAGTGAAAAATTGTAAGTAGGAGAAGAAAAGTTGATTTTCAAGATTAAGGGGCAGCACGTACACTTGTACGCACGGTGTTCAATCGGAAGACCCAAGCGACTGTTATTTCGGGACAACAAGTAACTTACAGTACACTTGCATTTCCCACAAAAAAAAAAGGCCCACACAGCACGCAAGCATGAAATTTAAAAAATAATTGCCTTCGACCAGATTTGAACTGATGATCTCAGCATTACTAGTGCTGCGCCTTACCACTTGGCCACGAAGGCTTTTTTTTTCTACTTATCAATATATTACGCGAATATTTGAGGGTTTTCCCATTTGTTCCCTGTCCTCCACGGAAATGAGACATGATTTACCTAATGGCGAAAAGCTACTGTTCGCCACAGGCGTGTCTTCCACTGTCGAGACACTGACATGAGCCCATAATCCTTCAATCCCAATACCTAATCCACACACTAAAGGTGCTATCATCATTGGCCATGGAGGTCTTATGGCCCGTGATACAATGCAGAACTACCATTACAGCCTCCTTGAATGATAGTGTTTGTGTTAACC
This sequence comes from Yarrowia porcina, assembly GCA_900519025.1. Lineage (NCBI taxonomy): Eukaryota > Fungi > Ascomycota > Dipodascomycetes > Dipodascales > Yarrowia > Yarrowia porcina. Next base: position 696,144 of record ULGT01000012.1, read on the forward strand.
TGAGCAGAGTCAATTTGAGATTTGTCTCTGTTCGGCGTGTCGAAAGACACTGTTTTATGCAGCCTATTAACTACTGCAAAGGGCTACAACGTCTGCTGGCTGTGAAGTCTACTGAACAAGTCCAGTTATCTTCCAGTCTTTAGCTGAGTGTATGCTTGTCCCTCATCATTGCACCGAGAACCACACCGTCTAACGACAGTGTCATCTTGCCAAGAGGATAAGNGAAGGCGGGTTTTTATTCAACTTATCACATTAATTATAAATAATATGAGGGAGCGTGGATTTGAGGAATTTGTCGGTCCGGAGAGTAGTCAACCACAGGCACCAAGGGCGCTGTGGTTGGAAGAAGCTGGACAGGGAGGAGGTGGTCCAGTAGGAACAGAGTAAAGGCGTTTGTATATGATCCCTAGTACCCTGTGAATCACGGTTTTTTGTTCATTTTGTTCATCACGTCATTGTGTTCATTATGTTTTTACCGTCACATGTTTTTCTTGTTAACCAGTTTCGACAGAAAATTCTTGTATTACGTTGACTTACATTCGATTATCGGAATTATTACTTATTGATGTTATAATGAATTGAATTGTATGAGAAAAAAAAAAAACGGTTTTTGGAAAACGTGGCCGTGTATATCTGATATCTGCTATGTAAGAATTCCCTAAAATTAAAAAAAAAACGAATCAAAATTAATTAATTAAAAAAAAAAAATACGGTACAGCATTGTAGAGGAAACAGCATCTATTGTCATCTATAGAGCTTCATCTCACAATGTGGCCATATCTTGTTTAATGATCATACGGTACATGTACTCTTTCTCCTATATACGAATGATGATACTCAAATCACACTTCATTACTTATAGCTTACTCATGGACACTCCCTCAATGACATCTCCCCGTCTCTCTCTCAGCACTCTTCTCAGAATCTTTCCAGAGGCATTCTTGGGTACTTTATCCACGAGCACGATTCCGCCGTGGAGCTGTTTATATTTAGGAAGCAGCTTGTCAGTCCAAGATCGCAGTTCAGACGCCTTAAAGCCGCTCTTTGGAACAACAAAAGCTCGAGGAGATTCAGTACCAAGTTTCTCATTGGACACTCCGATAACAGCAGCATCAGCTACCAATTCATGACTCAACAGCAGATCTTCAATTTCAGCAGGCGCAACTTGTTTGCCCATACTTTTAATCATCTCCTTGGTTCGATCCACGACCATAACCCTTCCTATTCGATCAATAAACCCCACGTCTCCAGTCTTAAACCATTTCAGATGAAACCAGGGGACATGAGGATCGTAGCACTGTTCAAAGGAAACAGAGTCTGCGTGCTCGTCATTGAGGTAACCAAGTGTCACTTGAGGACCTCGAACATAAATCTCTCCAATAGGCAGTTTATCTTTATTAGGATAAGCGTCGTAGTTCTCAATCATAATACTGGCCTTTTGCAAATCCTGACCCTGGCCTCGAATTCGAATCTCGGTATTGGCTACAATCTTTCCGCAAGCCTTGATATGAAGATCAGAGTCGAGAGGATCAAAAGTAGTACAAGTAGGAGACGTTTCGGTCAAGCCCCAGCCTTGAATAATGTTGAGACGAGCAGACGGTGTTTCCGCTGACTCCGCTGATGTGGAAGTGATACCTACAGCTGCAGGATCAGAGACATGGGCCCGAATGGAGTTGAAAAAGCCGGAATCACGAGACTTGGACTTGTCTCGCGATGTCAAAACGGGCTGAATAGTTCCATCTGGACTTCCAGTAATCACTGTCAAGAAGTCACGTGCTGCCTTCTCTCCCAAAGGAGCAGCTCCACAGCACACAATTCTCAAATGGGCTCGGATAGACTCAGAGTACTCTTTAACCAGGGGGTGGTTGGTCAGGAGAACAACAAGAGGAGGAACAATAGGCCACGAATTTACCTGGAACCGCTTTTGGGCTTCCAAAAACTCCTTGATCTCAAATCTTTCGTGGAACACTGTAGTGCTTCCCACGTAAGGAGCCATGATGAGAAACTTGCTGAGACCGTAGAGATGAGAAACAGGAATAACAGCAGAAGCAATCTGGGAGGTAGTGTCTCTGTTAGGAGCAGACTTTTGGCACACCTGGATGCAACTGGTAATGTTGAAGTGTGTGATTTTGACGGCTTTGAATGTACCTCCTGAAGTACCACTGCTCATAGCTAGATACGCCACTCTTCGATATCCAGAGTTTTTGTTGAACTTAACAGACTTCATTTCCGGGTATTTTGTGGCCGAAGAAACGAGGTTTTCAAGCTCCAGAACAGTTGCCTTAACCCTGGCCATTTGTACAGCCTTTTTCGCGAGACTCACTTTACTCTTGGACGCAACAATGACTTTAGGACGCACTGTTCGAACCTGATGAGCCAGCTCGTTCAAAGTGTACGAAACTGAAGCAGGGGAGACGGTTCCTCCACAGATCAGAGCTGCCCAATGAACAGGACTGCTGTAGATTGAGTTAGGTGAGAGCGTCATAAGGACATCTCCCATATGAGCCTTGGGGTCAAAGTCGGCTCCGTATCCAGTTTCAGACAAGATGGAAGCAAACTGACGAGCCATAACATGCTGCTGAGCGTGAGAAAGAGACTCGCCCGTGGTAGCATTGATAGCACTTGTCTTTGAGCTCTGGGAGTGTCCTCCCTTGACAATGAAGTCCGCGATATTACCGCAAAAAAGGTCGTTGACCCGAATTGAAGGTGTGTCGGAAGTGTGGATGATCATTTTGCTAAAGAAACTGGCTGGATTTACGAGGATATATATGGTATCCGTGACGGCTACTAGTGTGTCTCAAAATGTGGGGTTTCGGCCGAGACCAGAAATGTGGGGGGTTGTGATCTGGCTTTGGAGAAATTTGGAAAAAAATCACAGAAAATCAACTCATTTGTCTCTTCAGTAATGGTCATTTTTTCTCTATATTAGAAAATCATTTAATCATTCTTTCACCGTTCTATCTCTCATCTACCCCACAATTATAATCACCATCTGTCAACTCTAACAGTGTGGGGTGGAGTCTGTCAATGAGACACGAGTATGTATTCGGAGAAGAGTATTAGCTATTTTGACGTTGTTGGGATTATTGTAGGCACGGAGGACCTACGGCACGTGACACGCCTCACTTAATTCTCTAAAACATACAATTTTCTGCATATCTCACCCAATAAACCAGCTGCGACAAATCTGAAAGTCTCATATTTCTCCCTAGCTCTACTTTTACCCTTTCATACCTTTGTAACCTCATATTTTCCACTCATCAACCACATGTATCACCTGCTCTACTTCTCCTCTCCTTGATTACAGGTTAAACTTTTGATTATGCACGGACGGACGTTCGAGGGTTACAAGCCCCGAAGAAAAATATACGAGACGGAATTAGTGACATCGCGACAGGTAGTAATAGACCAATCAGAACGGTGATGTTTTGTGTTAGTCAGTGTAAACAGCGGAAGCCTACAACCCACCTGGCTACTACAATGCTGATAAGGCGTCCCAATATCCCTCTTGTTCAATAATGCATATAAATAATTACATGTGAATGCCTCGCTTCTTCCACATGAAGACCCAGATGAAAAAGACAACGGCAGACGCAAGCGCGAGGCCGGTACCTGTGATGACAAACGTCAGCCCGTAGCAGTGCACTCCGGAACACACCTGCGATCGCGATCCCACGCCAATCTGACTGGCAGCGTCGTAGACCTTGGCAAACAGCAGTCCATAGCCTAGAGAGCCAACTGCAAGGGCCAGAATGAAAGAGCCCCAAATGGTGCCCAGGTTAGCAATGCCCCAGACCTTGGTGACAATGGTAGGCACCAGGGTGAACGACGAGCCGTACGAAAAGCCGTTGACGATAGTGACTACGGAGAAGTACTTGGCATTGTCGTAGACGGTGAAGATGCCAGAGGGCACCATAAGGTGAATGCAAGCGGCAATGAGAGCGATCGCAGATAGCAGCACGGGCCGCGAAACGTGCGACTCCATGGCTTCAGATGAAAAGCCCACAACTAGCCGGGAGATAGTGGAAAACGTGGCAAACAAAGACACGTGGGTAGAGAAGGACGGCGTCTCCACGTTCTCCACGGTCACCGTGTCCAGAATCGCGCCCATGTTGTTCTGGAACATTTCAAAGGGACCGCCGATGAAGACAAAGCACAGCAGGAAGAGCCAAGCGGTCTTGTCAGTGAAGAACTCCTGCAGAGTGGCTCCCTCGTGGCCGGGACCGTCGCAGTTGCAGTCAGCAGATGCTTCTGCCTTCTTGCGCAGCTCAGTGGCCATACTTTCGGCCTTTCGGCAGGACAAGAAGATGACACCGCAAATGACGGCATATAGACCTGCAAAGAACAGGAAAATACCAGCCACGTTCACATCCTTCCCGCTGATGAAGACGGCTCGCAACAGCTGGGATTGCCACAGAGAAGACAGACCAAAGGCTGCCACAGGACCCCAGATGGCGTATCCGGGCGTGTATGTCTGCAGCTTACCGTCTTCGGCGTAGTAGACGGACATGGAGTGAGCACTAGCCTTGAGAGAAGCGTAGTACATACACGAGGTGCTTGCTCCGATGAAGAAGAAGCACATAGCCATTTCAGGCGCAGCTCGGGGAAGAGCCTCACCAGTCTCTCTGTACCATTCGGCGGCTGTAGAAAAAATGCCACTGGCCACAGAGTAACTAGCGGGAAAAGCGATCCACGAAAAGAGAGCCAGGTAATTAGATCCATATGTGTCCCCCAAGTACCCAATCACGGGCATCAGCAGGTACATTCCCAGTAACGACGAGATAGACACGGAGTTGACCTGGACCTGCGAAAAGCCCAGTTTGTGCTGCAGCGTCTGTCCGTACATGGAAAAGAGGGAAATGGAGGCTGCAGACAGTGTTCCGACAATGGACAGTGCAAAAATCGACTTCCCTGCGGGTTTGGGGCGAATGACGGCGGTGGGACCTTCCTCAGTGGAGACCACCGCCTTGAGAGGCGTTCTTTCATCAACCATGCGAGATTCTATGGTGTGTAGGGAGAAGTGTGATGTGTGGTTGGAGTAAAGAGCACTGATATATAGTGTGTAAAAGAAGGTGGATCAGTCATATGCAGTTGGGGCGAAATAAGGTTGAAATGACTCTGATAAGGTGCACGTGACGTATGAGGCACAAGGAGGGGTAGAAAATGGAGCAGAAAAGTGTGGAAAGAGGGTAACAAGAATACCAGCTTGTAGAGTGCTATTTGGCGAGCAGAATGGTGTTTTTCTTATTGTTTTACGCCCTCGGGATCACATTCTTCACGACCTCCAGCCCCACCCCACAGTCTAATTGCATATTTTTTCCTGAATATAAAAATAAACAAGGCGGATCTGGGCGGAAAAATAGCCAGAAAATCGCAGAAAATAAATAGGGGTAATGAGGTAAATGCCGTGTGGAAAAATACGCTGCAAATAGGGAATATCTGGTAGTGGTTACCGACGGAGTGAAACAATGTAATTTTAGCGCCGTTTTTTAGCCCGACACGGTAACTGAGAGATTACTTTAGCGCGATATAGAGTGAGACAGAGAGATGGGGCTCCCAGTTTAAGCGCCGTGATTAGTAAGAGGAGCTGAACGACACCTGAAGTAAGATAGACCAAGTTCTGTGTAATAGGCAAATAGTATGTACCAGGTGGCTATTGCTTGATGAGCAACGTCATTGACCTTTAAGAAAATATGGAGTTACCTCGGCTTCAGTGTATAATATGACTCTTTAAGGCTCTTGGTCTATTCTCGTTCCAGAATACGATAACGGTTAGAAATTACTGCCGCTCGGGATTTTATAGTGTTATCCGGTAATATTGAAGTATTCTACGTGTACCTGAAGACTTGTTTCTTGTATTTTGAATCTCTATCCGTTCTTTCGGCTCTGGTGTTCCGGTTCATGGTGGTATATGGTAAGAAGAAAAGGAAGACAATATCTTGATGACTTGGAGGTTAACAGATTGAGAAAGACTATACCCGACGTCTTCTTATAGTTCTAAGATCTCATACACCTTCTTCTTTTGTCTTTAATCTTCCCTATTTATCTTTCCAATCTCCTCTAGATGGCCCCACCTTAGTCATGAGGTCTTGAGATACCAGCCAAAAAGAGCAGCTACCAAGCTGCGGCAAAAAGTGATTTCTGGCAGGATCGAACTGCCGACGTTCTGCGTGTTAAGCAGATGCCATGACCAACTAGACCAAGAAACCGCCTGTGGAGTTCCGAGCTGGGATACACGTATTTGAGCTGGAGAAAGTGGTCCCAAAACTCGGCAAAAAACTGGTTTAAACAGCGAATAAAGACAAAATAACTTTACCATGCTTATATATTGAGCTCAGTTTTATTAATTCTTAACTCTCAGATGTTCTGTGATCAAAACTTGATGTTCTGAGGTGTTTTCATTGTAGAGCGGTTCTGTATATGTAATCGGTAGAGGAATGCAACAGAAACATGATGTTGTAGCAGCTTGGGCTGTAAATTGAGACTATTTGTTGTAATACTATCGCATGTGTGTCTTACTTCATCACAATACACGTCGATAAGTCTTGTTGTGGGACTCCCCCACCCACATGGAATTTCAGAGAGTCAAAAAGCATTAGAAAAAAATCCAGTACGTGAAATAAATAACACATGATGTTCTTCAAGCTTTAAAATACTCGTTGGTTAACTTCACGTGTCTTCTTTATCCATTCTTCCTCTGTAATATCAACTTCTCATTATAGACCCTACATTCGAAGTTGAATAAACCGTTCCTCTGAAGAGCCAGGCTTTTATTAAGATACCCAAAGCAGTATTTTTTGGCTACCAATTCCCAGTAGAGGTCCCGATACGCCCACGATATACTACTTGTACAACATCCTTACTCTCAGGGAAGTGACAGATTTCCGGCCAAGGACGCCAAGGCGAAGCACCCGTACAGCTCAAGAAATATCTGAGAAGGAGGTTCGGAGTTACACTCTGAGCTTGTTTCACAGGAATAACACCAATACTGGCGACATTCATTGCTTTTAGGTGGGAGACTCTCGAATACCTCACTGCAATACGCACCGATTGGCCAGAACTAGCTATTCAGGGGCGATCGCTTCTGTGAGAACTCCTACCAGGTAGATACATAATTGATCATCTTTGCAGATGATTTGAACATATTTTATCCTTTCTTACTGAAGTCTTGGGGATATGGAGTCACTCATAGACTTCAGTCACTGATACTCACATGCTGTATCTCCTCTGAGGTTCACTAAATAGTACTAAGAATCTCCGTTTTGACATGAAGAGCGTCATTATGAAACATTGTTACCGGTACTCTGAATACTCATCAACCTACAAGTACCGGTACTGTAATCGAATTGTCTCCTCACACCATAGCTACGAATTAAACCCCATTAAAATCAATTTTTCCTTAATACCCTTAAACGCTCCAAACTCCCCATAAATCTATGCCAACCAAATTGCCTCAAAAACCACCTAATAAATACCTTCACGCCACTGAACACTACCCTGTACCTCTTCCACTACCTCTTTTAACGCATTTCCTCACCCACCTCTTCACTCCCTCTACCACTGCAACCCTACACACACTAGTCCACCGTCTTACCTAGACGTGCGACATTGATGAGCCAATCAAAACCAAGGCAAACCACATTTAAACCCGCACCCAAAAGTACCTACACTTCCGCCCTAATATGACTAAGCAAGTTCACTCAACAATCTCTTCCCCTCTCCCAGCCGCACCATTTAACTCCATCAGGGTTCGGGTATCTCTTTTCAGTAGCCGAGCTCCAAACCTAATCATTCCCGACCTCACCATACAAACTACAGACACTACAATCACTACACTACACTGCAATTGTCATAATCAAGTCGTACTATACCATATACCTCGAGACCCTTAGTCTCTCGTCCTCCTCTTCTACTCGTCGACCTTGCGTCTCTTGGCCTCTGGTTCTCATTTGAGCAGGTACTCCTTGGCCTTCTCAATCTCGCCCTTGGAGCCCAGCCACACGCCGGATCGCTCGTGGATCTCGGTGGGGACCAGATCCAGAATTCGCTCACCGTTGTCGTTGATGGCAAGACCGCCAGCCTGCTCGATGATGTAGGCCATGGGGAAGCCCTCGTACAGGAGTCGCAGCTTACCCTTCTTGGACTTGGAGTCGGCAGGGTAGGCGAACATTCCTCCGTAGAGAATGGTTCGGTGCACGTCGGCAACCATGGAACCAATGTATCGGGCAGAGTAGGGCTTGGAGCCATCCTCGGGGAACTTGAGGGCCTTGAAGTAGTCCTTGACGTTGTCGGACCACAGCGACGAGTTACCCTCGTTGACGGAGTAGATGGATCGCAGGTCGGGGAGCTTGAGATCGGGGTGGGTCAGGATGAACTCTCCGAGAGGGTCATCAAGAGTGAAACCGTTGCAACCGTTGCCGGTGGACAGCACCAGGTTGGCAGAGGCACCGTACATGGTGTATCCGGCGGCAACCATTTCCTTTCCGGGTCGCAGAACGTCCTTGATGGAGCCGGAAGAGCCCTCGGGCAGCTTGTAGACACCAAAGATGGTTCCGACAGAGACGCCGGCGTCGAGGTTGGAGGATCCGTCAATGGGGTCGCACACCACGGCGTATCGGCCGTCACCCTCAAACACAATGAGGTCCTCCTGCTCCTCGGAGACAACCAGCTTGACCTTACCAGAGGCCTTCATGGCGTTGATGAAGATTTCGTCTCCAATGACATCGAGCTTCTTCTGATCATCACCGGTGGAGTTGGCGGTTCCAGACAGACCAATGAGGTTGACGAGGGTGGATCGTCGGATGTTGTGGGCAATGAACTTGAAGGCAAACTGCAACGAGTTGAGCAGAAGAGTGAAGTCTCCAGTAGGAATGGCGGAGGAGGCGCCGACCTTGTTCTGCTCCTGCAGAATGAACCGCGTCAGCGTGATGATATCGGTCTGGACTTCGGGGTTGGCTTCCATTGTGTTTTTTGGGGTGTAAAATGGGGGGTGGTGGAGGAGAGAGAAGACAACACGTTAGACAAGGTGTCTTGTACCCCGTCCAAAGGTTAAACGCTAAGCTTCCGGTAAATTGTCGTGATCGGGAGGACACGGAGGGAGCCAAAGAATGACTTATTGCTGAAGAACTAAAAGAGATGGTGGAATATAAAGTAGACATTTTTGGAGCTGGAAGAGAGGGGCGTATTTCTATACAGCTCATATAACAATTGAGTCACTGGAACATCCACTTTTTTACAATCTTCCCTCACTCCTCAAAAGTTAAAAATCTCCGAGTCGGCTTGATAAATGTATGTATGAAATGTAAGGCTCGGCTCGGAAATCGCGTGTGGAGAAGATACTGATTTTGGGCGGAAAACGGGTGCGTGACGTGTCGCCACGTGATTAACACGCATGCTTACTCACCTCCGTGCTTACTAACACTCTTCTGTCACACGACGCTATAAATGGACTAATACCTCAAGCTGACTTTCACGAGCGGATCAGCGTGAGAGTTGGTGGGTGAAAAGAACGTGATTTGGGAAAATAAAGACTGTCACGTGAATGGTAAGAAGTGAGCTAATGTTCTTGTCACGTGACTTTCCCGTTTGTAATCACTCAATCTAGACCGTCGACCTATAGCTCTAGTCAGGAACACGCCCTAGCGTCTATTACTGCATACGTCTAACGTTGATTCTACAGATGGTTGATTGCTGCTGCAGATGACTAACAGAGAGTTCTAGAATGACTATGTCATGGTGCAGGAGTGGTGGGAGTGGGTGGATCTATCTACTGGTAGTTATGCTGTACAGGTTCTACTGTTGGTTCAGTAGCTAGAGTGGTATGGGTCTCTGTAGTTGAGGTGTCTCAGTCCTCGTTTAGCTCGTTGTTGGTTCATGGCCTGACTCAAAAGCAAGTCTCATACGTGTTTTTCCAGCCAAATGGGGTAATCATGGTACGGACGGACTCGGGGGCATGAGACGAGTCGAGTGAGGTGGTTTTTGACGTATTCAGAGGTGGATGGGTTACTATATAGGGAGCGAAGGGTGCATTGCCAAAGTATAGGAGAATGGGAGAGGCTATGGTTGGAGTGGAGATAGAACCGAATAGGTTATGAGTTTCAGACGGAAAAAAATCGGCCCGTATCCTCCGGTGTGGCATAATAATTTCAGATTTCATTGTGTATGATGATCCAATGGGGCGTGTTAGGTGGGTGCTTTAGGTTGCCTAATTTCGGTGTCTTTTTTGTTTAATTTAAATTCGGAGAAAATACGTGGGTACAAGTATGAAGAATCGCTGGAAGAGCAACTGGGATGTGGAATATGAGAGTGCCGCTGGTGTTCTTGATCTCTGAATAAAAATAAAGCGTTTCATCCACATGCTCGGCTTTCTTCATGAGGCTGATGATATCTTATGATTGTTGATTAGGACCTGTATATGGACTTGACGTGGATGTCAGTTTGTTGTGAAGCCAATCGTCACGTGACCAACCCCAACGTGCACAACACCTGTTCCAGTAAAACGAGAACGATATCGAACCGGGAAGATCATGTTTGTTTCGTTTTTCCACAGATATCCCAGTTTTATGGTACAAGTACGAGTGGATTGCACAAGTATCAAAGGTGCAGTCACGTGCTAGTGAACTTTCGCATCTTGTGTATCATTACCCATTAACACCTGTTCAATATACGAGTACCCCAAGAGATTTGTACAATTTGTGTCATATATCGCGTCCATCTCTACATTCGGAAAAATGTACAATATATACTTCGAAGGTCTTTCTGGAGCCTCAAGAACTTTTCATGAGAGGCGTTTCACGCGACCGAAACACACAATTCGCGTTCCAGGAGCACATCACGTGGTCCGGACACCCCAGTGCCTCTATAGCATCACCAAAGTCGATGCCTGTCTTGTAACTCACGTTGTTACTCGTCAACAACCGTGGAATCTATTCATACAAATCACCTGCACGTTCAGACAGGACAAATATAGGTAACCACGCGACAAATACACGTAATATATGTGATACACGTGTTAGATATCTTAATGAACTTACATCAAATGTATTGTACCTGATACAGAGACTCCTCATTCACTCTCCTAAAGTCTGAATGATTCAGTTAGTTTCAATAATTTTCATTGTTAATCTATATTTATACATTTTGCATCATCTTCCTCCCCCTTAGTCCTTCTTCATAGCGTCAAGTCTCACCTTGACGGCCATTCTGTGAGCGTCGAGTCCCTCAGTAGCAGCAAGAGTCATGACTGCAGGACCGATAATCTCAAGACCTTCTCGAGTGAGCTGCTGAGAAGTGATGTGTTTGGTGAAAGTACCGGTGTTGACACCAGAGTACATTCGAGCGTATCCGTAGGTAGGGAGGGTATGGTTGGTACCGGAAGAGTAGTCTCCACAAGACTCGGGAGAGTAAGCTCCAACGAAAATAGAGCCGGCGTGGTCCACGAGGGGAACGTACTTCTCGGCGTCCTCGATCTGCAGAATCAGATGCTCGGGAGCGTACTGGTTGGACAGCTTGAAGGCCTCATCCATGGTCTTGACAGAAAGAGCAGAAGAGTGAGCAATGCACTTTCGAATAATATCGACTCGGGGAAGAGCAAGAGCCTGGGCGTTGAGCTCATCGTCAATAGCATCAAGGTGCTTCTGGTCACAGTCGACAGCCAGCAGAATGACCTGGGAGTCAACTCCGTGCTCAGCCTGAGAAAGCAGGTCAGAAGCGACAAAAGCAGGGTTGGCGTGCTTGTCACAGATGACTAGCACCTCAGAAGGACCAGCAGGCATATCAATGGCCACCTTGGCGGTAGTGTCGTTAGACACGTACATCTTGGCGGCAGTCACAAACTGGTTTCCAGGACCCATAATCTTGTCCACCTTGGGCACAGTCTCGGTACCGTAAGCCATGGCAGCCACGGCCTGAGCACCTCCGGCGAGAACGACAGCCTTGGCTCCAATCTGATGAGCAACGTAGACAACCTCGGGAGAGAGAGTTCCGTCCTTTCGGGGAGGAGAAGCGAGAACAATGTTCTTACATCCAGCAACCATAGCAGGAACACCAAGATGAAGAGAAGTAGAGGGAAGAACAGCAGTTCCTCCGGGAATGTACAGACCAACAGACTCAATGGGTCGAGAGAACCGCTTGCAGACAACACCGGGCTGGGTCTCAACCACAAGTTCGGTGGTGTCAAGCTGAGCAGCATGGAACTTCTTGACGTTCTCAATGGACATGTCAATGGAAGCCTTGACGTCATCGGAGATCTTCATGAGGTCTTCAGAGAAGGGAGCAGTGAGAATAGGAGACTCGAGCTTGACACCGTCAAACTTCTCGGTCAGCTCAAGCAGCTTTTTGTCTCCTCCAGTCTTGACTCCCTCAACGATAGGAAGAACCAACTTCATGATATCAGAGGTCTTCTGGGCAGGGCGAGCGAGCACAGACTCAATCTCGGCCTTGGAAGCAGTATCAGCGTTGATGTGGTTCAGCTGGATCTTCTCATTGACCTTGGGATCCTCCTTAGCCTCAGTCTTGGGCTCCTCCTTCTTCTCCTCAACCTTCTGTCGCTTAATTCCAAGGGCATCCACCCACTTTTGCTTAGCGTCGCCCTTTCGTCGCGAAATCTTCATGTGCTTAGAGTCCAGGTTGTTCATCACCTGAGCCCAGGACACTCCCTCCTTGACCACCTTGACCATGGCAAAGTAGAGCAGGTCAGCAGCCTCCCAGGACACTTCCTCGGCATCCTTGGCCTCCACGAGCTCCTCAGCCTCCTCCATAATCTTAGCTCTCAGCAGATCAGCGTCATCAAACAGTCTCTTGGTGTACGAGCCCTCAGGGGCGTTCTGGAGACGCTGCTGAAGAGTCTTTTCGAGACAAGAAATTCCGCTTGCAGCAGAAAAACAAGACTCGGTGTTAAAGTGGCAGAAACCAGCGCCGGTCTGCTCAACCACAAACTTGAGACAGTCGCCATCACAGTCGGTTTCGATTCGCACAAGCTTCTGGGTGTTTCCAGACTCCTTGCCCTTGTACCACAGACCGTGTCTTCTGGACTGGTAAACGCCAGTTCCGGTTCGAATGGCCTCCTTAATGGACTCAGCAGAAGAGTACACCAGACCCAGAGACTGGTTGAGCACATCAGTCACCAGAGTAGTGTAAAGACCGTCCTGTCGATCTGTCGACAGAGAAGCAAGCAGCAAATCAGCAATGGGGAACTTATCGTCCAGCTTATCAGCCTGGTGCTCGGTAGTCAGCTTGGCAGAACTCACAACGACAGTAGCTCCAGAAGCAACCAGGTCAGCAGCAGCCTTGGGGTCCTCTACGTTGACGTAGACCACTGGAGCTCCTCCAGTGGGAAGAAGCTTCTTGGAAAAGGAAGCAGCCAGAGTAGCCACGTCTTCCAGAGCAGGAGTGTCCTTGAGGAACACTCCTCCGACGTCGATCTGTTCGGGCTTGGATCCAATCACAGTCAGACGACTAGCAGGCACTCCTGAAGCAGCCAGATCGACGGCAGATTCGCCAGAAACAAACACAGAAGCAGCTCCGGCATCCAGAAGGTGGATGTACTCGTCGGTCGACAGATCAGTGTTGGCAATAATGTGGAATTGGGCCTGTCCAAAGGCCTTCTTGAGAGCAGTAGCGGTCTCAGAAACGTCGCTTTGAAGAATTGAGACAAGGACTTTGCCGGGCGCAACGGCCACAGCAGGCACACTCACGCTGCTCACTTGGGGGAGCAGAGGGAACATTGTAAGGTGGGTGTTTTGACGTTTTGACGAAAAGATTTTCGGTCAGTACTTTAGTCGCTTTTAAAGACGTTAGTTCAATGAGTCAGTTTGAATGCAGATATGCTTAAGGTTTGAAAGTTGACATCCAATCAGAGGTGAGAATAAGAGCATCATGAAGGAGTGGTCGTACGAATATGAGAGTCAGAGAGGTCAGTTCAGAAGAAAAACGCGGAAACAGCATCATCATCATCAGCTGATTTTTGCAAAAGTGCAGAAAGTAGTAGCCACATTTTCTAAAATTTTCAGAAATCGCCTGGTTGGCTCAGTTGGTTAGAGCGTTAGTCTCATAATCTGAAGATCACCAGTTCGACCCTGGTACCGGGCATTTCCTTTTTGCTTCAACAGGAAGCAATTCAGTTTATACTGTTTGCAGGTTGCATTTTTTTTCTTTCACCTTGATCTGGTACATACGATACGTGCGGCTGTGCTGAATGATTTGGGACTTTTTAGTTTGATTTGATCTTCGCTTTTGGAGCTGTGCTGGAGGGCAGTGTTTGAAAGGGTGGGTCTTGGTAGGGATAGTATATGTCATATTGGGGTTCATTTTAACTGAAGATAAGAATGAAGTAAGGTCGTTTTTGGAGACCAATGTCATCTCCTAACTTATACTGAGAGGGGGGAGGAAACTCAAGTTTGGATTATTTTGTTTAGGATAGCAAGAAAGGCATTACGAAAGTAGACTGAGAAGTGAAAGACATGATTCTGGCTATTACTATGTCATATAAGTCTTCACACTGTCATTGATTTACTAATTTGGTTTATATTCTCTCTGTCAGGTAAACGAAGACGAAACTCAGGACCTGGGATATGTTGATAGATTGAATAAAAAAGCTGTCTATGAGCGATGTAAGAGACTAAATAGCTATCTGATTTCTACTAGTAAGTGTTAGTATAGGATTTCGTCGTTTATCTATGGTTGCAATACTATTGTACAAGCATTCGTGCTCAGAAAGTGTCACGGGTTGAGAGGCAGGAAATAGGGTCTAGTGTGAATCGAGTATTGGAAGAGAAAAGATGAATCCAGGTAAGAAAAAGTATCCAGAGCATTTTTACAGCTTAAGCTGTACTAATGATCACTTTTTGTTGTTGTTGGTGTACACTACTCTGATAAATAGCTCTCTTTGAGCTCAGTGGAAGTAAGGGATAGTCCATGGTCAAGAAACCTCCATAAATGAAAGAATAAAAGTTGAAATGAAGAATGACAAGACAATGTTAGTGCTCTTACTTGCTACCGGAGCAAAACATACGACTTCTTGTTATCTAGGATGTATCGAGAGCGTTGACTTCTCCCTGCTCTGTCAGACACTCAGGTTTAGAACGAAGTGCACACGGAATATTTCGATGAAATAGCAGAGAAAAGATTAAATCAAGTCAGATAAAGTGCTCAAATTGTTGAGAGAGTCTAGTTTGTGCGACATAACATTTTATGTTGTAGTTAGTAAGTTTTTATGCTACAATTACACCTCCGTTGTAAATTTCAATGTGGAGAGTCAAAAACTGGTGGCAGGAATAACTCGATATTCAGTGAAAAATAAGTAGAAATGGAGGAGAAGAAGAGAGGGAAGACGCTCTGAACAGCTAGCACTATCTCAGTGACTAATGCGGGCTGCATCCAACTGGTATATTTACTCTGTTCTTTTCGCTACTCACTGGAGACGAAATGCAGGCGTAGCAACACCTCAATGATTTGGCAGAGAAAAGGTGAAATGAGGTAATATAAAACGCTTCAGAATTTTTTTTAGCTAGAATCGTGCAGCTGACTATCTCATGTTGTTGCTAGTATATATTACTAGAAGGAAATATACATTTTCTTAAGGGTGATTGATGACAGACAAATGGATAGGGTAGGGATAAATCGAATATTTGAAGTAAAAAAGCTGAAATTAAGTAGTAAATAGAGCTCGTGACGTTCAAAGTGCTATAATGAAGCAAATGATGCTTTACAGGCACTCGAAGTGAGTATTACTGCCATATTCACCTCTGTTCTACAGGGTTCATAGTGAAGCAAACATGCTGGCTTGCTATGAGAAGAAAAGAACACTGACAAGTGACTGGTGGCTTTTTTGATAGCTATTAAATGGGATTATTCAACTTCATGGTATCCCTGGACTTCCTTTCCTCAAGCATTAGTGTTTGAGAATATAGAATCAGGCATAAAGATATATCAATTATTTAATGAATAAAAGCTGAAAAGCTGAGATACAAGAGACCAGTGACATTCTGGATGTCTTTTTATACACAATCATCTACTTCTGGTGTTGGAGTGTATTTTACTACTGCGCTTATCTCTTCTGCAATGGTCAGAGGTTGAGGGGATTGAATTCAGACCTCAGGGGACCTGGTATAATTAAGGAAGAAAGTAGAAAAGAGGGGAAAGAGACAGTCTATTTGTGTAATCAGACACTCTTTTAGCGTTATAATTGTTCAGCTGCTTTTCTTCCACCTAGATTCAGCTTTTACTCTTGATTCATCGACCTGTTATGCCACTAAGCTTGTCAACTCAGATAGTGAAGCTTACAGAACAGGGAGGAATGTGGTTTTCAATCACAACAGAAACAATACGAAGCGCTAAATTACTACTGGTAATATCTATAAGACGTTATAGCCTTCTTTTCTTCTTTGATCCAGCTTTCTTCCATCAACTTATCAAACTAAACCAAAAGGTGACTTTGGTCTTACTTGAATAATACCTACGGTACAAAACAGAGATATGACTGTTGGAGAATTACTAAAGACATCAATGAGTTATCTAATATTCACCAGAAGCTACTACGAGTTGAGAAAAATACTTTTTACACTCGCCTATAGCTTTTATGCGTCAATTTATCATATTGGGTCAGGCCATGATATGTCCCCTCTTGTGAGGTACCGGTACAATAAAAAGTGAGGAAAAGGGCCTTAATTATATCCAGTAATGTTTAGAAGGTGTCAGTTGCCAACATTCAGTCACTATTAGCATTGTGATAAATATAGATTATCTCATTGCTGGTTTATTCTTTTGTTGTCAACAGATCTCGACACCTGCATCTTGTCTCTCCATCGATGATACCACATAGAAGAGGAAATAATGATAGTAGAAACAACAAAGAAGAGACAAACGTGTTTGAATAGCTACAAAGTTCCTGTTTATAAAATGTGCAATCTCTCACCTGCTTTAATTGAACATATACAACGTTTGTCCGTACCCACAATTATCTCCCTTTATTTCTCATGATGATTTGGCCAAGTAGAGCTATAGAAGGTGCAAGCGTTCATAAAAAGTAGTGAAACCTGCAGTTGCACTTGCAAAGAGCATATTTTATCCTTAATCCCACTTCAATTCATCTTTCTTTTGGTACTTGATCAAGTTATTTATAACGACTTCATTAGTCCCCATATGTAATGCTGACAGAAACGAGAGGAATACTGCAGTAAAAGATATCTGGAACTGTAATAAGTTGAGAGCTGAACAATATAATCTACTTCAGAAACTTCAACTCTTTCCCTTAATTCAATTGTTCTTTTTACTGTCGTTTCACAATGATCTCTCAATGCCTGTATTACCTCTCCCTATGGAGATGCGAACTGAACAGAGAAAAAGAGAGGAGTTAAACATACTACGGACAAGGAGAAGTTTTTAGAAATCTACTAGCAGTCATTAATAATATACAGTATCTCTTTACTACTTGATTACAGCTTTTATTTCTCACAGTATGGGGTTATACCAGTGCATGATTTTATTGTCTCCCAATTGACGTTACTTACAACCGACGTAAATACTTGTACATCTGTATTATGTGCCATTGATAAATAAAGGCCGGATATCGTGTTAAATTGGCCAAATGCGTGTCTTCTTTAACTGAGGTGACTTATTTTCAACTTCTCTATTCTGTTTAATCGAGTTGTCATGCTGTTGAAACCATGATGGCAAGGACGCTGGTGTGAGAATTTGACGGTAAGTCGACGTAAAAAAGTTGAAATGAAGAGTGAAAAAGCTTCCTGGTGTTTAATAAGATATAATTTAGTACCCCACGACTCTTGCTTGTAGTTTTTATCCATTGTTGCTCCACGTACGTCTCTTGCTGTGTGTGCCATGGATGGGAGAAAATACAATGAGCTAGTATAGTTGTTAAATGGATGAACAAAAGTTGAAATCAAGAGGAATAAAAAGTTCCTAATCCTTTTAATCACTACTGCTAGGTGATCAGCTACTCTTTGTCTCTACTGAGTTGATCCTTTAATGCTTTATTTTCTCGATTCTGTTAACCGCTAAGATGTGGAGCCAAATGCAAGCATAAGGATAATGCGACAAATACCAGTAAAAAGCTGAAAAAAGATAGACTAAAGTGCTAATTCTTTTCTCTGTGGCTCATTATGTGTGGGGGACATACTATCTCTACTTTTTGTACATTATTACCTATACTTACCTCCTCTCGGAACGCATCAAGGATGGAGAGACAGAGCCCATATCCGATATTCTGACAAATACAGAAAAAAGGCCAGGATAGAAGTACAAAAAGTGGTCAATGGCAGCTATTAAGAAATAATACCTCATAATTGACGGTTTCTGCTTACCTCCAACGGATATTTCAAAGGTACTCCTTCACTGTGTAAGTCACAGAAATGACACACCAAACCAAGACTGAATTACCAGCTATATTAGAAAATAAAAGCTTGAATGAGGGGAAATTAGAGGCTACCTGTAGTTTTCTCTGCTATCTGCTAGATATTCACAACTTATTATTGTACTAGTATACATATTCGCTCTATATTTCTCTTAGTTCTGGATGGAGAGACAATGCACTCCTAGATATCTCAAATAATTGACAAGGAAAGTTGCTTTAAGATATGGTAAAGCGTTTGGGACGTATGTTTAGCTACGTCATTGCAAATTATCAACTGTTTCAGTTGCTGGCATCTATAATACTGTAATTCTCTCTTCCGATAGCACCTTGGTGCGTATACGAAATGAAGGCGTAGGGATAACTACAGTATTTAATGAAATAAAGATGAAATGAAAAGAGTTAAAGATCTTGCTACATTTCAATTATCTGATGGTACGTTATAGAGAGCTTCTTGACATCCTGGCATGTTTCTCTGCCGTATTTGTCCCTGTTCTGTGAGCATCAGTGTAGAGATAAAATCAGGAACAGAGGTGAGTGGTTAGTGTAGGAATCAGAAGCAGAAATTAGACAGCGGAAGAATCAAATAACACCTTTACAACAGCTAGTATGTAGATTGCTACTTTTCATTGCAGTTTGTATGTTTTACTGTTACTGTTACCTATTTCCTCTATCCAGTCAGAATGATAGATGATGATTATTATTATTGCCGATGAAACCTGATATGGGACAAAAATATAGGCGCAGTATCTTTGTACAAGTTTATATTATGTAATATGTATAAATCTAGTTGTTGCTGCTATGTTTTTGTATTGTATTCTTCTCTCTATCTCTGAGCATCTCATAAGAAGTTGCAAACATGGACTGTTATAACTCGATACATGAAGTAAAAAAAAGAGAATATGCACTTAAAAAAGATCTTTACAGTAGATAGTACTGGTAAGATTTGTCACTGACCCCTACTTTATGTTAACTGTATCCATTACTACTAAACTGTGTATCTCTCTGTTCTGTTTGCATCATCATGGATGTTGAAGTCAGTAGAGAAGTAAACTTTTCAATGGAAAAAAGTTGAAATGAAGTGAAATAAAAGATCCCTTACAGTCTTTCTATCTTAATACATGCAATCAAGTCACTATTGTGGTAAGAAGTTCGTTTTTCTACTACTTTTGACTCTTCAGGAAGCATCAGAAATCGATAGGCGAAACTCAGGCCAGAGAAGCTAAGTAGGAAAAGAAGCTAGTGTAGCTAATTCAACATAAATGTTTGATTTAACACATACTGTAAGCCCCAAAGGTATGTTAGCGCTACAGTCTGTCTGTATGTTCGTACCACGACTCCTAAGAGGAGCGTAGTGGGTGTGGCATCTCGTTTAGTTCAGTATGAAAAATGAAACAGAGCATAATGAGAGATATAATGCGTTCAGCAGGACTTTACTGTTTCCTTTACCTTCTCATTTCGTTGCTGGTATAATGTTACTTCTTTGTTTCTCGCTGTACTATCTATACAACTATGTATACCGGTAGGCGAAACATGAACATGGGATAAGTCGAATATGCAATGGTAAAAAGCTGAAATGAAGAAAGAGAAGTGTACCTTTACGTTTTTTACAGCTACTTGCTGATATCTGAAGACCTCTTACTGTAACTGAAATTATTCACATTTCTCCACTCTTCATTGAACATCTACGAGAGGAAAGTTCTATGTAAGCGTAGGGATAACTGGAAGAAATGACGAAGAAAAGCTGAAATGAGGTAGAATAAAAAGCCATTTACTTTTGAAGTAACCAATATTACGCAACAAGCTATTCATCTCTTGTATCAGTACATAGTACCGCTATGTTTGTCTCTTCTGTGAGCATCATGGAATGGACAAGTTTTGTGGGGATGGGTGACTTGGTTAAATGAAGAATGAAAGCTGAAAATTGCACAACAAGTAACAGTTTACTATTCTTAAGACCTGATTATAAATAACTAATAACTTCTTTTATGCCCCTGGTATATATTTCAACAGTTCCTCTTCGTTTTGTCTGCATCATACAGAACCCTTAAATATACGATTGGTACAATAAGATAAATTGTAGAACGAAAGCTGAAATGAAGGAAGAAAGTAGGTCCGGAACGTTTCAAGGGGCATTTAGTAAAAAGTGTCTACTTTTTATTGCCCTGAGTTTGTACTACGCCTCTGTTCTTCTCTCTTCTGTTGGCGATTTCTAGAGATTGATATACACAAGCTGGAATATCCTGATTTAATGGAATAGATAAGACCGAATGAACTACATGTACTGAGAACTTCTTATCCCCTTTCATTTCAACTTTTGTCTCCATTTATTGAGTTATGACATGATGAGCTTGACTACTGGCGCCCCTACTATGCACAGAGAACTACCGGTACCGGAAGTATGATGTGTAGCCGGTGGGGTGTAACAGCTACAGAAGAGAGTATTAAGTAGTACAGTCTCAGTAGTACGAGTGCCCTGGAAGCTTCGATTCATTCCATTTCAGCTTTTCTCTTCTAACTATTGGAGTTATGCCAACTCTTTAATTTCGCCTATGTACCTGTACTTAGACACTGTCAGAAGGGAGGTAATAGTAATACTCGCAAATAACGACATTGAGTAATGAGGTAAAACCGATTCTACCAGTACAATAACAGTCTGGACCCCTTCACCTACTTCATTTCAGCCTTGTTGATTAATCAAGCTTTACCTACTGGTACCGGTACCAGTAGGGAAACTTGGATAATTGATGTTGAAAAGCTGAAATGAAATAGAATAAGAAGAAAACAACGTTTTAAATAGCTCACAGTAGGTATTAGACTACTTTTCACTACAGTTATTAGATATTTCTGATACATTTACCTTTTCCGTAAGCATCAAGGTCAGACACACAAAAGTCATGTATGAAGAACTTGATAAACTGCAATACAAATTGAGAAAAGGCGTAAAAGAACTGATAAATAACAGTACCTAGATGATTGTAGTATTATAATTAGCTAGCTTCTGCCTCTTGTATAATTTTTCGGTGAATTAATCTCTTATGTAACATGAAAAATGAGAGACCAAAGCATGGCTTCAATCAACTTGATAAATGATCGAAAAAAGCTGGAATGAAGAAGTGTAGATGCCTCAGAACGTTCAACAGAGCCAGTTGTAGAGAATGGACCACTTCTTCTTGAACCCAGTTCAAACTGTCCTTCTAATTAGCTCTTCTGTCAACATTTCTGGTTGAGAGTAAAAGTGATTAACTGAATAATGATGAAAAAAGCTGAAATGGGTAAAGATAAGCACACATCCGACTACAATTGTGCAAATATCTACGTTAGATTGTTGCTAGTACTCACCACTACCGTGTATTTCTCTCTTCCATCAACCTCATCGATTGTAATGAGAAATGTAGGCGTAGGAATATAATATATAAAAGAAGAATAGTGGAAACACGTGAAACGAGCTCTTATCAATGCTTAGAATATTAAAGTAAGATAACTTCAACTTCTGGATGTATCTGGCGAGTAATTACGTCTATATATCTCTCTTCTGTGAGCATTAAAACGAGAATAATTCTGGATACGTTAGCGAGAAGTTGGTTGATTGGCGAATAAAAGCTGAAATATAACACGAAAAGATAATACAATTGTTCAAAAAGCTATAGAACAAATGATAACTTCTACTTGTGTCTAGAAAAAATACTGATGGCTCATTTATATCTCTTCTTTGAGCTCTCCAGGAGAGACATGAATATTGGCCTGGCTTGTGTCGACGTATTGAAGATAGAAAGCTGAAAACAAGCATAATAGAGCCGTGATAGCATTAAAAGTGGCTAAAAGTACAGATTTAACCACCTCTTCCTGTTCTTGATATCAATTTTCTACTGTATATCTCTGTTCTGTCAGTCAGCTAAGGTAAACCCACAATTCTAGCCCAGCAAGAAGTTGATTAAATAGCAAAAAAAGCAGAACAAAAGTAACCAAAGAGACTCATAACATAATATACAAGACAGTGCTATAAAAAATACCACTTTTGGTGACTATAGTTACTTTTTCTGCTATATCCACCTCTGTTTTGTAGGCACTAAAATACTGGCTGGGGTTAATCTCTTAAACGGAAGAATAAGAGCTGTAAAATTGTACAAGATTTTGGAAATATTGGTTTTAATAGCTAACAGTTGATATCTTACAGCTTTTAATCACTTATGACTTCTTTTTAGATGGCATTCCTCTCTACTTTGTAAGCATCTTACGAAAGACCAAGTTGATGCACAGGGGATCTCGATAAATTTGGGAACCAGAGCAAAAATTAAGGAGAAACCAGCAGGAAACATTTTTTTCTAGCTACTTGTAAGTGATGAACTACCTCTCAATGTTCCTGGTAGCTCTGATTCTTCATTATCTTCCTGTTCTGTACCATATGCAGGATATGCAAAGACGTGAACCTGAGGTGTGCGGGCAAATCGAATTTGGGGCCAAAAAACCTGAAAACTGATATTTTAAAGAACTAATGACGCTATTTCAGTACTATAGTACGTCACTAATCACCTTTTGTTGTTTCAGAACACCAAATACACTGTAATATGCTCTTTATGTGAACGTAAAAAAGGCAATTAGAAACAAGGCGAGAGGATGAATCGAATAACTAAAGAAAAAAGGTATAAGTAAGTAGGAGAAGACACTTGTGAATAACTTAAGGCCACTATTGTTCATTACCAAGCTATTGTTACCACAGAAGGTATATGAGAGGAACGATTTTTCCATTCGTCTAGCTTAGCGGCTGGGATATCTCCCTAGGTTGAGCAAGAAAAGAGCAAATGACAAAGAATGAGAGGTCAAGAACAATGAGAAAATGGTCATAGTTCCATTCAACTCTTTTTTCTGTCACCAGTATTAGTACATATTTGTTTCTCTCAATTCTATAGTCATGGGATAATTGGCAAAACTCAGTCTTGAAGAAAACTCGAACAAGTAAGGGAATAAAAATGAAATACAATAAAAGAAGTGTCTCATGTGGTTTCCACAATTCTCAAATACATATCTAGACACTATTTCGCAGTCATTGAGGTACATTTCCAATCATTTACTCTAAGTAAGCTTCTCATATGGGGAGACATATGCAAGCGTAGAGATAATTCGAATAAACGGCAAAGAAAACAGAAATTGAGTAGATTAAAAAGATAATTACGTTTCAAATGACTTATGACGTGTGACATACTACTTTTCTCAATAGTTTTTATCTGCTATCGCTACATTTACCCGTGGGGGTAAGCATCATTGAAGGGACAGATACCATGGTTGTGGTTAGCTTGAGAAAATGAAGAATAAAAGCTGTAAAGGTGTACCAGACTTAGTTGAAAACAATCTCAAAAAGTACTAGTCAGTACCGGTACCTGTACCTGTACCTGTAAGCTTTTTTTACTGTATCTTGTGTATTTATTCTTATTATTTCTCTCAGTTTTGTTGCATCATACTGAGTGACCAAACCAAAGAAACAAACAACTTCATGAAATGACGAAAGAAAGCTGAAATGAAGATGTATTAAAGGTATGGTGCATTTCAAATAACTATTAGTAGGTAATATGCTCTCTCATATTGTCACCTCCTTGCAAATATTCTGTATTTCACCCTGTCCTGTCTGCAGCTTACATGGGCTCAAATACACCTAAGGGGGTATCCTGAGTTAACCGTGGAAAAAGATCAAGTGAACTAAGACAGAGCCTTCACGACGTTTAATAAGTCTTTACTGAGCAATCTATTACCTGAATTTGTTGCTGGGATCTACAATTGCTCCATTTACTCCTATGATCCAAGCATCCTACATTGAGAGACATGCTGCTACGAAGTGAGGACTCGATATATTGACAAAGAAAAGTTGAAATGAAGCATGAAAAATTGTTCAAGACTTTAATTTAGCCCCAATCGTTAACTATACCATCTTTGGCGGCTATAAGTCTGTATATTGGTACAATTTTCAGTGCTACAAGTATTATACACGGAGAGACAAAAATCGGGCACGGGTATAACTCGAAACTTGGAGAAACATATTCGGACACTAAGTAAAAAAGAGGCCATAGAAGTTATTTGCATACTTTGGTAGCTATTCATGAGCACTTCTCGTCTCTGGTATAATTCAATCAATTGGCTTATGCTGTTTTGTTCGCAACTTAATGGAGAGACTTTAGTGGGTATAGGGATAACTGGTTGTTATGACAAAGAAATCATCAAATGAAATAACACAAAACACCCAAGACGTCGAATAAGCTACAGTATTATTGTAAGAGTGACTACTTGTGAACATCTCCTTTACATCTTGAGATCCTATGGACTTCTGTTGGGTATACCTCATTGGATGACACCACTGCAGACGAAGGATAAGTCGTCTAACTAATGGAGACAAATTGAATGTCAGAAGAATAAGAGAACTACAAGTAGTACTGTATTCTTATTAAAGTATCAGGGAACAAAACTTCACTTTATTTTCTAGAAAGAATGTTTAATTGTAACTTCGATATCTCCTCAGTGAAGATCACGAGTCGAGAGTAAAATCATGGACTTACATAGAGAAGAATAAAAGGTGAAATAGGTAAAGAAACGTGGATCATAATGTTGTTGAAGACTATTAATACGTAATTAAGTAGTATTTATTGCTACGGGGTTGATTTATAGTGCTTTGCTATCTCTCCTGTCAGCACTTCAGGTGTGTAATATTTCAGGTGTAGGGATAACTCGAATAAAAGACAGAGAAAAGCTGATTTGAAACTTACCAATCTGCTTCTCTTGTTATTGAAGGCTCAACGTACTGTTATAATTACAATTAGTTGCTGCGGGTACATTTGACTGTTCCATTATACTCTTTTCTCTTAGCATAGATGGTAGGCAAATATCGGGGAATCTTGGGAATTGAGAAACAAAAGATGAATTTGATTAAGATAGGACGTAAGGAATGTTACTGGTAGATACTAATAGGTAACCAATTACCCCTCTTGTCTCTAATACGTATCATTCGCAGTTTTCCTCTGTTCTGTTCGCAACTCAATGGAGGGACGAAAATCACGCGTTGGGACAGTTTGGTTATATGGCAAGAAAAGCTGGAATGAAGTAAGATGAGACGCTCAAAATATTTGTCAGGCTACTATTGTGAAGTTGACAACTTTTTGTACCGGTAGTTGCTGGTATCTACCACTAATGTTTATCTCTCTCCATGAACTTCATTGATGGAGACATTAGGTAGACATCGGAATCAATGGAATAACGAATAAAAGCTGAAATCAAGTAAAATAAGATACTAGAGAGACTCGAATAAATAGTAGCTATACCAATCTCTACTTTTTGTTGCTTCAAGGAAGTTATATTGCTACTTTTTACTCTTGTCTGCACCATTGGTAGGGAAATAAACCATGGAATGGAGTAACTAGAAAAATCGAAGAACAAAAGCTGAACTGGCGAAATATAAAAGGCTCAGGGGGTTACTGAATGCAATTAGTAGATAAAAATCACTTTATATGTGGTTTAACTATGTACCACTACAGTGTGCTTCAGTGTTCTTCGTGCACAGCAGAAAGGGACAAAACATAGGTACCGGGGTAAATAAGGAAGAATAGTCATCTCAAAGTAGGAGTAAAGATTTTAGAGATTATTGAAGCTAACATATTGTAATTTGTAGACTTCTGTTCTTACTGGTCTATAGTACCACTGTAACTTTTCATATCTCCGGGAATCAGACGTTCGTGAGGCAAAACACTGAGTCCGGGATAGTGGATTAAACAGCAAAAAAAGTTGAAATCAAGTGAAATAAAGTGCCCAGAACATTTTGTTGATACAGTTTTGTAATGTACTGTCTAGCTGGTAACTATTACTGCTATAATAATCTCTTTCAAGTGAGCATCCTAGACCGAGAGACAAAACCATGGTATACCACGACTAAATAATTGAGGAAAGGAAGCTGAAAAGTGACATAAAGCTCTCATACGTTTTTCAGTACCAGAAATTATGTAAAAATTACCTCTTATCATTTATGGTATTCTTTTTTACGCCTTTTCTGTGCTTTGCCTGTATTTTGAAGAACTCACAAATCAGGGCACAGCGACAAACCACGTCGATGACAAATAAAAGTTGAAACAGAGTAGAAGAAGAAGCTAAAGACGTTTATATATATCAGTGCTGTACGAAAGACTCCTTTTGGCTGCCATAACCCACTTATTACTGCGTTTACCTCTGTTCCTTAAGCAACAGGAATCACGGATTGGGAAAACCTGATAAATTGAAGAATGGAAGCTGTTGAAAGGTGTGATCAGTTACTAATGATAATATCAATGGCCACTAGTAAGTGATTTACAACTTTTATTTGTCACCGGTATATCTCTTAATCGTATTTCACTCTGTTTTGTGAGCATTATTTGGAAGACGAACATACACAATCGGTAAAGCTCGCTGATTCGAAGAAGGACAGGTGAGAAGTAGGGTTGCAATATATCTAGGGCGCTTTGGTTGACCTATAGTTAATGAATAGCTACCTATTTTGATCTCTAGAAACTTTTATGACTGTTCTTCTCTTCTCTGTTCGCAGCTCAACAGATGGACGAAAATTAGACGTAGGAACATTTTGATTAGATAGTTAAAAAAGCTGAAATCAAGTGGGATAAGATATTCAGAACCTCTTTTGAGGCGTGTTTGTATGACTGACAAGTTTGCAGTGGGACAGAATGTATTATGAATCTACACTATCTCTATTTTTCAGCGATCTTCCAAGGTGGGTAGTGGCAGGGCATTGGTAAGTGACTCTGTGTCGCAATAAAAGTGATAATAAAGTTGAATAAGAAGTCAAAAAACATCTTTTGCATTTATTTTGTGCTATTTATATGTCCATGTTGTCACTGATATCTATCTCCATGGTAAAATTTCATTCTGTTGTGTGGTTTTACGAAATATTGGCGACCGGCCGAAGGGAAATCCGATTTAGTATAGAAGAAAAAGTGAAATAATATAAAGAAAGAAGCTTGGGGTCTTACAGAAGCTAGTGTAGTGTAGATGGCCTCTGCTTGTTGTTCGCAAATTGTGTTTTTCTTCAAATTTCTTTGTCTCTGTTTGGTAAGTACAGTACCTGAGGTTTAGAGGATACTTGTACACTGAGTCTCGAATGACTCGAGTAATCAGCAGAGAAAAGCTGAAAAAAGTAGATGTCAATAAGCCAGGTATAATTGTCACAATTATATTTTATAGCAAGCATAGCAGGTGATCTAAGGCTGCTGTTCCTCCATATGTCAGTACTAAGATGACGAGAAAATAGCTTGGAGGTTGAATTATCTCGTTCGATAAACATGAAAAGTATCAATTAGAGACTTTAAGAGGTTTTAAATATTAGTTGGGCAGCCAGCATGCCAGATTGCCTATCATTCCGTCGCTAGTATATCAATATAGCTATTTTTTTCTCGTTGCGTAGACTGAGGAGGAGAGCATAAACTCATGTTCTGGGATGCTGGGTAAATCAAAGAATAAAAGCTGATGAAAGTGGTATAAGTTCTTCAGGGAGTTCTTTTAGGACTGGTAGTATGCGTAAACAATCTCTTTTTGTTCTTGGTATGTAATATCATCATCTTATCTCGGTTATGAAGGCACACAGATGGGATCTGAACCTTGGAGTCTGAAAAGAGTCGAATAACTGATAAAGAAATGCAGAATATAAGTAAGAATTATTACTAAAGAGGATTGCTAGGAGTATATTATGCTACAATCAACACTTTCTTGCAGTGGACCCGTTTCCTTGCTTCATATACCTCTTCTGAAAGTATCATTGATGGAGAAAGAACAACGGTGCATAGGTGTAGCACCTCATTACTAGGTGATCTTAGAGACATTAAAGATAAATGGAAGCTTCAAACATAGCTGTTGCTGCCCAATGAGCTCTAATGATACCTTCGACCTCCCCTCCATAGAAGACTGCTTTGAAAATTCACCATTTCTCTCTAGGCAGTGATGGAAGTTCACAGACTTATCGAGAAGAAGTATTATCAACTTATATAAGTCAAATTAAGAGACGAAGTGCTAATCAATAAACTCCCCTGTAACATTGAGTCATATTTATGGTATTTTATTCGTTGGCTACCTCTTATTTGTTGAAATATGGGCTCTCTAACTTCTGTCTCTGAATTGACAGTAGGTGAAGGAAGTGTTTTCGAAATGGGTTAAAACAGATAATAGAGAGGTAACTAGATAGAATCATTCTTCTAGACGATATAATTCCTACCAGTCACCTCTGACAATTCAAGGTAAGTTTTATTGCCAGTATTTCTCCCGCTGCGTGATGTCATCAAGGAATGGCGAAATGCACGACTCGAGAGAATACATTTATAGAGAAATAAAAGTTGAAATGAAGTAATTCGAGCTGACAAAAGTGCTAATTGAGGCCCAAAGCTATTAAGTTCGTACTGTTTAGAAGTAGGTGCCTCTTATTACTCTCCTACAGTATTCATTCTTCTAGTGTGCGTTAACTCTAGCAGAATTAAGAAAGCAACGGGGTAAGTCGGTAAATTGATGAATAAAAGTTGAAATGAGATACAAAGAAGTTATTGAGACGTTGATACATCCTGGGGTATGCTTCAAGCCAGTTTACGGTTGCTTTTGATCCATTTTCGGGCTTCATTCACGTCTTTTCTGTAAGTATCATTGACGGAGACAAATCATGGGCAGGGGTAACTTCATTATTTGAAGAGGAAAAGCTGAAATTAGATGGGATGAAACACTCACAGCACTTGCAACGGCCGGTAATAAGAGATAATAAACTTATTTTGCCGTTAATTATCCCTATTACTGTTTACTTCTCCGTTCTGCCAGTCAATTTGACTGGATGTTATCATGACATTCTGTCAAGTCGATGAAACAACAGATATATCTGAAAATGGAGTGATAAAAGCTGCTCAAGAGGTTTAAAAGACCTGTTACAGCACTACTGATTACTTTCATGGTCTTCAGTAACTTATTTTCCCACATTTAGCTCCATTCTGTGAGCATCAGGTTGAAGGACAGAGATCATATTGGGATAGCTCGATAAATTCAGATCAAAAAGTTGAAAAGAAGTACTGAGAGTGGCTCATATGACTGTAATTAGACCAAACATCACTGAATTACAACTTTTTAATATCTCAGATATATATTTCTACAGTAAAATTATGTTCAGTAGGTACCACCTGTGATGCCGATACCAAAGTTCGAATATAATTGAAGAATATAACCTGAAATGAAACACTTTGAAAGAATTAGGTCATACTCCAGAGCTATTCTTAGATAAAGGTTTACTTCTTCTTGTTGTCATTTTATTCTATACCATTATGTTTTAGAGATCCCTGTCGCAGTTATCTCTCCATTCTGTCAGCAATGCACATGACGAATAAAAGCTGAATCGAGGGATTATAAGGCGTTCAGGGCTTTGATTAAGACTCAATAGTTTAGCTTACAACCTCTTACAGAGACTGAATATTCAATAGACCTTCAGTTTCTTCTTCTATCAGCTCTATGGTGCGTTACATTTTTGGAAACCCCCCATAATGAAGCAATAGACACAAATGGAGTAGAAGAAAGAGCCCAGAACGTTTGTTAAATTGACATGGTGCTTTATTTATCCTCGCATTGTCGCCGATTTCCACATTTATTGACATATTCCTCTCTAACCTGTACTGTGGCCTGATGATACTGAGAAAACCAGCCAAGACGTAATGAAATCAAGCGAAGAAAACGTGAAATGAAGTATGAAAGAATCCTCAGAATGTTTAAAGAAATAGTATTGTGCTACTATGAGTATTTTCTTGTATGTAGCTATGTTTATTGCTTCTTTCTCTCAGTTCTTCCCCACTGATGATAGTGAAGTCTGGTACATGTAGAACTCGAATACGAGACGGAGGAAAGTTGAAATAAAGAAGTATGAAGGGCTGGGGACGTTTTAGACAGCTAGATATAGATAATTAACAACTTCAGAGTGTCACTGAACACAATAATGCTAGATATACCACTGTCCTGAGACTACCAATATTCGGAGGAAAAGTCAAGTGAAGGGAGTATGCTCTTTGTGAGGGAATAAATCAAGAAATAAAGTATATGAATAATCACGTATGTCTAACGTTCCATAAGGGTGCGGTAACAGCTTCTGGTTACAGTGAGTAAGTTTTCAAGGTCCATTTACATCTGTTGTAGCTGTCGTAAATGGTGAGACAATTTTCAAGAACCGAGGTTTTCGATATTCGAAAGGAAAAAAGCTGAAACGAAACTGTAAAAGTGTTTCGGAGGGTACTTTGTATCTATTGATAGGAAAATGACCACTTCTAGATGTCTTCAATAGGTTATATTTCTCGATTTCTCTCTCTTCTGTCAACAGCATAACTGAGAGAAAATCCATGCGTTGGCAAAACTACATATAAGGGCAAATAATAGAGCAAATGAAGTAAAAAGAGATGAACAGTACGTTCAATATCTCGTGGATTATACAATTAGATATTTTGTAGTTTTGCTGGTATTCACCACCACTTTATAATTCTCATTACTGGTAGTGTCATAAGCTTATGAGGGGCAGTAATGATGTGAGAACGACTCTGGTAAATAAAAGCTCCATTTTAAAGAGAAAAAAAATACTTGGGACAATTTCTCATTTATTATGAAGAAATAACTACTTCTTCCTGTTCCTGGTGAGCCATTGGTGTTTTTATTCTTCAAATATATTATAGGATTACGTAAGCAGACAGCAGGGTGTAGTGTTACAAAAACCTGTATTTTTCACCGCCAAAATGCCTGGCTAGCTCAATCGGTAGAGCGTGAGACTCTTATTCCTAGGTAATCTCAAGGCTGTGGGTTCAAGCCCCACGTCGGGCTTTCTTTTTTGCCCATCAAGAAGATGTTAATTATCTTAATGTTTTATACTCATTATGAATGAATTGAGCATTCCTGAAAGATTTACAAGAACCGGTGTACCGGTACTCCTTTTATGATATCGACGTTTGGGTTTCGTAAAGCACCATCTTATCTTATCTGTCCGCATACGAGTACGTTATCGAAACAAGGAAACCTAGTTGTAACGGCTCATTGGAGATGAAAGGAAACACAGAGACAGATAGAGACAGTACCGAAGATACTGCTATTTTTGCAGTTTTTTTTTCTTCTTTCAGTTCGAGTCATTATAATAAAGCTGATCAACTTCAATCTGCTCACGGTGATCTCAGGAAACTTATTTATAAATATATACATTTAGATAGCGCCCACTTTGTAAATCTAATGCTCAAAGTTGATGATATGATTGGCGCTCATATCTTCCTCATAGGCACGACAAATATCTAGCAGCAACTCGTTCTGTTCCAGCTGAGGAAGCTCTCGGAAGCCCAGAGTCATACAAGTGTCTCTGAACTCGAAGCAAATGGAGGCACAAACCTTCTGGGCTTCAAGACGTTTTCCAGCTCGGTAAAGCTCCGTCCACTGGGCCACAGCTCGGTCAATGTGTTTTAAACACTTGAACAGATCAGTTTCATAACCAGCCTGCTCGTCCAGGAGCTGCTTGAGATATAAATGGTGGCTAGAAAGACCAGTTTGGCGGATCTCGGGGTCCGAAGAGTTCATCTGGCTCTTGTAACGGTTATGAGCAGCCTCGTGGGCACACCGCATGTTCATGAGGTGCTGGAAGGGGTCAATGGGTCGACCAAAGAAAGATGGTCTGATTCCGAAAAGAGACATTTTTAGAGAAATAGAAAAAAAGAGATTTAAAGAGAAGTAGAGAACAAAAATGAGTGGGTTGTTTGGTTGTACTGAATGGAGAGGGTATTGAGGTAGCTGGAGCTTCTTATATAGTATTCTATCTCATAGCTAGCATAGGTTTGAATGTATGGTCCATAGTCGTGCCCATGGGGTCCATAAAGTTGGAAGTAGGAACATTATGGGTGGAACAGTATGAGCAGAAAAGTAATGGGAGAGAACAAAGAAGGGGATTGTGAATGTGGGTTTCCTGTGTGCGGAGATGCGGGTCTGATTATTGAGATTGAGAGTGCTATCTTCTGCAATTGAGAAAAAATAGGTGTTTGTAGTTACAATCGAAGATGAGAGTTGAATCAAGCAATTGAAATTGGTACTGTGTAATGGTAGAGGGACATTACTTCTAGTTCTCAGATGTCTGTAATCTACTTTCATGTCCAGGTTATGCTATTTAAAAAAACTTCGCATTTAGTACTATGGCAAGAAAAGTACCGGTATCGTAGCTAAGTAGGGCCAATAGTAGTCATTCAAAAGCTACAAGTAGATGTGGTCCTTTGGCATGGAAAACATCTTTCTGTTTAGTAATTAAGACCTATTCACCTTTTTCCGAGTGAATCTCGCTTCTTACATGAAACCGATGAATTGTATCTATCGTACCGGTACTTGAAGAACAGCGTCATTTAGTGAGATGTAGTGAGTCCAAAAGAGCTTGAACGAAGTGGTTTATCATCATATTGCCATAAAAAAGTTCTAGTGAGTGTAACCTAAGGTCATGTTCTTATGGAGCCTTGTTCAATGGGTCCCATATCATTTTTGAAAATTATGGGAGCGTAGTTTATGGACCAGACTACAGGTGACCTGGTACAGGAGACAGAGAGAAACATGGGATACACATTAGAATACTACTGGTTGAGGACCTAGAGCTTGCTTCCATGGTATCAAGTCGTACACACGTTTCTTGAAGTGATAATGGGAAGGCAACCCGCTTATCTTGATATGAAAAATTGACCTAAAAGAAGCAATCCCGCTTGGATCTCTCTACTGACTGGTATATCAAACTATGATAGGTCTAATTCGACATATAACGACCTTTAAATGTCAAAAGTTATGTACTTCTTTATAACAGCTCGAAAGTCACGAGATGTAATAGAAAAGCGGTACAGGTACTACAAGTAGCGCAGTTAGTCGAAAACCCAAATGAACAAGCGGAACAAAAATAATAAGAAGTGGTTTATATTTAGTTGAGTACAGGTCTCGTATCAAATCATAGTCATAACACCCTAGTCGTCTCCATCAGTCATCGTCCACGCCATTTCTTGCGAGAGAATCAGCCATATCGTTACCATAGTCATCGCTATGTCCCTTCACTTGTCTGAACCCAATGAAGTGCGGACTGGAGTCCTTGAGATCGTCAATATCTTCAATCAGGTCTCTGTTA
This sequence comes from Yarrowia porcina, assembly GCA_900519025.1. NCBI lineage: Eukaryota > Fungi > Ascomycota > Dipodascomycetes > Dipodascales > Yarrowia > Yarrowia porcina. The sequence continues at coordinate 729,656 of ULGT01000012.1, forward strand.
CTCACTGGGTTGCCCTTCATGTTCCTCCATCCATTTTGTCTCCATCCATCGATCCACAGGGTCATACAGCCGATAACGTAGGCTGAGTCCGTGCAAATGACATATTTTTGAACCGGTTTATCAAAAAGGGATCTTGAAATCTCAAGGGCCCTTTTAACAGCCATAAGTTCTGCCCTCTGGTTGGTTTGGGGGGATCCTTGCAAAGAAGCAGAAACATTGTTGGAGTTGTGTTTACCAAAAAAGACTCCGTATCCTCCTCGAGCTCTAGGAGTGCCGTTTCCAGGGCACGCTCCATCAGTATACACCATAATTACCCTGGCTCCATGTTCATCAAATTTGGTGATGAAGGGTCCGGTAAAAACCATTCCAGTCGCAACAAACTTCTCGGCCTCCCCTCGCTCAGAGAAGCCCTTCATTGTGCCTCTAGGGTAGTTCGTAATCTGCTCCTTAGCATCGTGTAGGCTTGTGTAGACTCCTGTCACTCGGCCCACTCTGACGCCATAAAATTTCTTCTTCTGGGTCATGGCTTTGCAATTTAGTAGAGGGTGGTGCCTGAGCACTTATAAAAGGCTCAATTGTTGTAATATATGTGGGTGGCTGGTACCCCGGTCTCGGGTGGGCTGGTAGCTGCAATATGAACTCTTGTATGCGGTTGGTATCATGTGATATTTAATAAACTTGGAGGTAGAGACAGACATAATAACCTGCATTGGAAAGGGCTACAAATGAGACATTTTACAGGAGGATAAAAGGCATCTTAAGAATAGAAAAAAAAAAAAAAAAGATAGGCAGCAAATCTGTTTAAATGTCACGTGTCCTACGGTAGAAACGACGGGCTTTCGAAGAACAGTTCTTCTAAAAAATGATAATAAATTAGTATTGTGCATTAAATCCCAAACAATTACAAGTACCCAAAAGTCATTTCCAACAATTGAAGTAATGGTACTTGTACAGTAAGCCACGATAATAATGAGTCATTGTGAACTAATAGAGTAGAGGTACAAAAAATAAATTGGCACTGTAAATGGTTCACGGATTGACAAGTCAATTCTTGTTCGTTGATAGGTCCATATCTAGATGAAGAATGCATAAATCAAGTGGGGCTGATTTAATTACATATGGAGTCTCATACATATTGGATGTCAAACCTTCTCCTATCTTCCTTAGCACTTCTGCTTGGACTTCCTCGTGCCAAAACTGAAGCTGAATAAGCAATTTGGTAGGTACAGTGTGGTCCTCCGCTTTCCTTAAAACTGTACAAGAGTCGTACAGTACGGTATGTACGAGGTACAAGTATGTACGTTATGAGTACAATAACGGTAAGGCGAGGGATACATGGATCTTGAGGATATAAAAACAACTCAAGATGGGTTTATTGATGCGATAAAGGAGGACTTTTGTAGAAGATAGGTGCCGGGAGTCAGAGGTGGTGGATCAGACAATTGAGCGGTTTGACCTTGGTACAATTGAGCGGATTGACTTTGATATACTATCCAGGCAGCCAGTGTGCTGAACCGATATGGTAACATTTGTGATTGGAAATTTGGACCAAGTGGAAGCTTCTATCTGTAAACTCTGCTAATACAGTAGGAATAGCTCTCCAGTAATACATACGCTTTCAATTGTACCGTACAGTACTTGCATTTTTCTTCTTTACCTCAGCAGTCAGGGACATCACTGAGAAAAAAAACCAAGTAGCGCTTATGTCACGACTACAAGTAGAAGAGGTTGTGCTGGACAAAAAGCTATAGATGGTACAGAGTTCTTCTCAAAGTTGTAAAATTAACGGTTTATGAACTTCATCTTCTGCTTCTCACTTCAATAACCGTCATTAAAGGATATGCCCTTGATGTTCACTATTCGCAGTCAACTGTAGTACTCAGTTTTGGGCCGGCATAGAGGAGATAGAGGTGAGTGAAAGAGATAATAGGGATCAATGCGCCATCAGAATGTGGCATGCTCACTAATATGTCTCAATAACTCCTTTTTCTGTATCGTTTATTCTTACTTACCCTCGTACGTGAACTGCTACTAGGTAAACTAACATATCTCGCTCAATTTTAGGAACTTTGAAAAGTTGACACAGGAGACTAGCAAAATAGACCACATTGAACGATATCAGCACGTTGGCGTAGCTTCAGCTCTATTGTTTTGGTGAATTATTGGCATTTTGGTCCCTCTGTTGCAGAAAAGTCTTATGCCTATATGCGACGGCATATATCTCAATAAGGACGTTACCGAAGTGACTACTCTATCCAAGAGTAGCCATATCCGTTGTAGCAAGTTATATTTCCTTGAAATTCCTCACCTCCACTCCCTTACTCAGTGATCTGTTTTCAAGGCCTGCCTGTGGTTGAACACCTGATCCACTTTCACTCCTAACATTTGTAATATGAACCCCAGTGATGCCATTTCTTTGATAAAAATTCTTGGTGACTCAAAGCTCATTTATGCCCAAACCCATCTATATCCATACACCTTTGCCACACACCTTTGCCACACACATGTACATATTTATTTATTACTGATTAACTACACCAGACTCAGTTACTAAATCTTGCCCAATTGAAGTGTCACAAGCCTCGAAAGTTCATTGTGAGATGGTCCAAATTAAATAGACCAAATAAATCACTACAGATTACCGCTACAATGTATTCTTTATCTATATTGCTCGCTGTTGCCATTCACGTACACCAAAGACATTTGATGGCACAGTACAAGTACAGGACTGACACACGATAATACCATGGATACCATATTAAATCTACAATGACTCGAGAATGATAAGTGAGTTACTTGTACCCATGGCGGAAGCCCATTGAGTATTGTAATTGATTTTAAAGTCGTTGAACGAACAAGAAACCCGAGAGACTTGGTGTATAGCTGTTATAGATCTTGAGAGTAAATATATAGAGGAGGTGTGTACTACAGTATCGGTACCGGTACTTCAGCAACGAGGATCTACTGTCATTATTGTCCAATTCCTTGTTTTCTTCCAGGCAAGACCTTTCACCAGATCTACAACGCCGCACACCTCTGAAACATGTCTCAGGAACAATCTGTCAGGTATTCACAAAAGATAAGAGATATACTGAAAGAAGGACGGACAAAACGAGTCATTCTTTAATAGACAGTGAACACCTAACGAGCTGCTGATACATATATCTCTCGATATCACTCATTCATAACGAGCTGCTGATAGATCTCTCGATATCACTCATTCATTAATATCTTAACACAACTCATTAATTCAACATGATGTGGCATACTCATACCCTCCACCAACCAGCTGATGCTCGGTTGGCGGTCTAAAAATACATTCAGTACATTCCGTACACCTACTGTCGGTACAGGTGTCGCTTGGCGGCCATCTCGACAGCGGCAGCTCCCCAGTCCTCTCCGTGGTTGTGTCCATCAGGAGTAAGACCAGCTCGCTGCATGGCCTGCTCCTCGGTCAGACAGGTGAGCACACCGAAAATAACAGGAGTCTTGGTGGCAATCTGCGACTGCATCAGACCCTGCGACACGGCGTCGGCAATGTACTCAAAGTGCATGGTGGAGCCCTTGATGAGCACGCCAATAGAGATGACAGCGTCGTACTTGTGCGAGTCGGCCATCAGGTGAGTGATGTAGGGCAGCTCATAAGAGCCGGGCACAGACTCGATGAAAATGTTCTCTCGCTTCACCTTGAAGCCCACCAGAGAAGAAATGGTGCCGTCAAGAAGAGCCTTGATGACCTGCTCGTTCCATCGCGCGTGCACAATGGCAATCTTGAAGTCGGAGCCGTCGTAGATGGCGTCGGAGGCGCCAACACCCTTGATAGTGCAGTCGGTCATTGTGGAGTGGTGTTGTGAAGGTGAAGATGATCTGACCTGTATGTTGGGTGTGACTACAGGTAACTTTACATGAACGAGAGACATGCAGAGTCATCTTGAGACCTTCGAAAAAGAAGATCTATGTACTAAGGTGACGGGCTAGAAAGATGGAATTTGTATTGATTTAAACAGAAAGATTAGGAGAGTAGAACTGTTTTTTCTGATCTCATTTTCATTAACTAGTCATCGTTTTAATCGGGACCTCCCCTTTTTCACACTATTACCTCACGGTTAGGGTTGATCAAAAGCCAGTTAAACCTCGGTATTGGATCATGGGACTGAATGTTGATAAGAAGAAGCAAGGAAGAAAAAAGAAGAAACGAATGGGCCATTTTTTGTCACTACCACGTGAATATCTGTTAGATCACGTGATTATTACCACAAAACTACCACTCTCCCTCTCCTCCTAAATCCCTTCCACGTTCACCATGCATGCTCAGCCTCGAACCCAATCGAACAATGGCTTAGTTGAGGTGGGTCTCACTGGCCTTCCTTCCGTGGTGATGGAGGAGTGAAGGTGAAAGTTGGAATGAGAGTTGGGATGAAGAGGCTATTATGACACAGTTCAAGTAGCAAGTACATACGAAAAGATGGGTGCAATATGGTGGTTTTGTTGTAGCCGAGCAAGTCATACGTACACACCGGTATTTTCTGTACTTCCTGAGAGACAGTATCGATACTGGTTCTCAGAGTATATACCGGTAGTTGACATAGAGAACCCCTCCAAGACAAGTTTAGCAATCATAAAACTAGAGTATAGAACAGATCGGAGATTAGGATGACTGGAAAAGACTCTTCAAATGAGATATCTCAGGAGTTGCCTTCGAGTTGAAGTACACTCACAAGGTCCAGTTAAGACACTTTTCTAAAATGAAAGATGTGCCAGATCGACTCCGATTGTATGTTTGAGAGTGACGTTTCAAATGCACCAGTCGTATTAGGCTGCCGATCTCAGAATTGTAGCCGTGCCCTCAGAAGGTTGTAACTTCGGCTATTGTACGTCCGATCGACATCTAATGATTGCTGGTATGAGGTTGATCAACATACCAGGGTAAACAAGTTGAGTCTTTTTGTCTGACTTAGAGGATCCAAAATATCTTGCTGACTTCAAAGCACCACCCTATATCACTCGTCTTCTGATCCTGGTTGCCGTGGAATGCATCATAGCTCAAGTATGTTCAAGAAAATATCTAACTAGACATGATGCAACTAATCCAGAGGACAGTACTTGTATCTTAGGTGAATATAAGTATGAGGTTTCACAGCGTCTTAAAGGACAGTCTTCTGTTATTATGTACATACCCTCTTCTTTCTTCTCATACCTCTCATAACAGAGGCACCCCAGCAGATATATCTCCACTAATCCCAACTATTATAATTAGCTACCGGTAACCAACTGGGGTCTTCTGTCAAAGTGTTCTGACCCTCCCAAAACAACAATCGTAAAGATTTTGGGCTAGAAAACAGTCTTAATAGATGTAAGCACTGAGTTTACATCTCTTACGCCACCGAATTCTTCCCCAGTTCTTTATTCCCCTCGCTTCCAGATATTCATGCTGCACCTCATATTGAAAGTCCTTCAATAGTGGATAGACCATGAATCTATCTACACAACCGTACTCACAAGAATGACCCAATTATTTTGATACCCATATCGACCCAGATTTCCCCATCTATCACCACGTTATTCCCATTTCCACCCGCTCCTCCTCTTCTCACTCTCCCAACCCCTCCTACTTAACTCCCTCCCGCCACGCTGACTAACTCATCAACCTTATCTAAATTTTTTTTTCGGGCTGCAGGAAAGAAATCTCGAGCATTATACCACTATACACAACTACACAGAACATTCAAAATGACCGAAGTGAAGACCGTGACCGTGGAAAAACCCATTCCCGTGACCTACGACCTCGGCAACCTTGCTGTTTTCGACACAAACCCCGTGGAGTTCGATCTGAACGACCTCAACGTCGATGGACAAGAACGAGAAGAAGCTCTCCAGGCAGTTTCTCGAGATAACGCCCAGCTGCTCATCAACCAGCTTCTGTCACAGCCCATCAAGAACACTACCGACTCCAACTCGTCCAGTGGCAACCAGAACTCCACCATGTCGCTGATCATGCTTCCACAGCCCTCTACTCGTCTGCCCAGAGAGAAGCCCATTCCCAAGCCCAAGGCCATGACCAAGTGGCAGGAGTTTGCGCTCAAGAAGGGTATCAAGTCCAAGGCTCGAGACGGAAAGCTCGTGTACGACGAGGCTACTGGAAAGTGGGTGCCCAAGTGGGGTTTCAATGGAAAGAACAAGGAGCTGGACCAGCAGTGGTGTGTGGAGGTGGATGACGGAAAGGGATCCAAGAAGAACCAGGAGGACGTCATGCTCGATCCCCGAGCTCTGGACCGAGCGTCGAGAAAGAAGCTGGTCAAAAAGAACCAGAAACAGCATGAGAGAAACCTCAAGCGAGGCGTGTCGAAATAGCAAACTAGGTGGAAAAAGGATTAATATATTTACGTCAGAAAGCAGCGTCCGAAGACAGCGTCCGAAGGGTGTTGTGCGCGAGGGTGGTGTAGTAGCAGTAGTTGTAGTTATGGACGTGGTTCTTTGTCGGTACGGTATACTACTCGTACGAGTGTTCACATATGGAAGAAACTGTAAGAATAGGAATGGTGTCTCTAGGATAATAGCTTTGCTGGAGTGTAGTTGTGGTTGTTTGGTTGTAGTTATTGAGCAGTATTGCTTCCGTATCCCTTATATACTTCTTCATATTGATGTTTGATAGAATGCGAATGAGTGGAGATATAAAGTAACTAAGCTGTTCATTAGAATTGATATAAGAACGATAAACCAGAGGCGAAGTCTGGGTGCCAATCGGTTTGTTATGAGGTAGTTGAGGTGATAATGTTACTTGAGAATAGAGCTATTGTCGGGTAAGTAATGAAGAGAGAGGTATCTGAGGGCTGGGGAAGGCTATGCAGAGACCGAGGACTTTTGTGAACAATTTCTGGTGTTTTTCTTATTGATATTCGTCGAGAAGAGTGCACTTTAGCGTGACGTTGTGTAGCCATATGAGTGATTGAAGGTCTTTAATGATATTAGATCGTTTCCACTGCTACTTATTCTTGATGAATGCGTAAGAAATATCTTCAAATAGAACTCTTGAGGTCCCTCTACAGGCTTTTGAAGCCGGTATTGTATTTCTACTAACTTGGGGTATATCAGAACCAGGGATATTTAGCACAGCGAGAGCCTTAAAGGTATTAATAGCAGAGAATAACGAAATATTGAGTGGTAAATTATTACGTTACGAAGCTACAGCTGCTTTTCTCCTACTCTGAATGTCTGCTATCGATTTTCAAAGAATCTGAGGCTCTCTATTTGGTGGTTATGTCACGCAGTGTAGACAGCGAAGAAATATAGCGAGTGTGAAGTTGTGTCAACATCTAGTAAGGCGCTGAAAACAATCACACGGCACTACATTTCCATTCTAGCAATGTTTATTCTGTAGACCGCTGGTCACAGTTAGGAGCTCCACGGTGGCCACTATGATACGTAACAAACGTGCGATTTAAACGAATGAACATGTGCAAGGCTATACCACAGTCACTTATAGCAATAGTAGACTACCGGTACCTGGTACTGGTAGGGAAATGTTGGAAGAGTAATTGTCTCGTGATGGACTCCGAAAGTAATTCATTTCTCTAGCAAAAACTCGATCGGCTAAAAAGCGTGCTTAGATCGTGGTATATATGCGACATAGCCACAAGGGACACTTTTAAGCCATTTTAACGGAGCTATGAAATGCCCTCCGGACTTATGAAATGAGCTGGTACATCTTCTAAATCTATGCGTCTCTCTTGATCGTCGTAGGACAACCCCAACATAAATCAGAGACTATTGAACCAAAAGAACAAGAAGGGAGATAGAAAGTGGAAGCTGCTTTTGCTCTCCTTATCATTCTTTCAATCAGCTGAAAATTTCCCTTCACACTAATTCTCAATAAACCTGAACTATCCTTAGCACTGTTTCTTAGACCCTTCCCCAACAGAACTGAAGCTGGACAAGCCTCTGAAAGCCTCACCTTGTGACCTTATACTGTACACCATTGATCTACTCGTATGTACATACATACATACATGTATCATACTTGTACCGTATGTACATACCAATACCACCAGCTGGCCTACCTAAACTAGTTTTGCCACCAACTCCCCTTTCTGTTTACCAGACCCCCTTTTGCACAATTGACACCCTTGACAAACCCCACAGGAAAAAGTTTGTTGAGGAATGCACACGACTGAAAATGTGAAACACAACAGAGCCTTGTAAAACAGCTAATAGTGGTTTAATTGAGCAGAAAAAAAGGACAAACGACCAATCAATCCACGGGGAATCCGTTTCTGCCTTCAAAATTCCAAAAAGAGATGAATTGCCTCTTCAAATCCTCCTCATGTAAGATGATACACGCCCGCATATATTGGCATGCTAAAATTTAGTGTCAATCCTTCTTTTGGGCCAGACAAAATAAAAAGATTGAGATATTCATCCTAGAAGAAAATGAATGGTACCACCAAATAGCCCAAGTTGTGGCGAGCAACATCATATAGTTTTTACATCTACAGGACAAGTATCAAGCCAGATAAACTCCCTCCTCTTTTCTTTGATACACACACATTGTTGTGGGCTGCTCAACTTTATCTCTTCCTCCCAAATATAAATATGGGCCCTCCCCCTTCATTTTTTCGGCACCCTTGGCCTGTCCCGGACGCCATCGATTCCCAGTCCCGGAGGTCATCGAGTCCCTTGGAGGCAACCCCTCCATTGTATTTCTGGATGTCACCAGTTTTTTTTTTATTCTTAGCACTTCGAACTTGTGTAAGAACCCCCCATCGATTTCCCCCGATTACCCCCGTTGTCACCATGACGAACCCCGATAGCCATTAACTTGGTCTGTTACAAGATAGGTGTCGCTACCTTAAAAGTTGAGTTACGCATCGCTACGAGTGCCGCTACCAAGGAATGGGCCACCTTACGGTCCACGCGCCCCGGGTTATGGTATCCTGATTGAAAAACCAATGGAAGAGGTTATGGTGTCCTCAGAAAAACCAATGGAAGAGGTTATGGTGTCCTCTGTTTGTAAAAACCAATGGAAGAGGTTATGGTGTCCTCAGAAAAACCAAGGGCTGTCCTGATGAGATTTCAAGGAGCTACGACTAGTGTCGAAACACTACTGGTGCTGTCCACTGGTAGTGTAGACAGCCCCTAGTCGCGAGTAATCGTGTTCCAATAAATTGTTCAATATTGTTTCGAGATTGTAATTACTTGTATATGATTAGTAGACTGTCCAGGGAACTTTGACAGATCCAGATTTCCTTATAAGATGCCATCATGAAATCAGGGTTTTGCAAGACTCTCAGAGATGGCACTGTACTTGTACTGTAGGTTATTTTTGGTCCTCTGTATTGACGCTAATTAAATTGGAAAGGCGGGTATTGATTCTCTTCCTAAACGTGTATGCTTACAAGTGGATCGTATCATTTGATAGATAGACAAAGGTCTGAAGATTGATGAAGCAGGGAAGCTGAGGGTCTCGCTTTGGAAGATGAGATTAAATATGACAAGATCCGGTTTCTTCACTGCTGTCTCGACTCAATGGAGAAAGCGAGGACCGTACAATTCTACTGAAGTGTCAAGGTCAATAAGGACTTACTCATGATGAACTCGATGATCGATGCTAGTGTTGGCAATGATAATGTGTCAGGTGTCATGTGTAATGATGTTTTATCTTCCAGTAAAGGCACTCGACGATGTCCTCTAATCATGAATGGTTTCAACGAGATACTTCTCAGTAACAGCTTCTCCTTAGCTTATCCTTACCTATTTCAACAGGCCATGTAATCTGAAACCACTTGATTGATTCATAGAGAGTACGTTAAGAGTTCGTTGAGATCGCAAAGCTCTTCTAATTTGCCATACAACAAATACAATGGTACCTGGTACGGTACCGGTAGTATAATCATGACCACTTCTTCCAATATATAGGAGCATGATTAGAGACTGACCCCTGAAAACACGAGATTCCATGTAGAAATCTACTTGGCCGGTTCAAAAGTAGTATCAAAACAGAGCCTTTGATAGTGTATACGGTCATGTCCTTAGCTATACTTGAAGGTCTACTTCTTCCATTCATACCCTACTCAGAACATGTATCCGTCTTTTAACCTGTCCCTCAACCTGAACGTAGTTATATCGAACGTGACTAAACTTGATGACAGCTACCCTGGTAGACTTATAGATGGAGCTTCAAAGTACCATAAATATTTTCCTGCTTTTTTTTTCAGCAACACTTCACCTACTCAGAGCTTCTGTTCTTTCTCCTGAACCCAGGTCTCGATACTGCGGAGTCTTGTATCATACTCGTGTTATGATTTGCACAGACCCCTCCTCATCCGACTTGTAAATTTCTTTGTCTCACGTGTTGCCAAACCCCCCTTTCCCCTCTCTCCTCAACATGTTACCAAATGTTAGATCACCATGTCTTGGAGGATGAGGTTGAGTGCATATTTACGGCCACTTTGCGAGTCTCAGATTCAATCGCTGTCTCACAATACGCACATCATGTACACAGCCTCCATTAGCCAATCAGACTGTTCCACCCACGTCAGCAAGGTCCCCCTGGAATAATATCTCCTAGTATGTTTCACTTACCCCTATTCACAGTAAACAACACGGAATGGCTACGATACGGCATTCAAAATATGAAGATAAACGAATGGCAATAAATAAATAAATAGTTGTACACCGATGAGTGCCAAGGGAAAATCTATAGTGAGTGATTAAGAAGACCGAAGCTAGGCAGGTAAACAAAAAGTTCCCATACCAGAGGTGTTTGCTCAAACAGGTTACACCTCAATGACGTGCTTGTGAACCTCCTGTTCCACGTCGTCCTCAACCTCAACTTCGTCCTGCGGAATAGCAGGCAGAGGAGCCTTCTTATACTCTCTTAGCACGGCGGTGGAGACGGTGCCGTTGAGCAAAACAGCCTGGCCTAGAATCGCCACGTCTCCGTCAATGTTGACGGTCTCTGCGACTGGCGATTTCGGCTCATTCTGGCTCTCGACGGTGCTAGTGGAGACGACAGATGTTCGGAAGTGCCGCCTGGAGTCTTTGGAATGCTCCTCGGCATCGGTATGTTCGTCTGTGTTTTCAGAGAACTCGAACGACGATCTAGGAGCAGAAGCGGTGGTTGCAGAGTCATCTTCAGAGTCGACTTCTCCACAGTACATGACTCCGTTGATCTGGTTCTCTAAAGACTCGTCTGAAATGTTATCGTGAGAGTACAATCGAGAAGGGAAGAGTCCAGGAGGATAACTAGAAGAAGTAGGGGACATGGGAGACATGGGAACTACCGCTTCCTCCTGCTGCTGCTGTTCCTGACGCTTGCACACTTCAATGGCTTCATAAGTGTAGACTCCATTACCTTCCATTCCGTACCACAATTCTGGAGAGTGTTTGACCAGGGTTTCAAGAACAGAAGATCTGATTCTGAGCGAAGGAGCCAAAATGCGCGACAGAGTGGACAGCGTCATTTTGTTGGTCTCGTGGTGGTTGGACACGTCCTGAATGTGGGTACAGATGGTTCTCAGAACAACAATGGACTGTTTGGGGAGCTTTCCAAGAGCAGTTTTCAAGACAGAAACAAGCACCTTGGGTTGAGACTCCTGGTAGGGATTGGGGAACAGGTCGTCTGGAAGTTGTCTGAGAAAGGTCTTGAGAAACGAAGTGAGAGTATGCACGTCATAATCACTCAAGTCACACAGAGGACCGTTGTCTGTGAAACATCTTCTCAAGTGTTCGATTCTCTGAGCACTGGAGTTGACCTTGTAGACACCCACCTCGGTCAGATTGTTGTTGATTTCGCGGATACATCGAAACAACACCAACGGCAGGTACTCCAGGTCCCTCGTGGCGCAAATCTGATGCACGAGTTTCTTCTCCTCCACTGTTTTGCATCCGTAGCCGTATTTTCGACGGTACGAGCTGTCCAAAGAAGTCAGTTTCACCAGAGGCAGACCCATATAGTAGTATGAAGGACTAGACAATGCGACCGACGAACGTGACGACTTTGAAGAGCGTGTAGACGTGGGTCTCAGAGAGTGCAACGGCAGCTCTGAATGAGTAGACAGTCTTGAAGAAGAAGTAGTCAACGCGGTAGCAGAAGATCTTCTCTGGGAACTGATGGAATTCGCTGACGACGAGCTAGGTCGCTTGGACTTGCGTCTTGCTGCCAGATCTCCCTCTCCAATGAGAAACAGCAGCTCCTGTTTGGCCTTTTCCTTCTGTAACTCCGCTTCAACCACCTTTTCATCTCTCTTGAAACAGTCATCGATTCGAGTAGGATCCATAGGCACCGAGATGGACGACCGTTCCGACGAGTGCCCCTTCTTGCTGAACATGCGATTGAGCGAAAACCGACGGCTCTGTTGAGGCGAGACAGGCGCGGAAGAGATCATGGTGACAGGCTGGGTAGACATGGGTTCAACGTCGGTGTACTTGAAGTCGAAGCTGAGCACCGAGTTGCGTTTGTCGGGGGCTTTAGTAGTGATAAACATGGAGAGCAAGTCGGAAGCCGGCGCTTTAAGATAGAGGTAGAGTTATCTTGTTTGGAGAGCCAGGTAGAAAGACGATTCCAGGGCCAGGCCGGATGCGTCAGGGTCCTTCTTTGTTTAAAAAAGGGGTTACCAGAGGGTGAGAAGGTGGGAGGATATTAGAGAGTCGACGGGGGTCAACGCGGTTTAAAAGATATTACTGGAGCTAGCGAGGACAAGAAGACGACTGTGCTAGTGGTTTGAGGCACTAGTATCCGTCAGTATCCGTCAAAAAATGGTGGTTTTTTCGACTGCTACTCTACAAAGGTCTCCATCTTAGAGTTGACTGTGCAGCGCGCTGCAGCGTGTCCTGCACTGTGGGCCAACCTTGTCGAGTCCACCAGGCAACCTAATTTCCCCTTAGCGAGGGTGAACCTAGACGATATTAATGATCTGCGGAGAGAAAATGAAAAGTGAAGGTGGGACAAAATATGGGAGGAAAAAAAGACGAAAAAGAGGGCAAAAAACCCCCCGACAGGAAACACAGGCCTTTGGGCTGTGGCTTGCTCGCTACGACATATGACAGTGTGTATCCCGTGGGATGTTACCACTGGCTGCTTCTTGGCTAGACTAAAAAACCTCGAACAAGACAGAATCGAACTGGCAACTGAAATTGACAAATGATGGTGAGGTTGTTCCTCAGCTTTTGTTCAGGTGCAGATCTCATGTGGTTTCAGTTGTTGCTAAGAGGGGTTGAGAACAAGAAGACATCATTATAAAAATGACAATAGAAGGCAGCCAACATAGCCGCCACAGATGTAATAAGACCAAACGAGGCACAAGAGCAAGACCTGCTTTAGCTGTTGTCTCAGTAATCAAGTGGAATGCATACCCTGCCTGGTGGTTAGTGCCGTCCCAATCTACTGTTACCCTTTTGGTATGCCATCATTGTTACCTGGTATTTCTTCCATACGAGATGACAGTTACTGCAAGTAGCTGACAGGTGGAAGCAGACATTCCCTTTAGTGTCCACCAACTATCCCTTCTCCGCATTCGTAAGGTTGCACACTTCCGGAACGTTACACCGCGTAGCCCTGGCGATCGGCAGCGGAAAACAGGGCAGGGGGGTGCATACAATGGCCTGGCAGTCACGATGGAGAAGACATGGTACGATATCCAGGCACAGGTGAAGAGAAGAGATGGGGAAAAAAAAGAAGTAATTTCAACGTAGAGCTCGGGAGAATACAACTCCCACGGAAAAATGCCTTGGTCTCTTGTGTCTTGTCACTTGACAGGCAACCAGGCAGCCATCTCCAGTAATGTAACATGGGAATACGGCAACGTTATCACGAGCTTGAACGGTTGCCCACACGTTGAAAAGACACGTTCCTTGCAAGCTTGTATCTAGTGCTTCTAGCCCACCCACTCCAGCAAGTCGACATTATATAGAGCTGGGTGGATAGACATGAGCGGATGGGGTTTCCCAATGCGTAGAAGTATGAATCACTGAAAGGTACGGATACAGGAACGATGGAATGTGTTTGGCGAATACGAATGCGTTGTATTTACGGAAAAAAAAAAGAAATGTACTTACTTGCCATAGTCGGTGCTTCATACCATTTTGAGAAGTCTTGTTGATTGAGACCCCTAATTACGACTGTCTCATTTGGTCTCCACTTGGTCTGCACAATAACATCATTTGAGGTACCCGCTATCTCCATCCCTCCCAGAACTTTCTATCTATCCATTCTATTAATTTCTCTATTACAAACCACGGTATAAACCCAGCTCTATCCAAGGCTCTATCAAGGGTCTTAGCATTGATATCTTTATCCGTTTTCGGCCTTCGTTACACACTAACGTTTGAAGGGTCATTGAAGGGATGACAGCCAGTCCCAAAATGGACTTAATTGATAGCAGAGCAGAATAGATCCCCGGTATAATAATCGAGCCGGTAAAACGTGTATCTTTGGTCATTGTTCATAATCATTATCACTCGACCGCAAGCCGATTTTTCGTCTTCACATGCATATGTCTCACGTCGCGTTATTCTAAGACACGGTCGTGAGACATGCAGTGGAGATCGTCAGATGGGAGACGGGATAAGACAGCAAGAATACTGTTGCTGTTTCAAGGCGTTAGGCGGGGTGCTACTTGAGAATGTACCAACTAGACTCTAAGTAGAGTCAAGTAGAGTCAACAAAATGTGTCTTTCTTTACAGGTCTTGAGAAGGTAGGGAGGAGAAGAAAACCATCACATCCATCTTTCTACACCATTCCAGACACTCAGCCTCACTTTCACGTTGCTTTTCTCTTCTGTGCATGTCTCCTATCGGCCGAGCACTTGTACCTGTTTTTTTACCGTCTTTTTTTTTTGCCAACCACTGTCTCACTTTGCTTGTTTCAAAAGTGCACATCTTCGCAATCCGAAGAGTAAACTCGGCCCATCCAGGTCGGGTCTTGTCAGGAGTGGAGTCCGACAAATAAATGTGGGAAATCAGCGACTTTATTGCGCTTAGACTTTGACACCCTCTGTATCACGGCTTCCTCTCGCACTGTAGGTCAACTGTGGATAATATTTCCCGCTGCAGTGTCGGTTCTAATGACGGCGGCACGGGCGGGGCGTCCTCCGGTAATATTTGCGACTTTCCCAGCAATCTTTTTTCTTTTTTCGCTGCTTTTTTGCGATTTCAAATAATATCTGCACCCACGCAAAAAGGTGCAGATTTCACAATAAACAGACGCAGAAAATGGGAAAATATCCCACAAATTGCAAAAATATCAGAGAAATTGGAAAAATAAATCCCCAAATCTTTGATTGGGGTTCGGTCGTGTGGAAAAATTACCCATGTGCCACGCGCAAAAGATCAGCTGTTATTTGGGCTGTATCGGTGTACAGTCGGAATACATATCTGATTGGTAAGTGTGGAAAATAAATGAAAAGAAAGTAAAAACAAATAGGGGATTAAATGAAATAAACGGGATTTGGGTGGACTGGAATGGAATAAAATGAGGGAAAAGCGGGTTAAAATGAAATAAAAAAAGGAGTGACAGGAAATTTTGTGTTTTGGGGTGAAATAAATGGAAAAATAGGGGAAATCTGGGATTCCGATCTTCATGTGATTTTAGGATGGATCTGGTGCATCAAAAAGCTGTTGATCATCATATCCTGCATCGTCGTATTGAACATACTGTACAGCGTCCTTATTCTTCATGTGTGAGCTACAAGTAACTACAGTATGTACGGATACGAGTATTTGTACAGCTACCAACGAAATTGTACATACCCCAAGGGACTTGAAGACAGCATCTGTCAAGACTTGTAACTATTAACTTGCACCTTATCGAAGCGTGGAAAAGGTCTAGAGCATTAGCATGAGCCCTCATTAGAAACCAATCAAACCAAAGTACAGTAAGGTGTCAACTATCCCTGGTTGGTAAGGACACCCACCAAATGGTCCTAACATTACACTATAAATACACACAGGCAGCCCCCAGAAATAAGTTGTACCTTCTGCTCTTGCTATAAAAAATACATTACTCTATGATGTACTCTGAACATGTGATTCATATTCAGCGTACTTTTAGTCAGACCAGATTACTGGTCTCCAATATCCATCTCATCTCGCCGTCGCTTCTTATCGAACTTGGCTCGTTTCTTGGTTCCTTCCTCGCCCTTCATTTCCTGGACAGCAGCTCTGGAGGCCTCAGCCACTCGTTCAGAGAACAACATGACAGCCTCAGACTCGAGAGGGTACGAGTCCAGTTTCTTGCCCAGAGCAGCCTCGATTCGCAGGTACAGCTCCAGATCGTACTGCGACACTAGGGCCACGGACTTTCCGGCTCGTCCAGCTCGGGCAGTTCGGCCTACTCGATGAATGTACGACTTTGAGTCACTGGGAATATCGTAGTTGATGACCAGGTCGACAGCAGGGATATCGAGACCTCGAGAAGCGACATCTGTGGCGATCAGAATGTTTCTAGATCCACTCTTGAACTTGTTGAGAGCTCCAAGTCGGGCAGTCTGACTCAGATCTCCATGCAGGGGAATAGCTCCGTATCCAAGGTTTCTCAGAAGCAGAGAGATTCGCTGGGTGTCTGATTTCGTTCTGGCAAAGATAATCATCGAGTTGCCGGCGTTCTCAGACACCAGATACACTAGATGTGTGTCCTTATGCTTGAAGGGACAAAAGACCATGTACTGAAGCAGGTTATCGGCAGTCTGGTACTTTGTGGAAACAGCTACTCTGACAGGATCAACCAGAGAAGCTCGCTGAAGTTTCTCAACCTTGGAAGTCATGGTGGCAGAGAACAGATATGTGTTTCTCTGTCGGGGAATCACCTTGAGAATCTTGTCCAAAGAGGGTCCAAACTCCATATCCAGCAGCCGGTCAGCTTCATCCATAACGAGGTACTTTAGAGTCCGTAGAGAAAAGCCCTTTGTGTTCTCCAAATGGTCCACGAGACGACCCGGAGTAGCCACAATCACGTGAGGCTTCTTAGACAGCGCCACGGCCTGAGTCATCATGTTCATTCCTCCCACAACCACAGCTGTTCTCAGACCCATGGCAGAGCCCAGAGCTTCAAACGTTTCACTGATCTGATAAGCCAGCTCACGCGTGGGTGCCAGAACAACACAGTAGAGAGGCTGGGGGTTCTCGTAGAGCGACTGGAGCACGGGGATAGCAAAAGCAGCAGTCTTACCGGAACCAGTTTGAGCCAGACCAATAATGTCTCGTCCCTCAATAGCATAAGGGATACTTTGGGCCTGGATAGGTGTGGGTTTGGTGAACTTGAGCTCTTCACATGTTTCACAGATGGAATCAATCACTCCCAGATCCTTGAACGTCTTGGTTTGCTCTTCACTTTCATCTACTTCCACTGAGGTGTAGTTGGAAGACTTTTTGGAGGAGGGTTCCTCGGTTTTTTCGTCGTCAGACTTGGACTCGAGAATTTCCTTGGCGATGGCGTCGTTGTCGGACTCGGACTCGGACTCGACCTCCTTCTTAGCTCGCTTCACTCGTTTTTCTTTGGCCATTGTGAGGATATCAAGGTGGGATGGGAATATCAAGGTTCGATGAGAAAAAAATGTATGCAGGAAAGAAAATATATTAGGGTTTGGGGAAGTATAGAAGGCGAGAAAAGTGGTGGTAAAATGGGGTCAAGAGAACTGGGGAAGATAGAGAAGGGGAATATCGAGCATGGCAAGTCGATTTATCAGATTGAAATTGCTGTTGGATGGCTTTCCACAGACTTTGATTTTTGCAAGTGTCTTTTGTTCGAACCTCGGGTAGGTACTTTATGGGAAAAGATTTATTGTAGGGGATTTACTGAGTCGATCTTCAATCTACAAGTAGAAAGTCAATGAGATAGAAAAAGGGGTGGGCGAGAAAATGCGTGTATTCCCAGACGGGCTTATCTTACAAATATGTCTGGTATTAATCACTTATGTCCATCTTACGTCGCACCATCCATGAGGCGCAATTTTGAAGCTACAAGAATAATGAACAGATAGAAGTTCTTCTCATATCTGATTAACCAACCAACCACCGTCATGTCTCCTCAAGTTGATTAACAACCAGTTTCTTCGTTCCCTCACTCCTCCATCTATCGTCCTGCATGGCAAAAGTCTATTTCAAAAAATTCCAATCTTGATGCAAAAAAACGCCCAGCCAACATCACTACACACAACTTTCACTGCACATTCAAAATGGCCGCCCGAAAATCAAAGAAGAGAACTCATGTTCAGATCTCCGAGGAGGACATGGACAAGATCCCCAAGTCCATGATTTTCAAAATGGGCTCCAAAAAAGTCGGCAGTGTAGCTGCTTCCCCAGCCTCTCAGCATGCTCTCACACAACTTGTACGAGACACTAGATGTGCTATGGAGCCCCATACCGCTGGAAAGCTGCGTGAGCGAAAGGGAAACAAGCTGCGGGACTTTGTGACCATGGCTGGTCCTCTGGGAGTGTCTCATTTGATGATTTTCACCAAGGGAGAGAGTGGAATGACTTCTCTTCGAATGGCAAGAGTGCCTAGAGGTCCTACTCTGCACTTCAAGGTGTCTCAGTACTCTCTTATCAAGGACGTTCGTAAGTTTGTGCGATCGCCCAAGTCGAATGACGGTAAGCTGTACAAGCAGCCTCCTCTTCTTGTGATGAACAACTTTTCTCTCAAGAGTGACGACGCTACCAATCCTCATGAGACCCTTGTTACTCAAATGTTCCAGAACATGTTCCCTCCTCTATCTGCTCAAAACACGCGAATTCCCTCTATTCGACGAGTGGTTATGCTCAACAAGGACAAGGAGACTGGATCTATCGAGTTCCGACATTATGCCATTGACACTCGACCGGTGGATGTCACTCGAGGCGTCAAGAAGCTCACTAAACTGAAACACAAGCTGCGAAAGAAGATTCCTAATCTTAGCAAAAAGCAGGAGATGGCAGATTATCTTCTGGACCCTGATGCCGGAGGATTCACTTCTGACTCTGATATGTCCGAAGTAGAGGAAGACGCCATTGTGGACCTCAACCCCGACGATGACGAGGAAATGCCCCTGGAGGAGGGACCCAGTAAACGGGCAGTCAAGCTGGTGGAGATTGGCCCCCGAATGACTCTGGATCTCATCAAGATTGAAGATGGCGTGTGTCAAGGAAAGGTTCTGCATCATACTCGAATCACAAAGTCCGAGGCCGAGATCAAAAAGCTGGAGAAACGGCACTCGACCGCGGCCAAGATCAAGGCCGACCGAAAGGCCGAGCAGCTCGCCAACGTCAAGGCCAAGACAGAGAAGAAGGGCCGAATGGCACGAGCCAAGGAAAAGGCAAAGCTCAAGGGAGAGACCGGAGACGATGAAGAGGAGGGAGACGATGAGGAAGACGAGGAGGAGGAGGAGGATGACGAGTAGCGTCGCATATAGATTCATGAATGGTTTTAAAGGATTGCACAGGTTTGAACGTAGAGCGGTGGAGTATTTACATGTAGTATAGATTGGGAAATATGGGCGATGTGGATTAGGCTGATTATTCACTCCAGCTATGAGAAGGGCTGTATTATACTGGGGACAATAAAATATCATTGAACACCGAGCAGCAGCAGTGAGAACCATACAAAGCTTCTCATACTGTTCAATTCAAGCTCATTTCCTCGGGTAAATCAATTAAACTCATCGTGGCATTGGCCTCACATTAATTGTGCATACAATACAGAAAGAAAGACTACGAGAATACTTACCAGAGATATAGATGAGCTATTATTTACTTTCATAAACGCTTGAAAATATTTTTATCAGCCAGTTTTTGTACTTCTTTGGAGTCTTTCTTCGACTTACAAAGCTATCCCAGCTTATGACTTTTCTTCGTCATATACAGAGAAAAGATGAATAAGGCAGCTTCCATATTAAGTGCACTCTAGAAGTAGTATGGAGTGCGATAATTATCAATGTTAAACATCCAGGGCTTGTTATTCTCTCTCATTAATGTTCTTATGGGTGGAAAGATTGGCTTATCTCCATCCTGATCTATCTCAATGGTTGATGCACACGAAGGGAGACAAATAGCAGAAACAGGAACGTTATGAAGTTAACAGCATACTACTAACATCTATTCAAAATGTCACAGGTCTCATTTTTTCATGTTTTGACGTTATCGCTCTTAATTACTCGAGCCATACTACAAGTAGAGCAGTATATTATCTTACCATGTAACAGCAAGACGTATTTACTGCACTAAAACAGTACCCTGCGTGTGAATGTGGCTGGATCAATGTCATGAGACTTTTATCCCACTTCGTTTCAACTTATTTACCTCATATATACGAGTTATCCTTACCCCCACTCGACACATGTAAGATGCGGAATATAAAGGGTGAAATACTGAATTATAAGATGCCAGGGTCAAGTAGAAGGGTCAAAATACACACTAATTGCTATCCAGAGCTTTTCACTATATTTATTTGTCTTCATCTATGCTTATATTTCTCATTAAATCGAGTTTTACCTGCGAATAGGATTGGTCCCCATTGTACAACACTTACAACAAAGGTAAAGGTAACTGAAATATGAACCAACTGTCACCGAGAGTGAAGAATGCAATGTAAAGCACATAGAAATGTCTTGAGCAGTCCATCTTGCTGCATTTCATCTTCTCTTTACTATTTGATCAAGTTTTTCGTGGTCCTGCGTAGCCCATTAACCTCTGATACTTACAGAACAGAGAGAATTCGGCCTTAGGCTCCAGGAGTGATAAAAAAAGTAACCAATTTCTTAGAAGTAACAAGCCAAGTGTCTTATGTTTTCGAAATTACATATTTTCGTATCTTGCGTGCCAATGAATCGAGTTATTCCCGCGCATGCGACAGCGCGACAGGTTTCACTCATATACTGTCAACAGAAAAGGGAGAAATGTAGGAATAATGTATATATTAGGAACAAGAAGTGGTTTTCAGTTACATACGGTTAGCTATCAGAAGCATTAAGAGCTTCTTAGTCTCCTCCAATTCACCTTTTCTTCTTCAAAATATTGAATTTATCAAAACATGGTTTGTGTCTCCTTATCCATGATGTTCACGGAAGAGAGGTAAATGTAGCAGTAACATTCATCAAAACCGCAAAAATGTAGCTCAGCTAGTAGCAGCACTATGGTGAGCATTTTTAGTCTCTTGTCCTGCTATATTGGAGATTTTGTTGCCAAATAGCCGACTTGTCCTAAACGCCACCTCTTCTGTCGGTCAACCTCACTCATTAACTATCGTATTTTTGAAAAATACGAACAAAATGGAGACAGAATTGATCTTCAGTAATGATGCAAGCCGCATTGAAAAGAATTTATTACTTTGAATCTTTAATATACCTTTTTAGCATGATTTTTCGCCTGGAGGAACTTTCAAAGTAGAAGTACCGGTACCAGGTACCGGTAAATAAGTAGGAACAAGTCAATTAAATGGCAATGAAGAAACCAAACGGAGAAAGAAGAAGTAATTCAAACACTTTAGTAACCAATTACCTCTTTCTGATGCTGGTATCTTTTCCCTTGTTATATCTCTCTTTTCAGTCAGCGTCATAAGGGTGGCTAATATCAGGTGTCCAGAGATCTAAGTATTTTACAAGAAAAGCTGAAATGAAGTGAAGAGAGAGACTTTTGGTGCTAAAAAACAATTGATCTTTAGTCACAGAGAACTTCTGCAATGTATTTGGCTAATATTACCGTTCTATTTTTTTCTCTTTGCGCATCAACGATTATTTGGCAAATTAGGCGCAGGGGTAAGTCAATTCACTGAAGAATAAAAGCTGAAATATAGTTTGAGAAGAAGCTTAGAATCTTTGAGAGACTACAATTAGAAGGATAAAAGCTTTTGTTTGCGTCTCTGTCTCATTAAAGCTACTACAAGTAGTACCTCTTCTGTGAGTATCCTGGATAGGATACAAAACGAATACCTGAGATAACCCCATAAACGAGCAAGGAAAGCTGGTAGTAAAAGCTGTGAGAGGCTCAAGACGTTACTTATGACTTTTAATACATAATTCATCATCTATTGTCTTTGTTGGTACCCATTAAAGTCGTATATCTATGTTATATTTCTCCATGATGAAAACACACAATCCTGACATAGCGATAAGAAAACTTAGTAGCATAATAAAAGAAGAAACGAGTAGAAGAAGAGACGCAGGAAGTTCCCTTCAAGTCACATGTCTGTAGAAAACAAGTTTTGGGAGCCCTCGATACATTTTTTACGGTATGTTCAGCTCTGTTCTGTATGCGTTGAAAATCACTGGTGGGAAGAGCATGACAAACGAAGAATAAAAGATGTAAAGGAGTATAACAAGCTGCTCATAACGGCTACAGTAGCTCATGGTAGCTAAATAACAATCTCTTCAAGGCTTTGGCCCAGTATCTTAGCAGTATGTCTCTGTCTTGTAAGCATCAATTGTTATACCATAAACACAATTGGTAAAACACAATAAGTGGCAGAACAAAAGTTGAAATTGAGAAGAATAAGAGATAGAGGACGTTTTGAAGAGCTATTAGTAGACATTAAATAACCTCTTCTTGTTATTGGTATGTTACTATTCCTATATTCCTCTCTGTTAGGTCGACAAGGTGTCAGAGATCAAATGTACGTGCAGGAATAACGCTCATAATGGCAATAGCAAGAATAAATTGAGTGTTGTGAGACACTGAGAACTTTTATAAAGCTTTCCTTCTATAGTCTGTTACTTCATACCGTTGTTGGTTTCCATTTACAGGTATCTATCTCTCTTAGCTCTCATGTTACATGGGAGGACAGAATATGGGCTTAGGAATAGAATGTATAGAAGGCGTGGAAAGCTGAAATAAATTGGAATAAGATGCTCATGAAATTTATAATGGCTTCTAGAACGTATTGGGCCACTATATATAAAAAGTTCTTACGCCTTACTGCCACATTTACCTCTTCTGCAAAACATCATGGACAGAGAGACAATAGTCATGTATGGAAATTAGGAAAATAGCCAGAAAAAAGCTGAAAATGAGTATATGTGGCTGTTAATAGTCAGCTACCAAGGCTAATGGTTAAAGATTGGTAGCTTATTAATGTCTCTAGCTTATATTTCAGGAGCATTTTTCACTACCGGTAGTTTGTAACCATCAAAAATGAGATACCACAGCATGATTGAGAGAGACTTTCAAATAGAAGGAAGAAAGCTGAAATGATCTACATTAAAGGCTCAAGACACATAAGGTGACTAAATGTAGCTACTATGACACATTTACTTTTCCTTAGTATATACCTTTTCTGTATTTCTCGCTGCTCTGTTCGCTCCTCAATTGAGAGGCAAATCCAGGCTAGAGATAACTCGATTGTCAGACAAAGAAAAGCTGAAATGGGGTAAAATAGGAAGTTCAAGGCACTTTTAAGGCTGTTATAATGTGGCTGATCAATTTTATTTGTTACAAGTATGCACCACTATGGCGTGTTTCTCTCCTCTATCGATCTCACATTACCAGAGATAACATCTAGGCGTAAGAATATTTCTATATATAGAGAAAGAAAGCGGAATTGAGAAGATTTAAGAAAAGGAAAGTGTTTAGAAGGACTGAAAGCTAGTATCTTTCAACTTCTGGATGTACCCACAATTTGATACTGTCTCATATCTCTCCTGTGAGCATCAACATTAGTAAGTAAAATCTGAATAAAGTCGTACATTAGAGAATAAAAGCTGAAATAGAACATGAGAAGACGGTAAAAATGTCTAAATAGATACACTAGGGCACATTGCTACTTCGGTTTGTGGCCTAATCTTGAAGACGTGTCGTCATCCTCTTTTCAGTAAGAACCTTTGAACAAGACATAAAAAGGGGCCTGACATAGCTCGATGTATTCATGAAGGAAAGCTGAAAATAGGTATTATGAAATGCTTTCTACGTTGAATATAGCAAATAATACATAAAATAACTCCCCTCGATGTTGCTGGAACTCTTTACAGATGAATATATCTGTTCTGCCAGACAGCTGTGTAGGCTCACTGTTTGTACCATATGAATATATCGATTAAATCGCAAATAAAGTAGAGATGGGGTAAGAGAAGAGACTCACAACGCTAAAAGTAATGATTTTTATTACGTGAAATAGACCTCTTTTAGTTCTCCTCAGTATGTATTAAGGATAGATTTATCACTGTGTCTGAATGGAGCATATCATGGGTAGGAATAACTTGATAAATTGAAGTGAAAAAGCTGGAGAGGATTACAAAAAGTAGCTCATAACGGTATGTGTAGCTAATAGTGGACAATAAACAATCTCTTCAAGTCTCTGCTATATTATATCTGCAGAACGCCTCTGTTTTGCAAGCATCATTCGGGAGACCAAAGTACTGGGTTGGTAAAACCCCATAAGAGGAAGTTCAGTATATGGCACGAAGAAGATAAAAGGCGCTGGACACTCAAACCTACATCTGCTTCCATGCCCACTTACACTTTTGCTTCCATTTTCCATTCCTGTATTACACTTCGTTCTGTCTTCAATTTGTGGAGAGCGAACTGCACGAAAAAGTAGGAAGAGCTCGGTAAAATGGCAATAAAAAGATGAAATAAAGTAAAATAAATAGCCCAATGAGTCTGAAAAGCTAGAAGTGTACATTTGACAACTTTTGAGTGTCGCTGATAATCACTACTGCTCAGTATCTCTATTTCTGTAAACTTCTTGAACGGGGGAGCTCGAATATTGAGATTAAAAAGCAGTTTAGAGAAGGGATAAAGAGCTTAGGATGTTAAGTGAACTCTTATTGTATGGCAAATATCTTTTGGGTACAGTGGCTATGTTATTTTGCTACATTTACCTCGGTTATGTGGGCACCATAAATGCGACAAAAATATCTGCTGGTACAACTCGGATAATTGAGAGCTGAAAGATCAAATGAAGAAAGATGAAAGCTTGGAATAAACCATGGCACTTGATAAGAAATGACAGAAAACTCCTGGTTCACCCTAACATATTTTAGAGCCATATATATCTCTGTGCTGTGAGCATGCTTGAGAGACAAAACACAAGGATACTGTAACTCAAGTAAATAGCGAAGAGAAAAAGGTGAAATAAATGAAGATGAAGTGTCTAAGACAATTAACTGATACGTTTAGAGTGGTATACCTTCAGATGTTTCCGATAGCATGTATTGATGCTACTTTAGCTCTTGTTCTGTTGGTATGGAAAACCGGAGGTAAAACCATTCACTGGTAGATGTCGATGGCTTGAGGAATAAAAGCTGAAATCGAGTGAAATAGGTACTTTATAATGTCTTTCAATTAGTGCTGCTAGAGTTTTAATCATATTATTGCTCTTAGTACAAGTATATCGTCTACTGTATCTCTTTCTGTCCTGTGAGCTTTAGTGTTGGGGAGAGAAAAAGTGAAAATTCGGATAGAAGATAATGGACGAGAAAAAGCTGAAATAAAGTAAGATAAAAGAGTAGGAACATCATTTAAGTCTCAATCGTAGGTATACTAACTTCTGGCTATGACATGAGGTACTTTGGAGTTGCTATTTCCCCGTGTCTAAGTGCTAGGGGCGTTGGGTGCGGCTTGAGATAACTTCAATATTGAAGAAACAGACACAAATGAAGCAGAATAAAAGAAATGAAAGGTTATCCTACTACCGGTACCGGTACCTTTATTGTACTGTACCAATGTATTTTTATGTTCGTCACTGGTTTTCTTTGTGTATTATTTCATCCCTCTCTGTTGCATGAGCGACAATTGACTACAAGTAGGACAAATCGGTCAAGTAGTACAGAAAACTTGAAAACAAGAAGAGAAGGAGTCTCAGGACTTTTAAGAAGACTAAATTGTGAGAACGGTCAAAATTTCTTGTAGTTGGGTATTATAATTGCCCCATTTTTCCTTGTTCCATACGCATCTTAGAAGTGAAAGTGGTCTGGTGGGACAATACTAATTGGGGACAAAAGGCGAAATGAAGACAAAAGCGCAATAAGTCATAAAAGAGCTACAAAGCATCCAGTATATCACAGTGATTACCCAATTATGTCTCTAAAGTTGTTACTGTAACAATTCTCTCTTCTCTGTACAAACGCCATAAGCTGATGTAGGAATAGGCCCATTGGTAACGAATAAAAGTTGAAGAGAAGAAAGATAAGCTGTCGAGGACGTTGAAACTAACTGAAATGAGTTATTCAATACCTCTTGTTGCAGTCTGAATGTAGTCTTGCCACAGTTTCCCCCTCTGAGAATATCACAGATTGAGAGAAGTGTCATAGACAAGTATATATCGATGAATTGTAGAATAAAAGTTGGTGGGGGGAGAGTTAAGAAGCTCATCATGTCTTTGATTACAATTAATAAGTTATTGATTACTATCTATAAGTTCTGAGGTATTTTAAAACATTGATATCCCCTTTTTCAGCATCTAATATGACAGGGAAAAATGTAGGCGTAGGGAAACCTGGATAAATGATGTTGAGAAGCTGAAATGAAGTAGAGTAAGATAATAATGACGTTTTGAATGATTCAAAGTTGGTGTCCAGTTACTTTTCACTGCCTTTTTGATCTATTTCTAATACACATCTACTTCTTCTGTAAGCATCATGGCCAGAGAGACAAAAGCAATGTTAAAGTAAGTGATAAATGGCCATAAGAAAATTGAAACGAAGTAAAAAAAACCTATTAAGGGAAACAACTAGATGTGGATAATAGTCAAAGGTAGCTTCTTAAGTGTCTGGAAGGCTACTTCTGGCGTAGACCCTTCTGTTAGTAAGAATCATAGGGAGACCAAAGTATGGTTAATACAGCTTGATATATTGAAAAGCTGTAATGAGGAAGATTACAAGACCCAATACATTTAGAGCGACTATTAATAGATAATGGCACACTATTTCTTGTACCCCGCATGAAGTATTCATGAATTTCGCACTTCGGTTAACACCTCTGGTTGAAACAAAAAGAATAGCCTGATTAATGAAAGGAAAAAAAAGCTGAAATGGGTTAAGATAAACAGTGGGGGACGCTTCGTCAGCTAGCATTGTGCAGCTGATCACTACTTTTTGAAGCTTTTATTTAGCAATATCATGTATTTCTCTCTTCTGTCAGCCCCACTACAGTAACTGAGTATGGAATTAAGGCGTAGGGATACAATAAATAAGGATTGAAAGTGAAAACTAAGTAAAATGAGCTTTTCATAATGCTCAGAGTAACGGGAACTTGGTAATTGTCAACTTCTAGATGTTTCTGGCTAACGGTGCAGTCTTATTCCTCTCTTCTGTGAGCATCGATATTGACAAGTAAACTTAGGGGCAGGGATATGCTGATATTAATGGATAAAAGCTGAAATGTAACATGAGAGGATACTATACATGTCGATCATAACATTCTCGAGTGAATGGCTACTTTCTCTTGAGGTGTAAAGATAAAAATACTTCATTTATCGCTTGTCTGTGCGCTTTCGAGGAGAGACGAGAATCGTGGCTCGGCTTAACTCGATGTATTGATGAAGGAAAGCAGAAAGTGGGCTGTATAAACCCCTCATAGCATCTATTATGGCTATGATTATGTAACTAACTAACTCCTATTGTTCTTGGTATCATTTCTTACCGAATATCTCTATTCTGTCAGTCAGCTTAGGGTAGACCTACAACTCTGGGTTAGGAATAAGTCTATTATATAGCAGATAGCTGAATTTAAGTAAGAAAAGATACTCAGGGTATTCTATACACATTACTATTGCGCGACAGACCACCTTTAGAATATTAACAACTTTCGGATGTTCCTGACGTTTTTATTTCATATTTTTCTCTATTTGGTATAGTATTCATGATTGATAGAATCAAACTTTGATGTAGGAGTAAGACGTCTAATGAACGAACAAAAATAGGAAAGAAGATGAATAAGCGGTCCAACTTGTTCTTTGCGGTAGTAGTGTACTGAGTGTCAACTCTTTTATGCATTTCGAATGTATTGTTGCTCTATTTGCCTCTACCGGTACTGTTGACATCATTGAATGAGACAACCACCATTGACAGGGAAATTTTGATAAATAAAGGAATAAAAGATGAATTGAAGAATAATAATAAAACATTAAGGCTCTTCATAGCCACTAGTAGGCCGCTGAGTATTTCTTTGTAGTTACTGAGATGTTAAACACAGTATTTTCTCCGTTCCACTAACAACTTGGATGGAGAGGCACATGTATGTGAGATCATATCCTGATCAATTGGCAAAGAAAGATGAAATTGGACAAGACCAACACCAGGGAGTATCTTTTTGACTGCAATTGTACGGCTGACCATTTCTTACTGTTGCTGGTGTTCAGTAATTCTGTACATCTCTTTTCGGTGGCGTCATTGGATGAGACGTAACTCTGGTCGTGCGAGACCCCCGGTTTCCAAATAACAAAAGGTGAATAGAAGCAAGATAAGTGGTATAGGATATTTACACACAAACAAGAGTAATTCTGACAACTTCTTGTTTAGTTTTCGTCCTCGATTTATCGAGTTAACTCCCCGCACCTGTTTTTTTCTTTACATAGAAGTTGCCAAGCAGCAGAGGGATTAATGACATAGAAACCCACCAAATCTATTAATCGTTGACAAGCTGTGACAAGAAAAATGGTGATAATATATGGGCCATTTGTTGCTGTTGATTCAAGAGTAGCATCCTCAAATTTCAAGTTCTTTGGCTAAGGGGTCAAGTAAAGGTTAAGATAACTCGATTAATATGATCAATAAAAGTTGTATATGAACTAGTAAAGTGGCTAGACACTTTCTAGAGAGCGTTAGAAACCGCTGAGCTGTCTTTGATTCCACTGGCCTTTGTGCTACTCTTTGTCGCTGTGTTCTGACGGCTGCTTCGTACTCAACATCGGAGAGCTAACTGTATAACTGAATTATTAGCCCATAAAAGATAATGAAGACTAGGAGAAGTTCTCTATCACAATACTGACAGTACATACTATGCTATTAGCTTTCCTATACATTCTTTTTGATGGCCACAGGTGCCATATATCCTCTTTTCTATTGGCTTAGTTTTTTACATCGGGGTACTGGTAGTAGATATATCGGGATACTCGCAAATTAAGTAGGGGTGAGCTGTCTTGAGCTATATATTAAAGCTAGACGGAGCACTTCCAATCAAATGAGAGCTTCTCCTTTCTTTCTAGTATCTTCTATCCATCTCAACATCTCTATTGTACTGTCTCAGAGTAAGGACCCATGATAGGGGAGGGGCATCTCCGTAAATTGAGGAATAAAAGCTGGAAGGGAGTTGTATGAGAAGGTAATCACGTTTGGAATGACTAGCAGTAGATTATTATTCTTCTATAGGAACCCTCTGAGTTTTACAACTGTAGTATTACTCGTTCTGTGAGACTTCAATAACTGCCAGATAGAAAGGCGTAAGGGTAAGTCGATTACTTTAAGAATAAAAGTTGAATGAGAGTGAATCGAGAAGCTCAGGACACTCAGTGTGGTCATTGTATTCTACCATTAACCTCTGTTAACTGCTCATAGGTTTCCCTGCTACATTCACCTCTCTTCCGTGAATGACAAATGCAAAGACCCAAATGGTGAATGAGCAGAACTGGATAAAATGAAGAAAAAAGATGAAATAGAGAGATTTGAAAGCCTCTTAATGTCTATAATAGCTACCACTAGACTATTTATTGCTTCTGTTTGTCTCAAGTACTCAATACCCAGGTATTTATCTCTGTTCAGTCAGCATATATGGTGGGACATAACACATGCGTAATAAGAACCCGATTAGATGGGAAAGAAAGGCTAAGGAAATATGTCAAAACACTCAGGAAGTCTCGACAGGCGCTTTTATAGATTCCTGTGTTCTTTTTCGTTTTTCCTTCTTACTATTGCTATTTTTCTCTCCGTTGTGTAAGTACAGGGGGTTGAGAGGCTGCCAACAGCCTCGAGTGAGTATAATAAATAGCAAAGAAAAGCTGAAATGAAGTAGAAGAAAGTGGCCAATAGAGAAAGTGGGTGACGATTGTGCGATCTGTCAATCTCTATTGATTATGGCTCATATTTCAACTACATTTTCTTCTCCTATAAGTATCCTGAATGGATAGGTAAGAATCTTACTCAAGAATAACTTGTTATTGTGAAGAATAAAAGCTGAAATGAAGAAATAAACGAGTATCATGTTATTCTAAAAGACGAATAGTAGATAGTTGAATACACCTTCTTGTTACCAGAATGTTAGATTCTGGCAGTTGATCTCCGTCAAGTCAACTTACTCTGTGAGACTAATGCTGGCATGAGGATAAACGAATATACGAGATATAAAAGCTGGAATGAAATAGAAGAAGCCTCTTGGGGTGCTCAGACTGCTAAAATTGTTCAAATAATCACTTCAGGGGGTGCCTCAAATATATATTACTGCCCATTTATCTCTATTCTGTGTGTCTCATGAATGGAAACTCGGTAGAGCTCGAGTAATTGAGATGAATAAGAAGGAATGGGGATAGATGAGAGGCTAGTGACGTTCCTTGCAGGGATTCAAGCTAACAGATAGCTTCATGGTGTTCCTGGCACACCTACAGTAGTTGTTTTATATCTGTGTTATGATGGCACTAACTCAGAGACCCAAAGCGGGCGTAGAGATAAGTCCACTATTTAATGAGGAAAAGCTGAAATGAAGTAAATCAAAATGTCAGACACATCAAGAGTACTGCAATAGTGCAGCCAAAAAGCATTAGTTGTCACTGATATAGCTTTTCTTGCTATTTCTCGCCATTATGTTGGCATCATGAAGGGAGACGAAACTTGGGACTAGGTATAACTCACATAACTAGAGAAGAAAGCTGAAATGGAGTGATTTAAAAGCTGCAAAAGGTTTTCAAAGCCCAAATTTAAGTAACCTACTATTTCTCGGTGCTCAATATACGTTTTAGTGCGGTACTTCCCCCCTTACTGTGATATTCATACTTGGAGACACACTTAACAGACGTGAGGAAAGAAGATTAAGTGATGAATACAACTAGAAATGACTCAGGGGATGACGTCTAACCCATTTGAACAGATGCAATTGTAATATTAAGAACTTCTAACAATCACTATAGGTGTGATAAAGCTACTGTCTCTCGATATGTCAGTACTAGGATTAAAAGAACATGCTTGGAGAATGTTTCGTAAACAATAAAAGTGGAAGTCAATGTTTTTAGAAGGCGTAGAATACTTCTTAAGCTACCAGCATGCCCATTTGTCTTTTATGCCGTTTCTAGCATACCACTACTTCTATTTTCCTCTCTGTTCCGCTGACCGTGGATGGAAAGACAAACTCAGGATCTGGGAATTGGGTAAATTGAAGAATAAAAGCTGAATATAAACGGGTTAAAAGGCTCAAAGAGCTTTTAGGGGCCATAACTAGACTTATACTATCTTTTTCTGTTCTTGGTACGTAATAATATCATTTCATCTAAGTTATGAAGTCACAGGTGAGATCTGAACCTCGTAGTCTGAGAACTGATAAAGAAAAGCAGAATATTACTAAGATTTAGCTATGAGCAGGCTCACCAGGGGTTTATTGTGCCATGTTCAATACCCCTTTGCAGTAGACAAGTTTTCCACCTCCACCTACCTCTTCTGAAAGTATCTTTTGGAATGACCAAACACCATGCGCAGGTAAAACTCGATAATAGAGAGATATAAGCTGAAACAGTGTAAGAGAAGAGTACCATGAAGTTCGCTATGGCTACCAATATACAATTGACCACTAATTCCTATTAGTTTCATGTTATTTCTCTAATTTTACACACTATCATGGAATCATGGAAGGAGGCCAAAGCATTGGGTCTGTCTATCTTGATAGATCTCGGAAAAAACCTAAGCGGAGAGATGGAAAGTTCACAGAAACTGTGATAACAACTACTTCTAGGTAACTTTCAAGTTTCTCTGGTCTCTAGTAGAATTTTAACAGTTATACCCTTGTGCCCACCTTGACCGAGGGCCACAACTTGAACTGCTATTAATATGAGTCGATAAATTAAAGAACAAAAGCTGAATTAAAGAAGAATAAAGAGCGCATGGGATATATTACATCTACTAAAAGGTTTTTGTCACTTGTAGTTGATCCTACCATTCACTCTTCATGAATTTTTCCTGTTCTGTCGCTACCTTGATGAAGAGCACATAAGGCAGGGACACCTCATGAACGGCAAAGAAAACCTCAAATCGGAAGAAAATAAATTCTCAGGACATTAAGAGATTTAGTTTAAAGGGATTGATTACTTCTTCCAGCTTCTAGCATTCTCTAATACTGCACTCATCTCTTCAATGTTGGCATCAGGGATGGGGAGGTAATAATCAAACCTCGAATAACTCTACAAAATAAGTTGAAATGAAGTAAGATAAGAAGCCCGAAGCAATGACAAGGCTCTTATCGTGTAAACCAACTCTTTAAACTTCAATTTATGACTGCTATTTCTGAATTTACCTTGGTTCTGAGAGCCTCGCTGTGGAAAGGTCAAGGTCATTACCAGAAATACATCGATGAATTGATTGAATAATATGTATTGAAGTAAGAAAAGTGACCCAAGCTGCTGTATGTAGGTGATACTAAAGTATTGACAGTTAATTGTTGTCTAATTGTGTCTTTTTAGTGTATTTATTCGTGTTAGTGAACTTCATCATTCAAGACGAATCAAATAAGTACCGGTACCGGTAGGGTTAATTCGAATAACTGAAGACAAAAAGCTGGAAAGAAGTAGAAAAAGAAGACCAAGAAACCTTTTCCACGTCAAATGTCAAGTTAACGACTTCTCCCTACATCTATAGTTTTTTACAGCTATAGTTTCTCCAGTTGTCACCACCTGGGATGGCAGGGTAGAACTAGGGCAGTGGAAAACTCTCATATTGATACGAGAAATTCGAAATGAAGTAGAGGAGAAGACCCAGGACAACAACCACGCGTCAACTGTGCTTTCCGTTTTCTCAGGTTGTAACTGGCTTAATACATGGTCTTATTCTCCTGTTGTGAACATCATTGATTGAGAGCCAATATACAGGTGCAGGAATTTAAGTTGAATCAATAGCGAAGAAACTTGAATGGAAAGAAATCAAATATCCCAGAGTATAGAATAAACTAATTCATTGTTATTGACTACTTTCCATCTTCCTCGCTATGTTCGTATGTTATACAACCACTGTTGCGGCAGTGACATTGATGAGTAGACTACATATGAGACTTCCCAAGTCGTTAATTTGTAGAATAAAAGCTGAAAATGTGTAGTGCAATACAGTCCTGAGGTTGTTGACAGCTACGTTTAGATATTTGGAATCTTCCCATGATCACTGGCCAATACCTTTACTTTGTTCTCTCAGTTGTTTTGGCAATATGTATGGGAGGTCAAAACTTAAGACTTGGGGGCATAAATAATTTGGGAAGGAAGCTAGTATAACGAATTAAAGGCCAGCTAAAACGTTTTTGAGGCTTATAGGTAGGTAGCGCATTATCTCTTGGTGTCCCTAAATTGTTTTACAACAGCTTTTCAGCCTGTACTGTGAGCTTCAATGATGGAGATGCGTGGACGTAGAGACATATCGATTACATGACGAAGAAAAGTTGAAACTAAGTAGAAAAATGGCCACTAAACTACCTTCCAATACAGAATGCTTGATTGAAGACTTCTTGCTACCACCAATTGTATATTGGTGCTACGGTATTATTCTTTGTTGTCAGCTGTAGGGAGTGGTGGGAGAGAGCTGAAGGAATAAGTCATATAGGGAAGCAAGAAAAGCAGACCCCAAGTAGAGATCAACACCCACAGAACACGATTTAATTTCCATTGCTAAAAACAGATGTTTTAGTACAGCCAGTATGTATTTACTACTCAATAGCTCTATCCTGTCAACAGCACAGCATGAGAAGCAAAAGCCCGGGAGAGGATAACTTCAATATTAAAGAGGAAAAGCTATAAACAAGTCGTAGCAACTGCTAAAAGACAAGAATAAAGGCTACCATTGAACACAGCACTCTATTTTGTTAACATAGCTGAATTTTACTATCCATTTATCCCAGTTATGTGAGCACCAACAATGCGAGACGAACCTAGAACTTGGAGACCTGAATCAAAGACCGGGAAAGTTGAAATAGAGAGAACAAAAAGGCTTATGATCTTCCTCATAACCAACAGTATGCGATTGACTACTTACATTGGCCGCAGATGCATTAATACAACGTTTTTCCCATACCGGTACTCTGTCAGTTTCACTCATGCAGAGACGAAATAGAGAACTTGTACAACTCGATATATTAAGGAGTAAAAGGAGAAATTAGTCAAAATAAGAGACTCATAAAGTTAAGAAAAGCATGAAGAAGGCAACCACTACCGTTCAACATATGTCTTGTACATTGTACTGTTAATATTCTTTCTGTGATGCACATTTGTCAATAGGAACAAATCTGGAGTGAGCATTAGTTGTTTTATAAGATAATAGGACTAATCAAGATATAATGAGCTACTCAGACAGTTGAGGATGGCCTAAATATTTTAATTCACTAGTCTCTTATCTTTTATAGTGTTTTCTAGCGATAAATTGAAGTTAGATCAACAGTAGACGAATGTAGAGGTGCATACGATAGCTGTAAATAATTGAAAGAAGTAGAGCAGACGAGAGATCTATAGCACCGAATGACCATCAAAGCAGTATGGAGTCTCATAAGCAGCACATGCAACATTCTTTCGTATTCTTTTGTTCTATTTACTGAACCCCCTCCCTTAACTCCCAGTCCACTTAGCATCTCCATGATTGGAAGAGGTATTAGAGTCACCCGATGCTTCATACGAATGGAAAAAAGAGCGATAGAACAAGCCTGTGGTACGAAGCTTCTCTATAGCTTCATTACAGTGTGAATTTACCATACAATTTCTCTATTCCCTCCATACCCTACATGAATCAGATATCGAGTCCTCTGTAATGATGGCCATCATTGCCAAGGACAATATAGGAGAAGAAACAAATGCTCCAGAGTGGTAAAATGGGTCGCAAAAAGCTATAGATATAGCTCTATGCACCTTTAACTGTTTCTC
Source organism: Yarrowia porcina (assembly GCA_900519025.1). Lineage (NCBI taxonomy): Eukaryota > Fungi > Ascomycota > Dipodascomycetes > Dipodascales > Yarrowia > Yarrowia porcina. Next base: position 764,638 of record ULGT01000012.1, read on the forward strand.
TAACAGTTTTAGCAGGACATCTTGGATTCACAGGAGTTGCGACGAGGGGAGACACTTTGATAGTTGAACCTCTGAAAGCATTCCATGAGCCTCAGTAGACCGCACTGAACTTCATGGGAACACTTATTGGCTTTCCAGTCTCTTGTTGCCCACAAAATACATAGGAACAACATTCGCAGAAAGCCATAGTACAATATAACTAACTTTTTCTTTTTTTTTTTTCTTATACATTCAATTGATTATAACTTCGCTATGTAAGAGTAACCTTTGAACTGAATGTATGATGCCAAATGAAAGAGACAGGGACAAGCTAGCTGAGGAAAGATAGATAAAGAGACGTCAATTCACCACGGATGACCACTCTGCGCCTTTACTTTCTTTTTGCCCCCTACAGAATATTTGTTAGAGCTTTAAGACAGCCGTTTGTGGTTTTTCGGGTTGGTTTATCTCGATTTAGTGAAACAGAAAAAGAAGACGTGATAGATATGTATACGCCCAGAACATATAGTTATCCGGTATTGTGCAGAACCTACTCTTAGTTGCAGTAGCTACGTATCACTACAGTACGGTACCGGTGCTGTACTTCTACAAGTACATTGTCTGCTACCATAAATCATTATTCATCATACATATCTTCGTCAAAAAAACCTACTGCTGGCTTAATCATTGTAGTTTCCACCGGCGGATCCGTCCTTGTTTCTCACAAGTCCCACTTCGGCATCGAAATGTTCCTGCTGCGACTTTCCATTCTTATCGAACACAGGAACCTCTCCAGTTACGGTGACTCGCACTCCGTGTCGTCGGTAAGGGTAGTAACCGAACGAGGCACTATGAGAAGTGGTTCTGTTATCCCAGAAGGCAACGTCCTGAGAGTTCCACTTGAATCGCACTGTGTCTTCCTGCTGAGTGGCTACCAGAGAGTTGATATATGTCATAATAGCCTGTGACTCAGAGGTGGGGACACCTCTCAGGGCAGTGACGAAGCCAGGGTTCAAAAAGACAGACTTCCAGCCAGTCACGGGATTAGTTCGAACGACAGGATGCTCAGTCTCAATAGGATCTCGTCGAAGAGGCTGGCCCACACGAGCAGAGTCAGCAGCCTGGGCCAATCCAGAGTGGATGGCAGTCAGACTCTCGAGGTACTTTTGCATAGGTTCAGAAAGAGAGTCGTAAACGGCATACTGAGAAGTCCATAGAGTGTCTCCTCCAGTAGGAGGGTTAGCCAGCACCTTGAGAGAAGTGTAAGAAGGAGGCTGCTTCTCGTAGGTGACATCTGCATGCCACAGGTGAGTGGCAGGAAAAGCAGTGTTGGGTTTCTTGTGGTAGTCTGTGTAGACGACATGGACCTCATCGAGCTTTCGAGAGTCCCAGTCTCGAGGCACAGAGGTGGAAGCGTGCTTGTGAAGTGTTCCCCAGAATCGACCGAGGTTGAGCTGGTCTTCGATTTCGAAATCGGGCTGATCTCGGAAGAAGACACATCCTCTGAAGGCGATCAAACGAGCGAGCTCCTTCTTTTGGTTGTCGTCTAGGGTCTTGAGGGAAACACCATGGATCTCAGTTCCGAAACGGGGTGTCAGTTCAATGACCTTGGTGGCATCTTTGAATAGGTTGGTGTAGTTAGGGTCAGCGTCAATTCCTGCGTCAGTGTAGGGCACTTCTTCGAGCGGCTCCCATTTCACGTCAGGGTAGGTGGGAAGCAGGTAGTCGTACTTGTAAGGAGCCTCGACTTCCGCAATCACCTTCTTGAGGGTAGGAACTGTGGCAGGAGCCGGAGCGGCGGAAGGGAGTTTTTCAGCACTGGGAGCCATGATTGGGTGATTCTTGTAATCAAAAAATCAGAGGCAAATTGAGACTGAATGTAAACAACTGCTTTCTGAGTCGATCTTAGTTCAATTGAGGAATATCTCCGGTCTTGTGTTTCACAATACTGTAGTGAAATAAAGTGGAGTAGGGAGTCTTTGATTAGAAGGTCGTGATAGTCTTCCTCAAAGATAGAGTCTTATTACTGCGAAGTGAAGTCTTGACAGTATAACTCGGAGCTGATAAATTTCAAATAGTGGAACTTGAAAAATGTCGGATTCAGTCAGTCTAAAACACAGCCGTTGGAGTGTCTCAGTAGTCCAATTGTCTGTTAGTCGGTTCTCAAAGAGTTGCTTGTCGTGAAAGTCACTTTTTCAATCGTCTTTCAACCGCTTTGTTTCCTTTTCGTGCCCTTGAAAGTGGCTCAGTCACTCCCTCCCTATATATACACGAGCCACCTCAACCCCGGAAACCATGACGCAATAGGCATCAGAGTTTGGCGCACTGATTGTGTTTGATTGCGCAGGATTAGGTGCCAGCCACAGCTTTCTGAAGATGGCGCCATGCGGGCGGTCGGTGGCGACTGTGGCGATCACGTGACAGTCCCGGTTGCTTCCACGAAATTTCAAATCCGTCATTTTTACATCTCTCTCACACTTCTTTCCATTTCACGTCTTTCTCATCAGCACCCTTTTTCACACTCCAAAATCCAGCCAATCGGCTGTCTAGTCTCCCCTGAAGTTTATTGTGACGTGAACAGGCACAGGGAGGCTTTATAATACAAGTACGTATTAGTAAGGAGAAAGATAACGTGAACCTCGACTTTATCACGTGTTTTACTCCCTTACCACGTGATAAATACCTCAATTACTACTTTCTACTCTCTGTCAACTTTTGTAACTCCTCGGATATCATCCTTATCCGACTCTCCGAATCAATGTTATCCACATGCATGCATCTAGCGTTTTAAGATAAAGGGGAGATGGATTGATCTCATTATTTCGGCGGTTGTGAAATAAATCACGTGACTTCACGAAATAGATTTATTCCCATTGAATCTAGCTCTCTAACTGAGCATTCGTCTTTCCTTTATCACCTCTCTATCCCTCTCTAGCCTCTTCCTTCTCAAGTCCGGGGAACTATGCATTATTTTTTTTGACATGTGGAGAAGCATGGGCTAAGAATAGTGAGACGTTGAGAGACTGAAAGTGTGGCTTGTGGCAATGTGACGTACCAGGTACCAGTAGTTAAGACACTGGTGGCGAGACAAAAGAGGGGTATGGAGGTTTCCTTTTTTCATTCCCGATACTCGTATAGATGGTCATGTTTTGTTCGGCCTTTTTGTTTCTCATGTCTCTTTTTCTAACATGTCAAAAAGAGCGCCTCGGTTCATGCAGGCCTTGTCGTGCGACTGAATAATATGGAGATGCTAAGAGATAAGGAGAAAGTAGGGGTACTAAAAGAGGGGCTAGAAGAGTGCTAGAAGGAAGAGAAAGCTTTGGAAGTGCCTAAGCTTCTCTATTCCCTCGATTTACAATTTTTCATACTTTTTTATCTCCTTTTTGGCCAGTTATAACTCGTCTTTTTTCCCTCTAAGAACTCCATAAAAACAGGCTTTGCCGTGATTACAGGTGCACAGCAACTGTCGGAGGAAACGGTTGGGGGAAATTTTCAACGGCGTCTTTTCGGAGAGGTGGCGTCATGGCACGTGATATCACGTGAGTGTAAAGGAGCTATATTAAGCCATCTCACCTGCATAATGTGACTCGGTCGTGACTCAAAATGAGAGTCATGTGAGTCATCGAGGGCGAAACGGGCAATTATAGAGAGAGAAGAAGTAAAGTAGCGGTAGGTGGAAAGCAGAAATACTAAAGGGAGCTTTGGTTACTGAAAGGCTAGCTACCGGTTATGAGTTTGTGATCTCAATGAGATATGACTGGTTATCTTTACGGAACTGGCATGTTATCTTCAGCTTAGCTGGATTTTGGAAGTACGAGATGGTGAGAAACGAACTTATTACTAAACCTCTGATCAGGTAGCTTCAATGTGTCCTCGATATGAAGGGGGTTCAATTTGATACCATATTTGGATCACTTTTCCCGGAATTGCACTGGAAGAAAGCTATTCAAAGAAAGGTCCCCTAACTAAACGTAGAAGGGCCGCCCAAATGTGAGTGGTTCAGCCTTTTCCAATATCGTTTACGGGTTCTGGTAGACACAGAAGCTGCTTTATACAAGTACAATACTATATTATTCATCGCATCTCTTTCTTTAATTAATAAATTCCAAGATATCGGATAGGACTAAAGACTGTGATCGTGAAATTCCACGGTACAAGTAGTATCGGCCACCAGAAAGAAATAGGAGTAGCAGGATAATTACTTATGCCGATTTTAAACATTTTGAGCTATTTTACCCATCTTATTACAGCTTTTATTCTCCTAATTATTGAGCCCAAGATTCTGAGCTTAGCTTTCCATCATTGATGCCTACAGAAAGAAAATAATCAAGAATTGATACACCAGGGACACAATAACGACTTACATGGCACAAGGTCTGCCCAGATGTAGTTAAGCTTTTATATTCTACGTCAATAGTGCTTTTTCCTGTCTTACTAACGACATTTGCAACCTTTATCTCTCAGTCGACTCTGCACTGGAAGATGTAGGTACTGTAGCTCTGTTCTACCCTTATACCTTATCAAGGGTTCTCGATCAAGTATTTGGATTAGTACAGGTGTTATTGGCGTGTTTCTTCGATTCAATACAGCTTTTGCCTCTCATTTTTGCTGCTTTCTTCTGTCATCATTGATTGAGAGGCAAATACTCAGGTGGAATAACCTGATAAATAGAAACGAAAAAGGTGAAATGAAGAAGTATAAGAAGTAAGAAACGTTCTTGAAGACTACTAGTAGGTATATATGAAAACTTTCTTGAAAATTAGCTGTTGATACAGCTTTGTTTCTACTTCTTCCAGCAGCTCTGGTATGATGACACAATGCAGACGTAAGGATAACTCATATAATGACCGAGGAAACCTGAAATCAAGTAATGCAAGAAGCTGGTGACGCTTCCCAAGGTCTCTTATACATAATTGACTACTTCCTAGTGTCATTAATAGTTACTCCTGCAGTATTTTTCGTTTATTCTGCACCGTGGATAAACATGTTACTGGCTGATCTAGATGTCAATTAAATATCTGAGTATTATTAGAGAAATACTTGATCAAAGAGACACCTGTCTTGAACAGCCAATATTTATCCCACGGTAATGGGAACTGTATTATTAAAAAGTTGCATTTGTAGAGATAACCAATCTGGCATTCAAGTCCTTTCACCACTCTCTGAAGCTCTACAATTTTCCCACTCACCTTATCCCTACACCTTAAATCCGGCCTAAAATTGTAAGGGTACGAAACTAGGTTAGCCAATATCCATACTGGGCACCCTCCGAAGAGCAAACAATTTGCCACAAGGGCATAACACAAAACAGATTGCCACAGGGCATTCACAAAACAACGCAATACAACACGCATACGCGTACGCACAGGGCTCATATCACAACACAAACTGCACACGTCGATCGGCTTCCAGAACCTGAAAGTCAATACTCCACAGACAACGGCGGATCAAAACACCCGTTGCAAGTTCACGACACAACGCACATTTCAAAACACGTTTCGGGTATACCAACATCCGATTG
>ULGT01000012.1:773338-880805 GCA_900519025.1 Yarrowia porcina
TAACATCATTAATTCCATCATCATCTCCTTCTCGTCTCGTCAGAACTCACCTAGGTTAGCCAATATCCAGTTGGAAGCGCAGTATGAGGAAGAGAACACCTGTCCTCATTCTGCTCACAAACTCCCAACCTCAAGCCCTAACCCCGGATGAAACTCTAACTCTAAAGTGTATCCTTACAAAAATCTAAACCCACACCTTAATCTCGCGATGTTTCCAGAAGTTTTTTCAGGGAGATACATCAGTTGAGAACTATAGACGGGCAAAGCTGGTGATTTCAAGACAGAATGCAAGGCCTGATACCACAAATGGAGCAAACAAATACCACTATCACGTGATACCCTCCCGGAGAAGTTCCGGCCCCTTCTTCAGGCACAGGTCTCACTCTAGATTACGTTAGAGTTGATGATCCAATGTAACATTGACAGTGAGAATCGCATGGACTGCTGGGTTGGAGTGGGCTGGCGTAGGCTGAGATACCTCACAACCATCCAAGTACTGATGCCTGCTGTGAAAGCGGGCACTTAATGCGATAATCACCCTGCATCACCTTGGACTACAGTACGGACGCTAAGGTACCACTGCCAAAGCACTCTATCCAGATACCACATAGGCCAATCACTGTCTCTCTCTGTCTGAACTTTCAATCGACGAACATTGAGTTGGACGGCACAGCGATCATCATATTCATTGAGTTGTTCGAGAAAGACAATGGAAGGAGAGAGCTAAGATGGGCACAGGAGTCTATGTCTTACAGTGACTTGAACTACTTTGCATTAGTGATTAGTTTGTGACTTCATGTCTGATTCTGTGTTCCCACAGATAGCCATATCAGCAATAGCTGGTACCTTTTTGACGCCATTTTCCACCGTACATACTGCACCACTACCTCCCTGCTGCAAGCGAGAACTCTGAGGACAACTCTCATGGTTACGTTTGACATCATTGGGTCGGGGTTGAACTTTCCTGTGGTTAGATATCGGTCCGCTAGTATCTCTACGTTATATTCAAGTCTTAATACTGCTCTTTGGCTAGTATTGCGAAGTGGTGAGAAAAACATTGATCCAACCAGTCCCTTCTTTGATAAAAAGGTGGTCAGTCTATTTTCTACCCAATATCAGACAATGTAACCCTGTGGAGAAGTCAAAGAGAAGATCTGCAGGGTCTCTGTTGATCTTTGAGGTGGAGGTATAAGAGAGAAAATTTTCAAGTGATAGATGAATTCACCTGGGTCGCTAAATGGACTAGAAAACATGCCAGTATCAGTCCACATCATGTCACCATCTCCTTCTGAAGTTCCAGTTTTCGCTCAAGTCACTTACTGTACCTTAAACCTGACTGAGACACCCCTCCCTCCCTCCAAAGCTCTCCACCTGAACACTACATCAGCTCTCTTGGCATATCTCTTGGCGTGAGCAACGTGGGAAGAAAATATGTGAGAAAATCGATATAAATACCAGCTCAATCCCTTCTCCAGCTCGACAGTTAGTCCCATAACACACCATGAAGCTAACAACATTCACTTTGCTGACTGCTGCTGTGGCAGCTCCTCTAGCTTCTTCTCCCTACTCGACGATTCTCTCCGTCGTTGAGAAGCAATCCTCCAAGTTCAATGGTCTCCAGAAGCGAGACATTAACGATGCTGACAAGCACATTGTTATGTTCAAGGATGACGTTTCCGTGGCCCAGATGGCTGCCGAGCTCCAGTCTCTGGACGCCCTGGTTGACCACGACTCTTCCAACGGAATCACCTCTGCTCTGGACCTGGATGCGTACACTGACGGCTCTGGATTCATGGGTTTTGTCGGACAGTTCAACAGCACTATCCTGGACAAGTTGCACGCTTCTCCTCTGCTGACTGTTGAAGCTAACGAGATCATCCCTATTCCCCAGACTTTTGATGAGGGAGAGCCTCTTTCTAAGCGAGCTCTCGAGACCGATGAGCACACTCCTTCTTGGGCGCTGGGCCGAATCTCTCATAAGCAGTTCCAGGGCGAGGGAAAGGCGACGTATGTGCGTGAAACCACCGCCAAGTATCCTACTGTTGCTTACATTATGGACTCTGGTATCCGAACCACTCATGAGATGTTTGAGGGTCGAGCTTCTCTTGGAGTTAACGTGGTTGACAACAACGATGTTGATCTTTGGGGACACGGAACTTTTGCTGCCGGAGTTATTGGCGGTAGAAGATACGGAGTGGACGTTAACACCAAAATGGTTTCTGTGAGAGTTTTTGGAGCTGGAGGAGGACGATTGGAGTGGGTCAATGGAGGTTTCGCATGGGCCCTCAACGACTTCATTAAAAACAAAGATAAGGTCCCTCGAGCCGTCATCAACTACTCTGGTGGAGGAGCACCTTCTGCTTCCAAGGAGGCCATGTGGAATCGAGCTGTCAAGGAGGGACTTACTGTAGTTGCTAGTGCTGGAAACGAAGACCAAGACGCTTGTGTGCTGGACCCTGCGACGCTCGGTGCCAAGACTCCTGGTATCATTTCTGTTGCTGCTATCAACGAGCACAACCAGATATCTTACTTCTCCAACTGGGGTCCTTGTGTCGATGTCTTTGCTCCTGGCTCCCAGATCCTATCAGCTGGATACACAAACGATACAGAGATCCGAAAGTGGGGAGGAACTTCCTTTTCTGCTCCTTTCGTGTCTGGTCTGGTGACTTACTACCAGTCTCTTTCCGACAAGGTGCTTACTCCCGCTGAGGTGGAGGCTAAGATTACAAAGTCGAATACTGGTGTGCTGAACACTGATCTCAAGGGAACTGTTAATGCTGTTGCTTACAATGGCAACGGTGCTTAAGTTCATCGTTTCGCGGTGAACCTAAGATTCCTTACTTCTTACTGCGCTGAACGACCTTTCAGTTCAGCTCTTACAACATTTTATAGCATAGTTTTATATATTACTGTAACATCGACTGCTGATACATTACAGAAATAGGTATATGCGGAGTGTCTTCTGGCGTATAGTGGCTCTATTTCTTCTTTAGCATCTTCTTGTGTAGTTTTCCTATCGTGGAGTGAGGCTCATGGAGTGGAGGAGGTAGAGTACGGTACCAAAATGATTGAGATGAAATTGGAAAGCCAACGACTAGTTCAAGGAGAAAGTTGTAAGAAAAATTATTAGCAACTAACAAATCCTGCTGTTTGTTCCTATGAATCGTAAATAGCATGTGGAGATGTACAAGTAGAGTTATTAGAGAAAGTCAACAGCTACTGAACCATTGTGACAGCCTAGATACCACATAATTCAGTAATACTAGACCTCTAGGATTTCCTTTTTCACACGATCTTCATTTCATTTCGATTTACTCTTATTTTTTTCCTATTTCCCCTTTTATTCCCCTAAATACCCAATTAAATCTAAGCTTAATTTCACGCGAAATCAAACCTGCACCTCCACTTTGATCTGTCGTTTTATTATCATAATGAAAAAATAATCACCCCCTTAGCAAAATTTATATCCTCTAACTGAATAAAACTCCAGGTGATCCCACCGCCCTATTTCTATCACGTGACAAACGTGCTCATCGCTGAAAAGTCGACTTTTCTCCTCCCTACTTAGTAAGCAAACTCCCAACCTTCTTCAACCTCACCATCTAACTTAACTGTCTTGCAACTGCACACTCAGAATGGGTCTGATCGCCACGATTCTGGCGGTCTTTTGGCTGCTGCACCGGGCCACCCGGCTGCTCAAAATCCCTGCAACCACGCTCATCAGACTGCTGGGCGTCGATATCCCCGAAAGACCGGATATCTGTGTGGATCATGTGTCCGACTCCTCGGTGACTCTACGGTGGCCGAAGCCAGAAAAAACCACGGCTCACAAGCACATTATAGAGGTGAATGGCATCAAGGCGGGCGAGAGCTCACGGTCTACGTCGGTGGTGCTGACTAATCTGCAACCGGACAAGACATACTCGGTTAATGTGCTTACTGTGAACGCCAATCAATACAGGAGTAACACCACTACTGTACGTGTTCACACGCGTAAGCGAGCTCAGCATCCGTCTCTGGACTCTCTGGCACCTATTCTCATGGATCCTGTGGCTCCTCCGTTTGTGGTTCTTACCTCGGGGGCTGGAACTAGTAGTACGGCTACATCCGGTTTGAGTACTAGCGTTCCGTCTAATACAGCTCCTGGGCTGAAGCATAAGAAACACAAACACTCAACATCAAAGAAACTGAGCCCCGATAAGTCAGCATATACAGTGGAATCTCTGACTGCTGAAGTGGAGGCCGCCCAGCAGGAAATTCGAGATGCTAACATGCAGTTTCGAGAGGTGGAGAAGGAGCTAGTGGCCATGGAAAACAAGCTGCAGGAGGAGTCGCAGGAGCTGCGTGCTCAGCGAAAGAAGGACGATGTTTCCAGGTCGCAGCTACGGTCTGAAATGAAGGCTCTGGAGGACCAAAAGGTCAACATTGAGCTTCATAGAGCCAAGGTGGATAAACAGCTGCAACACCTGGAACAGACGCTCAAACGCATGGAGATTGAGGAGCGCAAGTGGATCAACACGTCGCAGATCATGGAGCGCAAGGCGGAGGATTTGACCACCACAGACACGGAAACATACCATGAAAACGCCAACAAGAAGCTCATGGAGGCAGAGACGCTGCAAAAGTCACTGGCGGCCGTTGAGGAGGAAGTGAAGACGATGACTGCTGAGATTCGGCAGTTGGACGCTTTGAGGAAAAGTCTTGCAGAGCATGGAAGCAGTAACCGAGGAAACAACAATAATGATACCAACAATTCTTCGGAGGCTTTGTTAAAGGTGCTGGAGGGAACCAACGATGGTAAGGCTGAGATTCTACGTCAGCAGATTCATTTCGACACTGATCTGGATCAAAAGTGGCGAGATGTGCAGCGACAGCTTGAACAGCGGTATGTACAGGTGTATGGCGAGTATGGAGAGGCTACCAGACTGCTGGAGTCTGCCAAGATTCAGTACCAGCAGTTCCAGGTGGTCGCCAGTGCCAACTCGTCTCAGATTATGGACAATTCTGCATCTAGTTTTGATTTCGGAAATAGTCGGGAAGTCCCTTCCAGACAGGACGTTCATACTGCAGGTACACATGTTCCAGCCCAGACCACACCTGATCCTCGAAGACCTTCCACTTTCGAGGGTGACGAGAACTTCAATACTGCCGTTCAAATGTTCTTACCCTCTAATCTCTTTGGAGCAGACGATCTCAACGACTCGCTCACCCAGTCTTCCTTTGAAGCCATTGAAGAGTTGCCCATGAAGGGCCCGACATACCCCAGCCATGCTCAGACGAGCTCGCCATCCAGCTCGTTTGACGCCTTCCGAATCTCCTCAGATGACCCACACAGTCCGTCTTCTTTCTTCACAAAAGACTACGATATGGACACAAGTTCGCCTGTGACTCGGCCCAAACGGCTTTCTGGCATGTTTGGATTCAACAGAGGTAAGGCAACTACACCTACTGAACCTACCAATAAGGGTTCTATTTTCTTCCGCAACAAACGCAAGCAGGAGGGCAAGGATCTCAATGAGGATCTGCTCGTTGCTCCTGAAGCGTTTGACCCCTTCCATTCGTCTTGGAATCGGTCCAATTCTCCCGGAGGAAACATCTTTGGACCCAGTTTTGGCAGTTCCGAGTGGTCTGGGTCCCCTGGAGGCGACCAGGATTGGAGCACTCGGTCTCTGAACTCGTACGCAGGTTCCAACAGCTCATTTGCGCCTGGGTACAAGGCGTTTGACCAGCATAGAGAGCTGTACGACGACACTGCGGAGCCTCATGGCGCTTCCAGCACTCATAGCGAGTACAGTGTTCTCACCGACGGCTCCAAGGACTCCAACGGCCGTGAAAGCATTATTCAAAAGGGTATTCGAACCCTCACCTCTCCCCGCAAGGGAAGCTCTTCTTCTGCCAAGTTTAATGTTGGCAAGCTGAGCTTTTTCGGCGGCAAAAAAAGCGACCGTTCAGATGCTTCATCAACGGACGCCGAGCTGGACGACAGTGGCGAGCAGGGTGCTCTGGGAGCTATTCTCGAGACCCGTTCTGGCACTGGAAGCCCTCATCTAAATATGGAGGAGTTCCTCAAGCAGACATAGATACTAATATTAGCATGGTGGATTTAAAATATATGGGGTGTGTTTGTACGTTGTAGCTGTAATTACAGGTATTTCTGGGGCTGGGGGGTGGTGTGGCAAAATATTCTGCAGTTGTTTTTATAACACAAGGACTTTTATTTTGTTGTTTTATTTTCTGGATGTTCCGGTTGGTTTTGAGAATAAAAAACATGGTGAAGTTCATATTGGAGGAGTTGAATCAAGGGTGCATATTTGGGTGAAAAAAGAGTTTCACCTTTGACCAGAAAGCAAAAAATAATGACATCCGAGAGATTCGAACTCTCGCCTCCGGAGAGACCAGGATATTGATTCAGTTACCTGAACCTGGCGCCTTAGACCACTCGGCCAGAATGCCAGAACTTGAATTTGAAGGAAAACGTGACCAGTACTATGTGACATTTTTACTCTTCTGGTTGCTAAATATGGTGTAGTTTTGCAGAATGTTATAGCTGAAAGGGCTTAAGCACTTCGAGCTAGTATTTGGCTATATAAACTTTCAGTTTTTCTCTCATTGCTCTCTGGTCCTGACGTTTCGAATCAGGTTCAGTGGCGACTGTAACGGAAACGTCTTGATAGGCCAAGAGGCATGTTGGAGAATAGAAAGAGTACAGCAGATTAACCAGCTCGTAGAGGTCAAGCAAATTCTCTATTGTCCGCAAACCTGAGCGAGTGCAATGTCGACTTTGGACGAATGGTATCATATCATATATACCAGAATCCGTTTTTCTGTGCTTGTGGAAGAAAGCAGAGAGGCAAACAAAGCTCCTTGTACCTTGTACTTTTCTATAATGTCTTCAAACATTTCTTTTTTGAAAAATACAAATTGATATTCTCGGAGTGATTTCAATGTTAAGCTACGTGTACCAGTACATACAGGAGTGCAGGGTACAGGGACAGTAATTGTACTTCAGTACCAGTTCACACTCCTGACATAAGTCTGTTATAATTATAGAAAGAAGGAAAAATACAGTAGAATGAGAATGAATGAAACAAATACGATGACGGTATTTACATTTGCTGAAAGAGAACGGATCTCTATTGGTAGGTACGATACTGAATCTACGACACACTACAATTTCAAATTCGGGCGGGACTCAATGGTCCAAGATATATTTACCCAAGAGGTTCGGAATATTTCACCTACTCCCCTTAAAACTAGAAAAATCAGGTTCGGTCAGCTACGTCCTCGCAAAGAGGTTCACTGCTTACTCCTCAAACAACTAGAATACATACCATGATTCTGTAGAATCATCGGCATGCTCACGGCGCTTAGGCGCTCATTGCTTTGAAAGACGGTTGGGCCACTTACTTAGCTCGTGAGATGGTTCTGGCCCTTGGCGTGCTGCTCTTGGCCCAGACCTTGCCCTTGAAGACCGCTCTAACGTCGATCACCTCAGGCTCAGCTCTCAGGTCCTCGCGGGACTCATGGACTGACTTCAGGCTCATTAAAGGCTCTGGTTCTTTCTGCTCTTACAGCACTTTGGACTTATTGGCAGACAGACGGACGCCTAGCATTGATAGCATTGCGGAATTGCAAGCTCTATTGCTCTCGTCTGGACCTGGCTCTCACGCTCTTCGGACTTACAGGCTCTGACTCAGGTGTATGGCTCTTGTGACCTTTTCAAGGCGTCTGGGGATCAGATCTTTGCACTAGAAGTCTCAGCTCGGCGTTTCAGCTGGTCTCCTCAGTTTCTAGGCGGCCGTTCATGAAGAGATCTCATAAAGGGGTCTCACCCTTTGAGGCCTCTGTCGGTGGCTCGGGCCCTGGCCCTGGCTCTTTGCTCTGGCGGCGTAAACAAGCTTTTCAGCTATTGCTCTTTGCTCATGGCATTTGTAGCTCACGGCAGTCAACCTATGGGTGATGTGGTGTGCGAAAAGAGGCCAATGAACCTGGATCTCACTCCAGCTTCAATTAACGTTTTTCAAGCAATCCAGCCATAGGAGACACTTGGCTCAGGCGGATGTACGATACTCACTTGTGTGTTGCACAGTCTCTTAACCGACACTTGGGGTTTGTGGCTCTCACCACATAGCCCACACAACAAGTCAATGGACTGCTGTCCTCGTTGTTGTGTCTCTTGGACAGGTCTGAGGCATCTTCTGTCTTCGAGTGACTCTGAATGGACCGGTCTGAGTCTGATGAAAAAAGTGGGACTCAAGGGGGGTTTATATATTCTTAGGGAGCTGTTTTAGGTTAATAACCTGGGGCAGGTGGCAAACATATATGCTTTATATATGCATACCAGACAGTAAAATGGGGCTTAGGTGCACAGCTCTGCATGATAAGACAGGTCTCAAAAGACGACGAGAGCGTGGAGGAACGGTGGAATGTTGGTTGTTTGGGTTATGAGTAGAAGTAGTGTCATTATTAGTAACAAACATAACTATGTGTCCTATAGACAACTTACATTTTCTCACCACTGTCATTTTATTTTGTACATTCCACACTGTGTAAGTTAGACTTGCATATACGACACCTTATTTTTTGCCCCCTCTTTGAGTGCCCCAAAAAAGGCAGAATATCCCAGCGACTCTTGTTGAACAGAGTACAAGTAGATCAGAGAGGAAAAAAAAGTCACATCGCTACGTGAAGTCCCAGTGGCGCTAAACTCCCAACGAAACCGAGCATCTTAGGTGTTGAAGTCACTTTTCATCCTTTGCCCTGCTGGGCTGAATGCAAGGTCAAAAGAGGGGTGACGGTGTGTAATAATATTTGATATGCATTTTAGTATACGGGTCCCATTTTGGGGCCACTTCATTGTCTATCAAATATCTCTTTGACTCACTCATACAAGCACAAGTACAAGTATATACCAGGTACAAGTATGACACGTAGGTTAGACACCACACGACGACAGCAAAAGAGTAAAAACGACCTCCAGTCAATGAAAAAAATAATTGCAGCACCTAGGATTCTCGTATGGTCTCCCACTACAATACTAACTAGGCTCTCTGGTGCTTGACTATGGCTGATCGGACGGGAAGCCGTATTTTCACCAGGATATGGCCGCAACTGGAATGAAAAGTGTTTGGGCTGTTTTAGCAGGCCAAAAAAGTCACGTGACCCTTGAATAAAACAAAACCCTTAGATAACAAACACATCCCCTGAGTTATAATTTTTTACAGCGAGACTTTATTCGATATGCAGGAGCTAGGGATTGTCATTATTTTTGGTCGATGAGGTAGAAACTGATGATGTCGAAGAGTGTGAAGAATGTTTCCGTACTAGCATATTCCTACGATACCAGGTATTCAGCTCTCCATCTGTCAGTGCCTGTACTCAACTAATAGTACAACTTATGTCGGTCAAAGTGCCCTACAAGTAATCTGTACCGAACAGCAGGGTGTCTTACTCTCCAAACGATTGTTATCTCATGGAAAAAAGTTGACAGAGCCTTCGCTCTTGACAACTCGGCTGGGTGAGAAAAGACTCTACTAAAACGATTACAGGATCTTCATGAGGCTGATTTTTACCCTCCTTGACGGAACCAAGGGGTGGGGGAATGGGTGGGGGCAAATACAGATCACTCATCCTACGATAGCTCCTCAGGTATCTGTGATGCTCACACAGTTGGCAAACTTCACCAAAACAGTCCATCTCGTTTTTAATTCGTTCTTCACGAAAAAGACTGAAGCTACATGATGCGCCCCTACCAATTCATGAACCAAAACACTCGATAACACTCACTAACGACGCCCAACCCCTTTTTCCGGCAGTTGCAAGCACCAGAGAGCCCAGTTGTTATTGTGGTGGAAGACTAAACAAGAATCTCGGGTGCCGAAACTTTTTGCCTACCTCTATCAGAGTTGACTTGGTGAACTTTTCTCTCTTCTATCAGTCTCCAACCAAATATTCATTCTACTCGATTTAACTTTGCCTAGAGCTACCTTATTTTCTTATCAAAAAGTTTAAATCCAATAGTACAGACAACATCGCGTGCATCACAACACACATGTGGATGATATTCCCACGCGAATATTATATCGCGCCATGTGCCCAGGCCACGTGGCATATATTGCATAATATAATATCGCTGACATGGGTCTTACCCCTTGATACTGTTTGTCGTGTGAGGAGTGTTTGTCAACATGGAAGCACCTGAATATTTTTAGAGCCGGCAGAGAGCCGAAGATGCCGTTTGCCACCGAGCCAAGAATGTGAGATTCTGAAAGAGACTGCTTGCTGACTTGGCATTCAAAATATGTTGCTTCAGAATTTTCACTGGTGTCATACCAGTGCGATATGACACGACTATTTTACAGTACCTTTACTTCCTGTATTGTACCTATCGTCCCCTGGTGCGTACACCGTCATCCAGTGCTTCTTCCGTGACTTGAATATGTATGATATCAGGTAAGCAATATTTACGTTAAAGAAAACCCCACGAACAAGATAGGTGGGGCTATTAGTAAGCACTAAGCCGCGCCGTACGTCCCCTCCATGGACCCACTTCCCCTCCAAATCGTTCTCATGACCATTATCCACTTCTCCGCGTCTTGACTTACTCTAGTCACGCTACGCTATGTGGACTGATACATTCCGATAATACTCCTTCCTGGGGTGAGACTGGTCATATCTACAGTATTATAAGAGGACGGGAAATCCATAGACAAGTCTCCATCACACACTATCATCAATACAATCATGAACGCCGGAAGAATGACTATCAGACAGGAGATCGAGAGCCTCCGTTTGCTACGACAGAAACACGCCGAAGACCTTCAGTCGCTGAGTATCATTTTTTCACAGACCAGACAGTCACTAGCCAAGGCAAAGGATGTTCTTCAGGCTATTAAAGCAGGTAGAGGTTTGTGCTAGCTAGAATGGCTAGAGCGGACGACTACTGAAAGGTGACAAATAAGTCCATACAACGTCTCACCAAGCACAAGAACATAGGCTCTCTCATCAAGACTGTTCTTGAAGGGCTATAGTTGGGAGGAAACATACAGTGAGACTGTGGAGTCCGAGGATATTCCCAGGCACTTCAACTACATAACTTATTAATACAAGAATACTAATTGAAAACAGACAGTAAAGACAAGAAAAAAAAAAAAAGACCATTGCAACCTCCATAGGCCTTTCTGTTTTCTTTTGTTTTGAGAAATCCAACATTTTTGTAAGATGACCAACCTTCTTTTGAAGTACCCAAAGCTTGAATGATTTGTTTTGAACCATACGCCCAGTGACCTCTAAAGCAGTAAGTAATATTTTTTTCTGTTCTTCTACTCTGTGCACCGAGTTGTTGGCCACGTGATGAAAAATTCAGAAAGTAGATGCCAAATTTTCCAACTTTTTAAGAAAACACTCTCCCACAACACTCGAAAAAATCCACCTGGTCAGAAAACATCGAGAACACATAGAGAGTAAACAAAAATCATCAAGGCACCTCCACGGGTCACCATATCCCGTTTGAAATTCCATATGGGCTTTTTATTCCACTTCCTGACGTGTTGTCGGGTCGTTCTAGGACTGGGCGCCACCGCGTCCACAACAGACGATTCTCAGCAGGTTCGGAAGCCGGATAAGCAAGTCAAGTCCAGTGACACACATTGCTGCCCATTACACACATTCACCTGTACGCTTTCACACATCTACACAGGTATTGCCTTCTCTCAGGTTCTGCCCCTCGCACAATCTGTTACATGCCCCGTTTCGTATTATCCCGACGACCGAGATGGAAAAGACACGGACTACTACAGTCCCCCAAGAACACGAATGGCCAACACTGAGCGGACACCAGTCCCTAGCCTTCGATTATGTTCGGCGATGAGCGTTTGTCGTCTGCCCGCCACCTTTGCTGCCCTCACGACAGGGCCTTTCCCCAACCTGTACTCACATCTCCGCACTAAACAGGTCTTCCCAACAGAAGGGTTAGGCGTAGCGCCTGGGAACCCCGCACTTTGGCTCCCTCCCACACGTTTCTGGTCTACCATAACAAACGTTCCAGACCCTCCTCAGACCAGAACCTTAAGACCATCTTACTTTCCACTAAACGGCGCTACCAGCAACGTGCAGACGGCATGCACACAGGACACCTCCAGAAAGATATCACCATCTCCGCATACCCCTCATAAAAATACCCCCCCCGTTATACCCACGAACATAACTTGGATAGTTGTTACCCCAAAGAAACTGGACCAGAAGGAACCGGACAGTATACTCATACCCAGTGAAAACATTAGTACTAAAAACCACCTAGTCTCTCTCTCCCCCAATGGCACACCATACTTAACCTCTACACTTATCTCCGTTCTCCCCCCGAGCCTAGAGTTCTACATAAATAACTCTTTTCTACCTGCTACCTTCCCTCTAACACTCCTCACTCCCAAGTCCAACCACTCAAGAACTCACTCTTCCGCGCCTAGAACCTTGACCCCCTCCCAGAGATTCAAAAACAAGAAGAGGAACCTGGCTTCCTACCCTTCCAACATCTTCCTCAAACAGACACTTGAAGATCAAGGCCCTTCGCTCCACCTCCCTTGCAACCAGATCAATTTCCATGACATGCAAACCCATCTTATCCTGACGCCCATCGGTAACCAAACTCTCCCTACCTCACTGTCTGAGAAACAACAGCTCCATGATCTACTTGCCGAAAGCTATAACACCAAAGTTAAACAGGCCCTACTGAAGAAAAGGATCAAAGAGCACACCTACTCCAATTACGACACTCTAGTCACAGTTCACAACCCTCAAGTCGGCATGAACAAAGACCAAAACGGTGTCCGACGTCATGGAATTTTCTTCTGTCTCTCTTGCCACCCCACTTCGATTCTTGAACACCCACTTCCAAACTACAAGCGATTCCAAATTGAACTGAATCGCCAAGTCTACGACTTCCGAATCCTCGATGGAGATCTCTACGGCAAGAGCTGCAACAAATGGGACCACCCAACTCTGGACTGCACTTCCAACAGGAACAGCGCCCCCTCATCCACCACTAACGGACAAGGAGACAACAACACCACTCACACCTTTACTCCGCCCATCTCGTTTGAACAATATGTTGAGGACCACCCCGAGGACAGAATCCGTATGAACGGACCGACGCCAGCCAAATCTTCTCCCCGAATCAACTTCGCTCTACTGGACCAAAACACTCAGAGGCAACCCTCAGGACTAGTTGAAATCTCCTACCCCGAGTTCCTACTCCTTATCCCTCTCCCCACCAAGTTCTACGCGATCTACAGAAGACACTTGTTCCTTGGTACCATTGATGACGGCCGAGTCCCTTTCAGGTGTAAGAATGGAGAGATAGTAGACATCAGAGCCATCTCTAGCCTTCAGTTCCCTCAATCTTTTTCCGGCCTCCTAACGATGAAGATGAAGACCTTTAGTACTTTTATTTTCCCTGGGTTTGAACAGTACTCCCAATCTCCCCTGACTGAGTACTACCAGCTAGACGTAATCAACCACTATAAATCCAATCGTGAGTACAACTTATAACAAAAGTAATAACTTTTTTAGTATCACGCTAGCAAACAGCGTGCTGAATGGTAGAAATATTATTAAGATGCTTTCCAACAAGACGGATGCAATTATCGTCCCCGAAACTTGGTACTACCCCGAGGGGCCTGACGGTAATCCGGCACTTGACAAAATTAGGAACATTGGAAAGCTGAGATACCAACTCCTACACTCCAAACCCATATCTGGCAAATATGAACACAGGGGTGGAGTTGGACTTCTCATTAAACAAAAACACCGTGTCCTCGAGGTAACGACAATGTTCCCTTCTAATGAAGCCCGTTACCAATTACTTGACTCGAGGTGCATCAGAGCCACAATTGACATCAATGATAGTCATAACATAGTTGAGATCATTGGCATATACGCCCCAAATGATCCAGCTGTCAACACTGAATTCATAAATCAGTTACACCAATATCTTGAAGACTCGCCTCCAACTCACCCCCTGTTTATAGGAGGAGACTGGAACGCTATCACACATCCAATGGATAGTCTTACAAGAACATCAAGTGTCTTTTCAAAGGCACTCGCTAACTTCCCTGAAGCCAACAGGCTAACAGATGTTTTCAGGCACTTATACCCTCTGGATACCTCCAACCCTGAAAATACGAGTCAACCATACACTCACACTAACATAAACCATCTGAACTCCAGGCGTATTGACCAACTATTTTGTTCAGATTCACTTAAGGACAAAATATTCAACACCAGGCTAGGCGGCAAGATATCCTCCCACTACATGGTCCACTTTTACTTCAAGTGGAATGCAACAAAGCCAAAGCCAAAAACACAACACAGGCATCACTTCTCTCTCCCTGGCTATTGCCTTAAGGACAAGAAGCTGAAAGAGATGATCTCATCTTGGATTAAAGAGATCCTTACCATGCATGCAAACCGTACCGGCACGAACAAAAGAAGCCCTGCTTACATACACGACAATCTAAAACACAGATTGGAGTACAAAATCAGCACACAGATCTGCATTCCCAGAGCAAGAAAGAACAGGTCCAGAGTACAAAAAGGGCTAGACCCCCTGGACTTACCCGCAGACCCACATCAACACCTGATTCATTACAACATCGAGGATGAGTATAACCCCACAGCAGAATCTCATGCTGCTGCAAAATTTAGGGCAGGCAAAGTAGAAAAGAAAGTCAACATAGAACACTTCAAATCAGCCTCTGGTCTTATCACAGACCTTAAAGAAATGACTGAATACGGAGACCAGCACTTCTCGAGTCTCTTTGAAGGCACAGTCACCTCACCCTCAGAACAGTCTGACTTCCTCCAATTTATCCCAGAAGAAGCAAAACTCACCCCTGAGCAATCACAAGACATGGAAAAAGACTTCACTTCAGAAGAGCTCCTTGAAGCTCTTGGTAAGAGCAACAAAAGTTCCTCAAATGGGCCAGATGGCTTCCCATATGCCTTCTACTCTACATTTTATGAGGAACTAAAAGAGCACCTTCTCAGCCTATACAACTACTATGGTATTCACGGCACACCCACTGAGGCTCAAAACTGCGCCCACATAACCCTGCTTCCAAAACCAGGCAAAGATGGAGCTGACATAGGAAACTGGAGACCGATATCTCTCATGAACGCTGACATGAAGATCTTCTCTCATCTGATGAACCTCAGAATCAAACCACTAACTCCTCAGCTAATACACCCAGACCAATCAGGATATGTTGATGGCAGAATCATCAATAACAACCTTGATACCCTTGACCAACTTTACTACTCAGGTAACAGATGGACTCTAGGCCTGATTGACTTCTCGAAAGCCTTTGACTCAGTCTCTCATGACTTCATCAAGAAAGTTCTCAAAACTTACGGCTTTGGTGACAACATGATTAAAAGAGTCGAAGCAATACAAACCAACGCTAACAGCAAGCTTCTCATCAATGGTAGCCTATCTGAAGGCTTCAGCCTCAAATCAGGGGTAAGGCAGGGATGCCCTCTATCCCCTTACCTCTTTGTAATTACATTAGAGCCTCTACTCTGTAGGCTAAGGCATGTTCTGGAAGGAATAGACCGCCTCCCTTCAGACCCAACAGATCACCATCTCAACTCCCAACATACAATGTCTTTCAACCATTGTAATCCTGATCTAGTCTTCACCAGAAAAGAGCTCAATTTTCCCACAGAGCCCAAGTACAGCAACAAGCTGGCAGCCTACGCTGACGACATTGCTATATTCTTCAACTCACATGAAGATATAGTTAACACTGGAACTATCCTAAACAAGTTCGAAAAAGCTTCCAGCCTTGGAATCAACCCCAAGAAAACTGTGATCCAGATAGTACCAGGGAGATTCACACAACTCTCAAACTCCCTAGATCCTAACACAGTAGCTGCTCTCAATACATGGGAGAAAGCCCCTACAATGGAACCACCAAGTTACACTTTCAAATACCTTGGTATCAACTTCGGTCCTCGCGATAAAGTAAGATCTCTCAATCTCCAACAACTCGAGGATATGAAATCGTCTATCTACAAATTCCCACTCATGAAACTTGATACACGAGGTAAAGCCTGGATTCTCAACACCTTCACCATTTCAACAATCATCTACCAGCTAGCCTACTCTTTCATCTCCAGAGACGAATTTGCAGAGTTAACAAAATACATGTGTGATAAAATCAATGGTAAGCTCTCACCCTCTGCCCAGCAAGATCACAAAAATGGTCACAGCAAGCTTATCCTCACCACTCCTACAGGACTCGGAGGGTTTGGACTGATTGACCTCGGCCTCTTTGGCCCAAACACCCGCCTTATTAGGGCCGCTCGAGTCCTCAACAACGACACCCCAGCTGGCTACGACTTCCTCACCCAGCTCTTCAACCAAGGACCCTTCATTCACCTCAACAACCACCCCATCTTCACCTTCACGACAACACCCAGCAACTATACGACAAAGACGGCATCTCTCAAACGGAAAAGGAACCCCAGCGACAACAGGTCTCCAAAACAGCTCAGACGAAACAACGCCTTCTGCGAGACAAAACTAGGACTGGCCAGAATGGAGGAAGGATTTCCTAGCGCAGCACTGCCCCTCACCACCACTCCAACCAAAAGAGGCAGGCCCAGAAAGCGACACTCTGAACAGGATTTGGACCTCATCACAGGAAAGCGCCCAAAACTACGAGGCTCAGAAGCTAGCGACTCTCAATTTACTAGCTTTGTGGAGACTGATTCACTTTCAACCAGTACATCTCCATCTTTCCGATTGGCATTGGAGGAACTTGCCAATTACTTGTATGTAAAGGGAGAAAGACTACTCCCATGGGATCATACACAACTCAACAAAAAAGAGTCACCTCATCAGTTGTTACTCTTCAACAACAGACAAAAGCTACGAAACAGACTGACTCAGACAGCACACCCATCACCTGCTGAGATCAAGTACTACCGTCATTTCCTACAAGTAGACGTCACAAACCCCAGAGGCGTCACTGAGAAAAAGGCAATCACTCCACCACTAGTGAAAAAAGCTTGGAAGGAAGGCTACGAGCTCCCCTGGAACGACTCATGGAAGGACTTCTTCACAACCGCTGCAGAAGGAAGTACTTTCAAAGCCGAGTTAGAGTGGAAACGGTCAAGTGGTCAGCTCCACTCAATCTATTGCTCACAACCAGCAATAGGTCATTTTCTCCAGTTCCTGATGCTTAGTAAGCTCACCTGTGTGGCTGTTGACTGGAATGACAAGTTTGAGCATTTCAAAAACACAAAAGCAGGCTGCGGCATATGTGGGTTCAACGATCTTCCCCATATGCACCCCCACCATGCCCTGTACACACACATCTTCTGCGACTGTCCCGTGGTTCATCAAGCTCTCGATGAACTACATATACCACACATCCTCTCTCTCCAAGATCTTGTCTACAAGAAAAAGAGAATAAAGGAACCGGACAAAGCAGTACTGGCCTACGCCATTTGGCACTTTGAACGTCACCTGCGCAAAATTGGCGAACATGGCCAGGAGAGTGAGCTCTTCTCCTCTTTCAAGCGGTACCTCAAGTACCTACTAGCGGATGGCAATCGTCCTTTGCCTTTCGCTCACTTCAAGTAAGTCTCTACTTCAAAAAGAGACACATTTACGTACATCACGTATAGGATTAGTGCTCAGGCCCCCTTATCCTCTTGGCAAGATGACACTGTCGTTAGACGGTGTGGTTCTCGGTGCAATGATGAGGGACAAGCATACACTCAGCTAAAGACTGGAAGATAACTGGACTTGTTCAGTAGACTTCACAGCCAGCAGACGTTGTAGCCCTTTGCAGTAGTTAATAGGCTGCATAAAACAGTGTCTTTCGACACGCCGAACAGAGACAAATCTCAAATTGACTCTGCTCAGGTTAACACAAACACTATCATTCAAGGAGGCTGTAATGGTAGTTCTGCATTGTATCACGGGCCATAAGACCTCCATGGCCAATGATGATAGCACCTTTAGTGTGTGGATTAGGTATTGGGATTGAAGGATTATGGGCTCATGTCAGTGTCTCGACAGTGGAAGACACGCCTGTGGCGAACAGTAGCTTTTCGCCATTCGGTAAATCATGTCTCATTTCCGTGGAGGACGGGGAACAAATGGGAAAACCCTCAAATATTCGCGTAATATATTGATAAGTAGAAAAAAAAATCGGTTTCTTGGTCTAGTTGGTCATGGCATCTGCTTAACACGCAGAACGTCGGCAGTTCGATCCTGCCAGAAATCACTTTTTGCCAAATTTACAGGGGAGGCATTTCTTTTGATCTTTTGACGACATGCAGTTAGTTTGGAGGAAGTCATTTCTTTTTTAGCCTCCCGAGGTTCTGCTTCGATGCGGAAGGTTGTATAAGGAAGTCGAAAGCTAATTGTTCATCTGGTAACATCAATGAGACCAGTATGATGCAAGAATAACCAGGCATCGTTATTCGGTCAGACGCTCTCATTTGATCGCACAGCAGCGTAGACATTATTATAACATAAATTCAATTGATTACAACTTCACATTGCCATGATTACAGAAGACAATAGGGGATATGAGAACTGTCCATTATCCCTGCAACTTTGGGTTGTTCATGAACATTGAAATACGAATACCAGTTAGAGGATCATGCCAATCTTATACCTTCATTAGTTGATTAGCATCAGTCGCTCACGACATGACTGCAGGATCTTGAAGTGTCCCTCTATCACACCACCTACCATTCACAGTCCAAACGTCTAGTTCTTGAACTCCTTGAGGTTGAACTCCCCGTTGGTCTTCTCAGCAACACCCTTCTCCGTGACAATGGCATCAATGAGCTTGTAAGGAGCGTAGTCGAAAGCAGGGTTCCAGACCTCGATACCAGGAGCAGCAACAGAGACAGTCAAGGGCTTCTTATCGGCGTCCACACCCTTAACCTGGGTCAATTCAATAGCAGGTCGCTCCTCAATCTCGATATCTTCTCCAGACTTGGTCTGAACGTCAATTGAGGTTGTAGGAGCAGCGACAATGAACTTGCGGTCAAAATGCTCGGCCAGAATTGACAGCTGGAAGGTTCCAATCTTGTTGGCGGTGTCTCCATTGAGAACCACTCGATCAGCACCAACAATAATGACTCCAATGTCCTTGTTCTTTCTGAGAAGGGCTGCAGCCATAGAGTCGGTCACCAGGGTTGCGGGAATACCATCATGGACCAGCTCATAGGCTGTGAGACGACTTCCCTGGTTGTAAGGACGAGTTTCAAGAGCATACACTCTTTCCAACACTCCAGCCTCATGAAGAGCTCGAATGATACCAAGAGCAGTACCGTATCCTGCAGTAGCAAGGGAGCCAGTGTTGCAAATAGTCAGAGCACTGATTTTTTGTCCATTGGAAGCCTGAGGAACATTCTTTTTGATCCACTCCAGGCCGTACTTGCCAATGTTCTTGTTATCCTGAACATCGTCAACCAGCATTTTGTGTGCAGCGGTCAGGAACGACTCAATTAGGTCGGCCGAAGAGCCTGTTTGGGTCTCGACCAGCTTTTTGAACGATCCAACTGCATCGGAAAGGTTGACAGCAGTAGGACGAGAAGTGTTGAGATAGTCCAGCCGGTCAGTAATGAAACTACCAACCTCTGACAAACTCTGGTCACGTGACACCTTACCACCATGCACGAGTTCCACGGCCAGGGAAAGAATAGCCACAATGGCAATAGCAGGAGCTCCTCGGACTACCATATCCTTGATAGCTTTCCAGCCGTCATCAGAGTTGTTGATAGTCACGTACTCCGATTCATGGGGCAGTCTGAGCTGGTCCAGAATGGTGAGCGTGTGGTTTTTTTCGTCGTATCGAATGGCTTCCAGGGACATTTTTTGAGAGTGGATAACTGGAGATGTCGATGTTTCAGTTCAGATCATCAAGATGTCTTCATGCATGCACCTCACTCCACGTGTGAATGTTAATTGGTGGTGAGTTAAGAGGGTGGAGGTGAGTATAACTGGTGATTTGAGAAGAGAAACGGAATGGAGTGGGGGAGGAGAAATGGAGGAGAGTGATATATATCAATTGAGTAAGTTTTTAACTAGTATGTCTCTCTTCGCTGGCGATATAGTGACATGAATAAATTGATCGTAATCCTAACTAATATGGTAAGTATAGCGTGGCTTGATTAAGTAAGTCCAACTGTGGAAGAGTGTGAACACGGTTGAGGAAATAAATGGACGAAATTGTACTCAACACCAGGGTACGAGGCTGTTATTTGTAGAATAGACTACTAACATAGTTTTGAATAGATCAATACATGGCCTCCAAACAAATGTCTTTTTTATTCTTCTTTTTGGTTATTATCAATTTTTAAGATGCATTCCCTCAAATACGCCCAACACTGGTCCGACACTCACGGAGCGCCTGGTTGGCTCAGTTGGTTAGAGCGTTAGTCTCATAATCTGAAAATCACCAGTTCGACCCTGGTACCGGGCATCCTTTCTTTTTGTTGGATGATTCTTCAGTTTTGCAGCGTTTCCTGTGCATCCTGCAGTTTTTCTACTTTTGGTAATAATCTCTACAGTATGTGGGCAGAAGTGCCCCGAAGATTTTAATTACTTTTGTTCTTGGGACTTGTAAGACGTCTAATGAGTCTACATATGGAGCTAAAAGTTCTTGTACTTGTATTGGATCTTGTTTATCTAACATTTGTCTTACGTAAGCTGTCACCAACAGGAAGAGATTGGCAGTCAGACCAACGGAAGAAATTGCGAAGAAGAGATAAAAAGAAAATACAAGTACAGAATAAGAACTGAGACTATCCCCCTAACTTAGAAACAGAGATAAATGACTTCCTGCAATTCTGATTTTAATATTACAGCTTTCACACATATCCATATATATCAGAGGTTTAGAGGGTTAGCCCAAGGTCCTTCTGACAGAAATGAAAAGCCAAGAAAAAGTTGAAAGGACGGAAGGTGAAGTGCACAGAACAGTATAATAGCTCGTATAGTGTAGTAGACAGCTTCCGATTACAGAGATAACTCATGCTTCTACAGTTACCGCCTTTCTGGGAGCACATCATTGAGGAATAAAAGCTGTGAGCAGGTATTACTCGTAAAACAAAAAGAAAGAAAGTTGTAATGAAGAAAAATAAGACACCTACCTGGTAGTGAGTAGGTTGGGAGTACTGGTAGCTCATACACTGCCAATTATTGTCTCTAGTATGTTATACTCTTGAACCTCTCATTTTCTGACAGCTAACTGGATGGTCGAAATCCGTGTGCAACCATATTATGATTAAATTGCAGTATAGAAAAGAACGAAGTAAGATGAAACACCCTGGACGCTTGGGAAGCTACATACAGTATTATTCTATGTTTCTTAACTTCTTAGCTGCTTTTGGTATCTATAAAAACGTGTGTGTCCATAAACATGAGTTTGAGACAAAATATTGGTGTTGGGGCAACACGAGTATCTGAAGAAGAAAAGCTGAAATGAAGTAAGAGAAAACTCTCAAGATTTTTAGCCGACTATGATAATACTCCTGACAACTTTTGGGTGTAGTGAGCTTCTTACTAGTGTTAATGTTTCGTTTACTCTATGGTATCTTCTTGGATCGACAATACTGCTCTGGTAGAACTCGAGAAATGAAAGGGAAAAGATGGTTCAATAGATGAAAGTGACAGCTAATGCTACTTTGGACTATAAGTAGATATTGAACCACCTTTTCTGCTATTGACGTCCTTTACCATAGCGATTTGCTCGTTTCTGTTAGCAACTTGAAATTCATTTACATCCGTAACGATATTCACAGTGGAATGATAGATATAAGTTGAAAACAGGAGACCTAAAGTCTTCACCATATTCCAGATATCATAGAGTATAGGAAAAGATAGTTTTATGCTTAGGTAATTTATTAATTTGCTTTATTTACTTCTTCGATAAGGAGAGACACCAAAACGTCGGGTGAGGATAACGTAATAGATCGTAAATCAAAGATTAAAAATAGGTACGACAAGCTGTTCATGACATTTTAAAGGACTGATGGTATACAATCGATAAATTGATTGTGCTTTCGATAGCTATTTCAGTAATCCTTCTCTCTGTCTTAGAGCTTCAAAGTCAAGGTTGGTCCAGTTTTGACATGCCAAAGAAAGAAACTAAAATTAGAGTAGAATAAAAGACCAACGTACCTTTCCCTGTTGCATGTATGGTTCTGAACATATTATGATACTTTTTGTGTCCGGCGGACACAAAGGTAAGGGGAGTGTAACTACTTTTGTGCTTGCCACACACGCAAGTAGTGACGAGAGAGAGGTAACGGTCTGAGGGTAGCCGAAGATCGTTACACAAGGTACAGTAGTACTGTAGCTTGTCGTGAAGAGCGTAGAGAAGAGAGAGTTGGACTCTAGGACGAGTCCTAGAGTTGTGCGTTGTGAATGAGAGCTGAGCTCTTGTGTCGACAGACGGCGGCTTTTCACAGAAAAGTACAGTACTAAAAATCGATGCATTACAATATAGGTTGGGAGGTCGCTTATATACTTGGGACATGAGAGTTGGGGCTGATGCCCCAACACACTGGTCATGTGGATACGAGCACAAAGTGCTCATGGGGCAAAGGTGGATTGGTGCACGTCTGCACCAATGATCACGTGACAAGAGAACTCTATTCTTGGGTCGAGTCTCATATTTGCCCAGGATTTCACCAGTGTCGACTCGACACTCGGTAAATAAAACCGAGTCATGTATGACGAGGGAGACGAAAACCCAAGAATAGCAAAGAAATTGATCATCGCTAGACATAAGAAAGAAGCAAATCAAAAATTTGACTCGTGCAAGTCTTCCTGAGGTTCATACCTGCCCAGGTCTAGCTCATCAACGACACGATGAATGAGCTAGATAAACAAAGGAGACAAGCTAAACCGCAATGGACCGAAGGAAGACTTGAGGGAACTGGGTAGAATCAACAAAAACAAAAGCAAGAGAATTGGGGTTCTATGAGGACCCCAGTCGACATGGGATAGTGGAACCTTTGAGATAGGGAAAGGGAATTGAGCAAAGGTTGGTGTCCAAGGACAGGAAGAGAGGATTATCCCATGAGATCCAAACTGTGAAATTCGGGTCCTTGGTTGGATGATTGTAGGGGGGTCTTTACCTGGAAAAACATACAACGGGTGAATATGACTTGTATGTGGTAAATCCGGGGTCGGTGATATTTGTAACATCTCGTTGGGGGGTTTGTTTTCATCTGTTTCACAAGAGGGGACATTGACAGGCGAGTGAAGATCAAGAGAAGGTCTCACAGTAACACTCTGAGAAAGTGAACTCATAGGGGAGTCACTCGTTGCAGTGTAGGTATCAGAGGTGGTCGCAGAGGTCGCAGAAACACGGGTGGTGTCAGTAGCTGGTGGGTCAGAAGAAGAAACGTTAGACATGGAAACATGCCCAGGTACTGATGTGATTGGGCAGCTCTGAAATGATGTGTGCCCAGGTGCTGGTGAATGCTGACAATCTTGAGTCTTAAAAACTGGTGGTGACTGTGCATCGATTTTTGCAGAATCGATGGGGCAATCCGATACGGTGATGGAAGAAGACTGCGCATCCATTTTGCAAGATGCAGAGGTAATATTCTGGATCATCTTATCATAGATTGAAAGGAACTTTTCAAGTTTGGAAGAGAATAACTTGTCGATGTGATCTTGAGCCTTGTTGAATTCATCTAGAGCCTCTCTCCAGAGCTCAGAGGAAGTGGAAAAATCTGAGGTACTAGGGACAGGAACTTCAGGGGGATTCTGCATGCTCGACTCTCCGGCATGTGGGGTTTTGAAGTCAGAAGAACTGCTGGATGATAGTGAGCTCGTCCCGTACAAGACTGCCATGGCCTTCGGATCTCGAGCAGAAGTAGTCAAAGTATCCGTTGTCAGAGGAAGATAGGTATCTCTGGAGGAATGCGAGCGGCTAAGAAGAGATAGTCTTCTCAGAGAATCACGAAATTCACGACCGTGCTGATCGTGAGCATAACCCTCAGGGTAAGAATCCATATCCTCGTCTACGAAATCAACCGAGAATGCTTTTTCATATTCGATGGCGAAAGAAACCATACGCGGGTCGTCATCTGGGAGTTGAATGTGGAGGATGAGGTAACTGTCGAAGTGGATGAGCGACTGAAAATCCCAAGCACCAGATCTGCTGAAAGCAACTCTGTAGCGGAGAACAAGGCACGACGTTTGAAAGTCGAGATCAATTGAGGCAATGGAATCAGGATGAGGGTCAGTGCCGCCGTGACGATGGAGGTGGTTGAGACGGTGAATTGCACGTTCACGTAGATCATGGTGATGCCGAGCTCTAATGTAGTCGAAGATCTTGAAGTTGCGACCGTGAGGGTCTTTAGGAGCACTGTCAAACAATCGTTGGGCGAACAAGATAGCATTTTCAATATCTGAAAGAGATGAATTGGATGTTAGGCCGTAAAGTGGGGCGGTGTAATCCTTTGGGACAGGCACATGAGAGATGTGCCCAGGTGAACGGACCATAGGAGAACTGATGGATATGTCATGGGTGATAAGGTGGAAAGACACCCGTCTTTTTCGTCTGCTGATATCTTGTGGTAAAAAAAAAAAAAATCAACAAAGGCGAGGGTAAATGTAACACAACGAAGGTGGTGTGTTACAGGACTCTAGCACGAAGCTGTTAAAGAAGGTCAACAACAAAATCGAAGTAAGGAAAACCAACACAGCTGAAGGTGAGTCAAGAGCTAGAGGGGCGCTTGACGGAGTCGAGGGCTTCTCTAGTGGGAGCTCTAGAGTAGCAGGGCGGGTTCGAATCGTCGTCGTCACCAAATATGATACTTTTGTGTCCGGCGGACACAAAGGTAAGGGGAGTGTAACTACTTTTGTGCTTGCCACACACGCAAGTAGTGACGAGAGAGAGGTAACGGTCTGAGGCTTGCCGAAGATCGTTACACAAGGTACAGTAGTACTGTAGCTTGTCGTGAAGAGCGTAGAGAAGAGAGAGTTGGACTCTAGGACGAGTCCTAGAGTTGTGCGTAGTGAATGAGAGCTGAGCTCTAGTGTCGACAGACGGCGGCTTTTCACAGAAAAGTACAGTACTAAAAATCGATGCATTACAATATAGGGTGGGAGGTCGCTTATATACTTGGGACATGAGAGTTGGGGCTGATGCCCCAACACACTGGTCATGTGGATACGAGCACAAAGTGCTCATGGGGCAAAGGTGGATTGGTGCACGTCTGCACCAATGATCACGTGACAGGAGAACTCTATTCTTGGGTCGAGTCTCATATTTGCCCAGGATTTCACCAGTGTCGACTCGACACTCGGTAAATAAAACCGAGTCATGTATGACGAGGGAGACGAAAACCCAAGAATAGCAAAGAAATTGATCATCGCTAGACATGAGAAAGAAGCAAATCAAAAATTTGACTCGTGCAAGTCTTCCTGAGGTTCATACCTGCCCAGGTCTAGCTCATCAACGACACGATGAATGAGCTAGATAAACAAAGGAGACAAGCTAAACCGCAATGGACCGAAGGAAGACTTGGGAGAACAGGGTAGAATCAACAAAAACAAAAGCAAGAGAAATGGGGTTCTATGAGGACCCCAGTCGACATGGGATAGTGGAACCTTTGAGATAGGGAAAGGGGATTGAGCAAAGGTTGGTGTCCAAGGACAGGAAGAGAGGATTATCCCATGAGATCCAAACTGTGAAATTCGGGTCCTTGGTTGGATGATTGTAGGGGGGTCTTTACCTGGAAAAACATACAACGGGTGAATATGACTTGTATGTGGTAAATCCGGGGTCGGTGATACTTGTAACATCTCGTTGGGGGGTTTGTTTTCATCTGTTTCGCAAGAGGGGACATTGACAGGCGAGTGAAGATCAAGAGAAGGTCTCACAGAAACACTCTGAGAAAGTGGACTCATAGGGGAATCACTCGTTGCAGTGTAGGTATCAGAGGTAGTCGCAGAGGTCGCAGAGGTCGCAGAAGCACGGGTGGTATCAGCAGCTGGCAGGTCAGGAGAAGAAACGTTAGGCATGGAAACATGCCCAGGTACTGATGGAATTGGGCAGCTCTGAAATGATGTGTGCCCAGGTGCTGGTGAATGCAGACAATCTTGAGTCTTAAAAACTGGTGGTGACTGTGCATCGATTTTTGCAGAATCGATGGGGCAATCCGGTGAGGTGATGGAATAAGACTGCGCATCGATTTTTGCAAAATCGACAGATAAAGCTGCAGAGGTGTTATTCTGGATCTTCTTATCATAGATTGAAAGGTACTTTTCAAGTTTGGAAGAGAATAACTTGTCGATGAGATCTTGAGCCTTCTTTTGGTCTTCTTGAGCCTTTCTGTATCTTTCTTCTTGAGCCTTTCTGAGCCATTCTCGAAATTCCGTCAAGAACTCAGAGGAAGTGGAAAAATCTGAGGTACTAGGGACAGGAACTTCAGGAGAATTCTGCATGCTCGACCCTCCGGCATGTGGGGTTTTGAAGTCAGAAGAACTGCTGGATGATAGTGAGCTCGTCCCGTACAAGACTGCCATGGCCGTCGGATTTCGAGTAGAAGTAGTCAAAGTATCCGTTGTCAGAGGAAGATAGGTATCTCTGGAGGAATGCGAGCGGCTAAGAAGAGATAGTCTTCTCAGAGAATCACGAAATTCACGACCGTGCTGATCGTGAGCATAACCCTCAGGGTAAGAATCCATATCCTCGTCTACGAAATCAACCGAGAATGCTTTTTCATATTCGATGGCGAAAGAAACCATACGCGGGTCGTCATCTGGGAGTTGAATGTGGAGGATGAGGTAACTGTCGAAGTGGATGAGCGACTGAAAATCCCAAGCACCAGATCTGCTGAAAGCAACTCTGTAGCGGAGAACAAGGCACGACGTTTGAAAGTCGAGATCAATTGAGGCAATGGAATCAGGATGAGGGTCAGTGCCGCCGTGACGATAGAGGTGGTTGAGACGGTGAATTGCCCGTTCACGTAGATCATGGTGATGCCGAGCTCTAATGTAGTCGAAGATCTTGAAGTTGCGACCGTGAGGGTCTTTGGGAGCACTGTCAAACAATCGTTGGGCGAACAAGATAGCATTTTCAATATCTGAAAGAGATGAATTGGATGTTAGGCCGTAAAGTGGGGCGGTGTAATCCTTTGGGACAGGCACATGAGAGATGTGCCCAGGTGAACGGACCATAGGAGAACTGATGGATATGCCAGTTGAGAACATGTCGGAACCAGAACAGAGGGGGTTGGACAAGTCTTGGTAAGTCATGGGTGATAAGGTGGAAAGACACCCGTCTTTTTCGTCTGCTGATATCTTGTGGTAAAAAAAAATCAACAAAGGCGAGGGTAAATGCAACACAGTGAAGGTGGTGTGTTACAGGACTCTAGCACGAAGCTGTTAAAGAAGGTCAACAACAAAGTCGAAGTAAAGAAATCCAACACAGCTGAAGGTGAGTCAAGAGCTAGAGGGGCGCTTGACGGAGTCGAGGGCTTCTCTAGTGGGAGCTCTAGAGTAGCAGGGCGGGTTCGAAACGTCGTCGTCACCAAATATGATACTTTTGTGTCCGGCGGACACAAAGGTAAGGGTAGTGTAACTACTTTTGTGCTTGCCACACACGCAAGTAGTGACGAGAGAGAGGTAACGGTCTGAGGGTAGCCGAAGATCGTTACACAAGGCACAGTAGTACTGTAGCTTGTCGTGAAGAGCGTAGAGAAGAGAGAGATGGACTCTAGGACGAGTCCTAGAGTTGTGCGTAGTGAATGAGAGCTGAGCTCTAGTGTCGACAGACGGCG
This sequence comes from Yarrowia porcina, assembly GCA_900519025.1. Lineage (NCBI taxonomy): Eukaryota > Fungi > Ascomycota > Dipodascomycetes > Dipodascales > Yarrowia > Yarrowia porcina. The sequence continues at coordinate 801,170 of ULGT01000012.1, forward strand.
GCTTTTCACAGAAAAGTACAGTACTAAAAATCGATGCATTACAATATAGGGTGGGAGGTCGCTTATATACTTGGGACATGAGAGTTGGGGCTGATGCCCCAACACACTGGTCATGTGGATACGAGCACAAAGTGCTCATGGGGCAAAGGTGGATTGGTGCACGTCTGCACCAATGATCACGTGACAGGAGAACTCTATTCTTGGGTCGAGTCTCATACATATCATATTCTTCTGGATGCGTACAACTCCTGCATCTTGCTCAGTTGCATCACTTTTATCAATCTTCAATTCAACTTATTTCATCCGTTGTTATAGTTATCACATCTCATGATAAATGTCTCCCCAACGTTTGATTGAAGAGGTAAATATAGCAGTATTAGTTACAACCATCAAAGAAGAGTATTTGGCAGCATACTATAAGCTATTAAAAAGAGGATGAGGGTCTTATATTACTCCATTTATGCGTATATCTGTCATTTCCCCCAGTTATCCATAGCCATACATTTTTTGTCACCCAACCGTGATGTTGAAAAAGGCGAGAATATAGCTACAAAAGATCTTTCAAGCGACAAGCAGATTTGGTAGCTTTACTATTATAATGAATAAACACCAGGAGCTTCTTATTCTTCTTACAATCAGCTTATGTTTTTCGATTCATCGAGTTATCCCATTTCCAGATTTCCATCTCATTACCAGACTCCTACAAACAAGACAAATGTAGCAGTAATACGGACTCAGTGCTAAAAAAAGGTGGTCAGTTGCACAAGACAGTGTAGTTATACAGCTCGAGAATCTCATCTTGCTTCATTTCAACTTTCTCAGTTAGTTAATCGAGATCGCCTGATGTCCGAGTTTCGCCCTGCATCCTCCAATTATTAGCTGAAGAGATAAACGTGTAGAAATACACACCACCGATAGCAATAAGTTGTAAACTAGCTGGTATTGGACTTCAGAGCGTTGTGGGCATTTTGAACCACTTCAATTCAGCTTTTATTCTTAAGCTAATCGACTTCTTCGTGTGCCCAAGAATTGTCTCTTCTTTAGATGCCAACAGAACAGAGAGAAATACTGCAATAAAGCATACCAACAACGGAAAGAATGTAGTATAATACTTATTAACAGCTTTACTACATACTTAGAAGCTCTTTTTGGGTACGGGTACCCCTATCTTTTATTCTTCAATATATCAGTTTAGCCCAGCTCTTAACACTTGCTCTACTATCATGCAGATATGGAATTCGTCGTATACGTCCTAAAAAGGTGATATGAGATACAATAGAAGCGTTATAAACCTCATTAGGTCCTAAGAAGTGCTACTGAAAACCATCGAAATCTTCATTATTATTCAAGCCCTCAAAAAACTGGTACCGGTACTACTAATGTCGCCTACTTGACTCGAAATAAGAGATACTCATCCAATATACTCAAATTGCAATTAGAGAGCTGGAAGAGTTGACAGAGATAGATAATGATGCTCTATTGAGCTATTCACTATATTGTTCTTTCAGTTTCACTGTTCATGTTCTGTCAATCTCTTTTGGAAGGACACACAATTCAGGTGTAAGGATAAGTGCACTCATTAACAATTAAAAGCAGAAATGAAGAGATAAAAGTAATTCATGATGTTCACTACTGATGAATACTCCGCGCCAAGTACTTTTGGCTGTCTTCAGTAAGTTTTGAACATACAATAGCCTCTGTACAATAAGCATCAATTATCATGGGTCTGGATAACATGAGAAGTTGATGAATAAAAGTTGTATAGAAGTACAAAAAGTAGCTAGTCGCAGATTAGATGGCTAATAGTAGAAAATTGACAGCTCTTCCACACCTCTGGATTGCCAGGTCTACATTTCTAACCGTTTGTAAGCATCTTCCGGAGTACCAATATAAACGATTGGTAAAACTCGGGAAGTGGAAGAGAAAAAGGTGAATAGAAAAAAGATAATTGGTCTGGGACGCTATGAGTAGCTATCAGTAAGTAATTAGTCACTCCACCTTATCCCCAGTGTGTAAATATACCTTGTTTTACTAGCAACTAAACGGAGAGGCAAAATGCACGCGTAGTTATAACTTCATAGAATGCAAAAATAAGATGAAATCTAGGAATATGAAAGCTCCAGGGGTTTTAAACTGCTGCAAATGGACACATGACAGCCTTTATGAGTGGTTGGTCCTCATTACTACTCTATCTCCTCGAGGTATGACACTTGGATGGTGAGACAAAATGTTGGCGTAGGGGTAAACTTGAATATGAAAAAGCTCAAGAGAAATAAAAAAAGAACTTTAAGACATCCGCCTAGCTATTATTGTACGATTGACTGCTTTTGGTGGTTCTCAGAACATACTATAGGCATATTTCATCTCTTGTGGGGGCAACACAGGGAAGACAAATATACTGACTCGGTATAAATCGGTTACATTAGAGCAATAAGAACAAATGAAGAAAGATTACTAACTGAATACATTAAATATAACTATTGAAAGATAATAGGAAACCTCCCAGTATTCACATCATGAATTACTGCTATATTTAGTGTCGTTCTGTGAGCATCAATTTGAGAGATACAATTTTGGCATGGAGGGAAGTCGATAATTTAACGAATAAAAGTTGAATTTAGGAAGAATAAGAAGATAAGGACATATATCAGGTACCAAAGGCTGTATAGACGACTTTTCCCTGTTACGGCAGATGTATTAGAGCTATATAATCTTCATCTGTCAGCACTGTTGTAGGGTGGGCATAATCTGGGTTGTAGATAACTCTTTTTATGGAGAAAGAGAACTAGACAAGAAGTGTAATAAAACGCTCATAACGTGAACCAGACCACAGTTCTGTTATTGGCCTCTCTAGATTGACTGTCCACTTCTTTCAATGCTATATTTCTGTCTGTTGAGTTACCACATGGGTCCAATGACAACCAACGGAGTGGAAAATCGATTGCATAGCAAATAAATAGTGACATAAAGTGAAGAACGCTACTTAAAACTTTTTGGCTGCCAATAATATTCAAATGAACTCTTCTTGTTGTCTTTTAGATATTATATTCCTCGATTTTCCCTATTCTGTAAGCATCATGGATGAGTGAGAAATACTGGTTCGGTGTAGCTCAACTAATTGAGAACAAAGAGGCCAAATTAAGAGAGATAAGAAGCTGATGTCACATGAAAAGGCTATAAGCAGGTTCACGACAGCTTTCAAATGTCCCTGTCTTATTTTAACACCATATTCCTCTTCTCCGACACCTGGTTATTAATTGAGACAACAGGGTGTGGAGATAAGTTGACGTATTAGAGAGTAGAATCAGAAATGATGATGAAAGAGATATTCAGAACATTTAATAGGCCTACTATATACACCACTGAGTACTTTTAATTTTAGCTGGGTTCTATTTCTGTTGCACTACCTTGCTTCTTTGAGCGTAGTAGAAGATGGGAAATAACAGACCCTGGGAAAACTACTACGGTACTTGTAATTGAGATAAAAAAGCAGAAATAGAGTAGTATAAAAAGGTCATGACGTTTATAACAACTAGTAATAAATTTATGTAAGCTTCTAATTATCACTGAAAAGTTTTCAGATGTATTCTAACATGAAGGCATCATAGCTGGACAGGCAACTCTGGCCTTGGGGTAACTGGAATAAATGACGACAAAAGCTGAAAATAAAGGGAGTAAGAAGCTCAAGACGCTTTTATATACTCTAGCTGTCTGGATAGCTACCTTTTGTTGTTCAGGTTGTTCTTATCACTACATTTGTCTCTTTCTGTAAGATCGTGGATGGGAAGACCAAATTAGACGTAAAGTTGAATAATGAAGAAGAAAAGATGGAAATGAAGTAACAGAAGAGACTATTGACAACTGTTTAGATACAATCATTTATTCTACAACTCTCAGCTACTGCCAAAGATTTATTAAAGCTACAACATCTCTACATGTCAGAACTGGCTTGTGGGGAGGCCCTGCGCGGCTGGGAAATCTCATTTTGTGAAGCAGGGAATCTAGATATGGGATAGAAAGAACAACCACCAATCTACAACCAGCCGATAATCTACGATGAACAAATTCAGGTTGCAGTCAACTTTACTACTGCTATCCTTACCACAGTTCTGTAGGCGTCATAAACTAAAGACTGGCATTTCCCAATAGATTGAAGAGTAAAAGCTACCAATGAATACTTCCGTAAGACCTTACCGTCTTTTTTGCTGTAGTTCGTATTCCAGTACTTCTTGTTGTTGTTAGTTTATATTGCTACAAGTAGTGTGCTTTTCTATTCTGTAAGCACCTCACGAAATACATGTACCTGGAAAACCAAAGAAGGAAAGTTGTAATAGAGATAGATCAGAAGATAAGAGTGTGGCTAATAGTCACTAGTATAGGAGAATCCATCTCTTGTTGTCCCAAATAAGTATTTCTATCCAAAATCTTGATCTGTATGATGATAGGATAGAGGGACAAGATAAATGCCTAGGTATAATCCGATCAAACTAGTAAATAAAACTTGAAATGAAGTGATTTGAAGCTCTCCAAACGTTTTATAAGCTACCATTTTGAGATTAAAAACTCCCTACTGCTTCTGGCGTGTCATACTGCTATGTTTCCCCTTTTCTGTGAACACCTCATGCGGAGGGGCTACTCTCAAGCTGGGACAGCTCGACCAAATAGCAAATGGAAGCTGAAATGAATAAAACGAAGTGATCAGAACGTTTCAATAGTTAGGATAGTAAGATATACCACATCTTTGTTACTGTTGATAAGTTTTATGCTACCTTTACCTCTTCCGCAGGTATGGTTTTGTGAGAGTCAAATATCATCACAGGTAACATTCAAGTTCTGCAAGATAGAAGTTGAAATTGGGAGCAGAGATATTTCCATAATGTTATTAATAGCTTCTAGTGGAGCGTTGCTCATTTCTTGCTCTCTCCAATAAGTTATTTTACTGTATATTTCCCTGTTCTGCGAGCTTGGTAGACGAGACAGAATACAGGTTTTTGGGCAACTAGATTAAATTAGAGAGAAAAGCTGAAATGAGATAGAAAGAAGTGTTCGTGACAGTTTGAAAGACCATAGATAGGAAATTATCAGCTTAACTATATCTCTGGCTTGTTCTATTGTTGTATTATTTCTTGTGGTGCTGGCATCAACGATGGAAAGAAAACCAGGCGGGGAAAGAAGTAGACATTTTGAGGAATAAACACTGTGTGAAAGTAGAAGAAGAGACCCAAAGCATTAGAGAGGCTTAGAGTATGTGAGGAACTACTCTTTATTTGATTTTGGGAGATATTCCTTGGTGATTGATCTCTGTTCTGCAGGCATCGAAGAGAGATGGAATCAGAACTTCGGATAAGTCGTTCAAAGGAAGAGGGAAAGATGATGATAGGTACAATTAAATGTTCATGTCGTTTGTAATAACTATTATTGTATTTCTCACCATCTCATGTCGTTGTTGGTATTCATTGCTACGGTAAATTCCTGCACTCCACTATTTGAGAAAAACACACAATCCCGTCCCACAAGGATAACTCGCTTAGATTTCAAGTAAAAGCAGAAAATCAATAGGAGGGGAAAAATAATTTCTTTTAGCCAGAGAATTTCTGTTTCATTAATAGCTTTTGGCCAACCCAGTATGTACAGGTACGTATTACTCTTACAATTACTTCTGTTCAGTAAGCATAAATAATCATGGACTGGGATAACATGTGAAATTGAAGACAATAAGCTGAAAAGAAGTACAATAACTAGTTAATGATAATTTTTATAGCCATAAGTAGCTAAGTGATAGCGCATTGAAGTCTCCGATATATATACCAGCGGCATTTCTCTCTGATGAACTATACGCATCGGGATACTTCGGATAAATACGAAGAAAAAAACAAATGATGTAAGAGAAGACACATAGGTTGCTTGAGCAGATGCAATTGTACCAGTTGTTACTTATTGCTGTTGGTGGTGTAGTTTTCTCCTATACTACCCTTATTTCAATTATCTTCAGAGTTGATGATAGGAACATGGCTGTGGGGATAACTCAAGAATGGAAGAAGAAAAAGCTGAAATGAAGTATGAATAATAGCTTGGAACGCATTTCAGGCTAACACGGTATGACTGAACACGTCTGGGTGCAGTCAATATGTACTACTGTTTTAGTAACCTCTGTTCTATTGGCAGCATCGGTTGGGAAAGAAAACCTGGTCTAATATAACTTGATTAAAAGTAAAGATAAGATGATACGAAAGGATATAAACAGCTAGTAATAGTAAAAAAAGCTATTTGAAGTTAACGGTCTACCTCAATATATCCCTGGCTAACAGGGTCGCAATTTAATCTCTACTGCGAGCGTCATCAGTTGAGAGCCAGTGCAGCTGTAGAGGAAAAGTCGAATTTATGTTGAAGAAACTTGGATTAGAAGTAAATAGAGAGACCACGAGTACTATGGGTGCTTGATACTACATGGTTAATTATTATTTCGAGTTTCTGGTCCTTAGTCATGCTGTATTCTACATCCAATAAAATCAACAGAGTAAACCCCGAAATATAAGATTGGGGATAAGTTGCGTATTCAGCGAAGAAAGTTGAGACGGTGTTTTAGAAGAGTCTTGAGACGTTCTGAAGGGTAATTGTAGGTGAGTGAACTAGTTTTGGTGTCTCCAATATGTTCTGCCACTGTTGATGTCTCTCTGCTGTGAAGTCTATAGCTGCAGAGACATATATCAACCATTTGACGATTACATGTGAAAATAACGAAGGACAAAAAGTAGATGACAGTAAGATTGGTTCACCAATTAGGAGGACAACTTCTGCAAGCGCCTAATGTATTATTGAACAACAGAAAAGTACTGGTATCCACATCATCTCTACAATATTCAGTGGGACAAGCTTTGGAGGTCGATATATCTCATTTAGCAGCACAAAGAATCAATAATGAAGTAGATTAAAGAGTATTCAAAGTTGAATAGGCTATTATAGTGCTCTCATAGTCTTTTGTTTGTCGCTGGTATATTTATACCAGTGTTTCTATCTTTTCTGTTGGAGTCATGTACGAAAGGTAAAATTCAGAACCTGGTAGAGTCGATGAAATAGGGAATAGAAGTTCAAGAGAGACAAAATAAAAGCCTCAAGACGTTCAAGACAGTCATAAGTAAATAAGTATTCAACAGACTCACTTGGTATGTACTACTACAGTATTTATCCTGATGTGTAGGTATCGCAACTTGGAAGACAAAACTCAGGGTATGGCAAGATTCATACTACTTAGAGAGAAAAGTTGAATCATATTAAGACAAAGTTCTCAGGACATTGAGACCGCTAGAGAGGCTCGAGTCACTTCTTTTTTTTATGTGTTGGTTGAGTTCCCTGTTACATTAATTCCTCTTTCACTGTGCGGAAGTATGAAGGGGTCGATTCTGAACGAATGAATGTATGAATGGGTAATATGCAGAGTCATAGGATGATATTTGAGCTAATAATGTAACAGAAGTCACCTTTTTTTTCTTCAGTTTGAAGGTGTTACCTCTACATTTATGTCTTCAGTGTGAATCATGGACTGGGAGGTGAATAATGAGCTTGAACTCGGTAAATAGAAGAATAAAATGTGAAATAAGCAACAATAAGTAGCCCGTTGTACTTATAAAAGCAGCTGGTGGATCATCAAGTGATAGTTTTTACCACTGGGTTGAATATAAATCTCTTGCTCTTTTCTTTTAACACCTTGGATGTGGAGACAAGTTGGTTGTGTAGAGATAACTCCGATATTAGAGAAACAAAAGCTGAAATGATGTAATATAAGAGACATGGCATAATGAGCGGGCTATTATTGTCCGATTAAACACTCTTTCAATTCGTAATATAGTTTCAATGTACAGTTTTTTGTTCTGTAGGAACCAGGCTCATCAATAGAATTATGGGTTTAGTACAGCTCGAGTTATTGAGATAAATAAGATCAAGTAAAGAGTGATAAGGGTTTTATGGTACTTAAAACGACTAATACTATGTACTTGACAACTTCAGGATATCCCTGATCTACAATTCTTTTGTACTCTTCATGTTCAGTATTTCAGTCTGCGAGGTAAGATCAAGCATTGAGGTAAGTCGATTGTTCAACGAAAAAAACCTAAATGAATTGAGAAAATGGCTCAGGTATCTAAAAATACTGTCAGTATGCATGTTCCACTTCTTTTTGGTGAGCAATATATGTTTCTACAGTATTTATCTCTTCTGCAAGTATCAGAGGTGGAGAGACTGAACTCAGACATTAGGAGAACTCGCTAACTATTGAAGAAAGTTGATTCGAGGTAGGATGTTGTGTTCAGTGTGCCCATCCAGCTCTTGTGTATTGAAGGTACCTCTTTTATTGACAGATAATGAGTATTTCTGCTATTCCCGTGTAGTCTCTAGGAGTCCAGCGAAACATCGGATTCACAGACAGTGACCAATAATATATACCAGCAACATATCAAGATGGAATTTCCTACAACAGGAGCTGGTAAATTCTGAGAACATTAACCTCTACTTCATTTATCTATTTTCTGCCACTTGATTGATACATTTCGGTGTGTGTAGGTTGGCTGTTCATGTTGCAGACAGAACTGAGCTAAATACAGGAATAAAACATACTGTAGACAAGAATGAGTAGCCCTGTCTTTTTATATACTAGCAATAGCTAAAATGAACCTTTTTTTCAATGTTCATTTCAGCTTTCTTTCCTTGGTTTATCATGTAGACTGATCATGACTTTTGTCCCACCAGCGTGATTACAATACGAATAGCATTACTATAAGAATATTTTCTACAGAAGCAAAGATTCACGTCAACTAGATAATATCAACAATTGAAAGTACTATTGACTACTTTTTGTTATTCTTTTCAAGTTATTCTTAGGATCTATAGAATATCATGATTCATAACATTTTATCACTCTCCCCTAACACAGAATCAAGGTAAGTGTAGCAATATTTTGTAGTGAATGCAAATAGAGGCAGTATAATACATACTGAGAGCTATAAATGACTTCATTGCTTCTTCACTCTACTTATTGTCAGCTTTTCTCGATTGAATTTATGAGGTCGCCCTATGCTCCGGTCTCGCCAACGTACTATGCTGACGGAAACGAGAGCAACGCTGTGGCCTCTGATTTCAGTGACAACAAGAAGCTCTTTCTTATCTAACAATAGGAAAAGAACACCTAGAAATCTTTGTTTACTTCAATATCAACTTTTGTTCTTCTTAGTAACTAGCTTCGCAGTCCACAAGCATGCATTTGATACCTGGAAAACACAGCGAAGTGCAGCATTAACACGTACTTTGTACTACTGGGGGATAGGTCTTGCACAATAGAAGCTGTCCTACTATCTTCAGCGTTTTTTCTGAAGTCAAACGAATTTTGTTCACACTTGAGTTCGGTATCTCAACCAAGGATGTGGGCAGAAGTCATAAATACAGCAGCAAAAGTTACTTCCCACTAGACAATGCTGTTAATTGGATTAGGACGATGATGAAGAGTATTTCTGGCTTTTAATTTGGCTTCATTTCAGCTCTCATTCCTCGAGTTAGCAACTTCCCACTATGCCAAATTTTATTTAAGACTCGACGCACACAGAATAAAGAGGACAATTGCAGTATCGTATTCCAGGAACATTCAAGAGTTGATAGGGGGCTTCTATCAGCCATCTAGAACATCATAACTCTATCATCCTTATTCACTTGATCTTATTGTTCTCAATTTCTCGAGTTTTTAAATACCAGTGTTTAGCCCCTCACATGATGCCCAAAGAACGAGTTTTCTGCCATAAATAAACATGATCACTACACAAATTAGTGATGAATGGTGCTATAAGTGTATCATAGACTTCCCAAGGTTCTTGTCTTACTTCAATTCAACTTTTGTTTGCTATTTTATCAAGATATCCCAGTTTCTGAGGTTTGCCTGTCATCCTCTGGCGCTTAAAGATGGAAGAGCCACCACAGTATTACACCGGTAGTAGCAAAAAGTAGTTAGTTACAAATTATTGTCTACAAATATTAGTAAAGTAATAATCTTTACCTCATTCCATCTCTTCCTCACAAATTCATCGACTTGGATCCTGACGTTTTATGTTTTGTTCTCCCCGAAAGCTCACGAACCAGAGATGAATACAACTGTAATGCGTATAATTGTTGACCAAGGAGTTGTTAATAGATCACTAGCAGCCTCTACTAACAACTTCTGGCCCATCAACGCTGCCCTTCCAGCTTTCCTTGCTTATCAGTCCAGTTCTCAAGTCGCGAGTTTCGACTTTCCCATCAATACTACATAACAAAAGAGAACTGCAGTGTAAATTTGTATCAGCCACGATAAAAGTTTTTAGCGCCAAAATACCAGTTTGAAAAACATTATAAGCTAATATTTCTACCTCGTTTCCCCTCTTTATCGTTACTTTAGCAACTTCTTCCCACGCCTACCTTTTTGGTTTCATCTACTACTGTACAGACATAACTGGGATTAATATACGGTAGTTGTATTGTAGGCCAGGAACAATGGGAGTTGTTGATTATGTTCAATAGAGTGTAAAAGGCGTCACCAACTTCAGATCAATGTTAATTTCATCATATTGGTTTCAATTACTTGAGTCATTTTTTGTCTCCCATTGTGTCCACCTAGCAGAGACAAATATAACAGCAAGAAGTACTGAGGGAATTTAAAAGCCTTCAGTCGTATCATAGTAGGCCGACGAATGTTCCAAGACTTTCATCTTACTTCATTTCAGCTTTCTACGTGCAATAATCGTGATCTCCCTACGTCAGTATTTTGTCTCCCAACAGAGATGTTCGCAGAAACGAGGAAACACAATAGCTGTTGATATCAGGAACAACAATAAGTATTCCGTAGCATTAATACTAGCTGAAAAGATGTTCTAAACATACTATCATCTTTGATTAGACCTTTTATCGTCATTCTACTGAGTTACTCCCTCTGCATTTTGTGCTTTCTTGAGGAGGCTGAAAGAAGAGAGATAAATACGCGAATACTACAATGTGGGACAAAGATAACTAACCCGTTGCAGAGCCAAACTGCTTTTAAACCCCATGGGCTTGTTATCTCACTTAGTTTCAACTTTTATTCTTCCACTTATCGAGTTTTCACACCAATTGGTTTGGTCCTTAAAACGATTCCCATTCAACAGAGAGAAATAATGCTGAAACATATACCAGAAACAAAAACAAGACGCCAGTATTATACTGCTAGGCATTGAAGTTGCAGTTGACCACTTATTAGACGTCCTTATAAGTTTAATCCTCCAAATCATCATATTATCCAAACCCAGGATTTTTGAAGTTTGCATAACTGAGGTAGATGTAACAGTATTACACGTTGAAGACGGTTGAAAAGTGGTAATCCATGGTTCATATATCTACATAAACGTCGGTACATATTTGTCTTACACTATTTCAGCTTTTATTAGTTATTCAAGCAATATATCCTCTCAAACATTGATGCTCATAGAACAGGGAAAATTGTATTTGATTGATGGCCTGGGACAACCAACTGTTGGTAATGTAGTTACATTCAATCTCCTATATGAAAAGCTTCACTATTTACTCATTGCTAACTTATCTTAACCTTTTGCTCGAGTTATGAGACCAGTATGTTATCGCTTCACTTACGGTGCCGCAGAAAAGGACTAAGTGTCTCAGTAATAGATACTTGCAGCACCAAAGAGCTACAAGTCGCATGGTATTGATTGACTTAATGTCTCAAGACTTTCCCCATACTTGATTTCCACTTTTCCTTCTCATATATTCAGTTATCCATTTACTCAATTTTGTCTCTCCTTGTGAGATGTTTCCGGAAAGGAGAATTAGTCAGTGGTAGTGAATAAAAGCAACAAAGAAGTGGACTTCTGTATGATACAAGCTAGAAATATGTCATGCACGTTTCGTCTTACTGACTTTCATGTTTTATTCTACAATTGTTCGAGTTCCTGTTTGTGCATTTTGTCTACCCATCGAAGTTGCTGACAAGACATGGATGAATATATGAAGAGCTCTTACTATAGACAATAGGTTGTAGTATAGTGGTGACTAGTGGCAGTCAAAGTATAGTAAAATTCTTTTCAGTCTTCAATTCAGCTTTTTTGCTTCGGTTTTTCAGGTTGGACACATCATGGCTATTGTCTCTCATTAATAGTGTTGGCAAAACAGAGAGAAATACTAAAGAAAAGTTCACCAGAGACTTGAGAAAGCTCTCTCATGCCTTTTCTTATAGCCAAAGTCACTGAATTCCACTATTTTTGACTTCCTTTCAGCTTGTAATCGATTTCTCAAATTATCCCAGCCCATGGCTTTCGTGTGATGCATTCAGAACGGGTTGAATATGGCAGTAATACACACTGACAGCAGCCAGAAGTTGCTTTTAGCACAGTAACATGTGTATTAAACGTCTTCAATTCCTTCTTCCCATCCAATTCTACTTTTTTTCGTTAATAAACTGACTCAGATGAGTGCTTGATCTTGCCCCAGACATTGATGCTCACTGAACCTGAAGAAATACAGAGATATTACAAGCTAGGGACATCAATATGTTGATAACTAGATATTTTTATCTACCAGAAACATTAAAATCCCCCGAAGTGTTTTCATTTCATCTTTTTTTCCTCTTTTACCCAAGCTACACCAGATCAGTATTTTGGATTCATCAATGCACCCCACAGAGCGAAAGTAAATATGATTGAAAAGATGTTCTGAGAGCATTTGAAGTGCCAGCTATACATTATGTACTCACAAAAAGTAATAGGCGCCTCATTCTACTTTGAATCAGCTTTATGTCTTTGAAAATACGAGATATCCCTGTCCAGCATCAGCCATCCCATTTGAGGTGCGGTGAGAAATGAGAAATCCCAGTAAAAATGGATTCGAGCAACATTAAGAAGTGGGAGATTATTCAACTATGGCTTATTAGACGTTATAAACTCTTAATATCTCTTCCTCCAACTTTTCTTTCGAATTTGATCGATATACTGCTTCACGTACATTTTGACCATGCGGGCTACTAACCCAACAAGGAGAGAAACAGGAGTAGAACTTGCCAGCGACAAGAATATGTGGTCTAATGGCTATTAGTAAACATAAGTTACATACTGGATCTATTATTCCAACTCTTTTCAGCTTTTATTCTTCCATTTATCAAGTTATATCAGTTTTTGATTTTTGACCCGATACAAGATGTTAACAATGATAGGTGTAAACTGCAATAATAAGTGGCTAGTCGTACCATTTAGGCTAGCCAAATACCCTGAAATGTTCGTCTTATCTCAATCCAACTTTTATTCACTTTTTAATCGAGCTGTTGCAGACTGAGGTTTACTCTCTCAGTTATGGTACCTACAGATATGAGGATAACATTGTTTGCTTGCGAACAAACACTGAAAAATTACAGCTAGAACCTAGCCGATAGCTACAAAGAGTGTTCTCTGGATCATTCTTAGTTTAATTCATCTTTTCTTCGCTAATGTCGACTTCAGCTGGCAACTAGGTTTTGTCTTCCTTCCTAGACACTCACAGAACAGAGAGAATGACAATACAAATAAGCACAAGAACTGCAAGAAATTGTCAGTTGTGTACTAATAGCCCCTGAAAATGTAATACGCATCTTATATTTCATCATTTCAACTTTTATCTTCGATTTAACTGGTATTCCCAACCTGTGACCACCCTCCAACCAATCATACTGAGAGAAGGGAGGTAATTGTAGCAGTAATGTGTACTGAAGCCATCTAAAAGCGAGCTGGGGTATTGAAGTGACTAGTTGGAGTGTTCTCAGCAGCTTCTTATTTTTTATTTCTATTTTTATTTGTTCAATAGTCGACTTCGCCTTACATCCACATGACTCTGAAAGCTACGAAACTCACAGAATAGGGAACAGTACGATTGTGGTGGATACTGGAGATACTTGGAATAAACAAAAACATACCAGTACCCTCACAAAGCTTTATGAGTTTCTTCTTCTAGTTTATGTAGCCTTTCTCCGTAGAGTTATCTCAAAGTCCTAGTTCTTGTTCCTCACGGATAGGTACTTACACGACTGAGAGAATGAAATATCATGGTAGTACTTGCTAGTGACAGCCAAAGATAACAAGTAGTGTACCAGGGGCTACATGATCTCTCGCCTGCACGTTGTCTACTTTTTTGTAGGTTTCCTACATTCGTCCATATTCCAATCCACTATCTCCACTCTTCTATAATACTGACAGAAAAGAGGTGACATTTAGCACCAAAAAGTGCCAAATGCAATCAAAACGTAGTTTGTAGAACATTAGAGGCTGTATTAGCGCCCCACTCTTTTTTTTGAATCTCAATTCAACTTTTATTGACCAACTATACGACTTATCATGGAGACTGGATACTGTACACTCAGCAGATGTTCACAGAACAGAAGAAATTATGGAATCAATAGATAATATAGACTGTGAGAAGTCTTTGGTAGCTCACTAGTAGCAATAATAAGTACGCACCAGCTTCTTTCTTTTCTCATTCAGTATTTGCCCTTCTATGACTGTGACTATGACAAGTTTCTCTGATCACCCATCTACGATGCTTACGAGATAAAGAGGAGCACAGTCGTAACATCGACTATCAACATTCAAAAAGTAGTCTGAGATGCTCTAATAGCTCTCAATAACATAACCAAAATCGTTGACCACCTACAATCAGCTTTTATTTGTTAACAATTCGACCTATCCTTACAGCTGTGTTAGTCCACCATGGAAGAAGATAGCAGAAGAGAGAGTAAGAATAGAAATGCACAACTCAGGACTACAAGAAGCTCTAAAGTATCTACGAATAGTAGGAAAAATGTGTTAAGACTTATTTTGTACCTAATTACATCTTTGTTTCGCTAATTATTCGACTTATCTTAAGTCCTAAGTTACCTTCCCATCAAACGAATCCTGAAGAGTAGAGAGAAAACAGTAGTATCGATGTACGATAGACAAATAAAACATTTCAGTAACGCAGAGCTAGTCTAAGAGAACAACTTACGACTTTGTTCTACTTCATGTGTGCTTTTTTGTTTGAAAAAGCGAGATATTCCAACCCATCAACTCCCTCCTACGAATGTAGCGTTAACATTTAGGGATGCTGGGGCTGTCATGTATCTTTGGCGATAGAAAGAAGCTGTTAAACTGATAAATGTACCTAAACGGCTGTCTGGGGACTTCTCTTATACTTCATTATTTTATTTTTATCATCACATAATCTTCTTATCTCTACATCAACATGATGTCTCTCCATCTCTAAAGACCATAGAACGCAATAGCAGTAGTAAAACCTACTAGGGACACCGATAACTGGCTATTCACTGACAGTTAGTCTCAAAAAGCATCTTATGGTTTATTTCGTACTTCATGTCAGCTTATTTTGACAGATATGTGATTCTCAAATCCTGTGTGTCGTCGCTCCTTCTATGTTGCTAACATAACGAACAAAAATAGAGCGAAAAAAAGTGCCAGTGACAACTTAAGATTGTATTTTGCACCAAAGTGGATGGCTAAACACTATCAACTACTTTATATACTTATGTTCAACTTTTATCACTAAAAGTTGACTTATCCCTCTGCCTATCTTGTCTCAATCAAAGATGGCCGAAGCAAAAGAATATATTCGGGGAAATTTTGATCAAGAAGTATCCTAAAGTTGTCTGTCATCTTCTTTCAGCCGTTAAAAATACTAGCAGCTTCTCATATTACTTTATTTCAACTTATTGGTCTCGATTACCACAGTTACATCAAGTCAGGCTTTTGTTAGTCCACCCATGCCAACTTAACAGTAGAATATCTTACAGAAAAACTTATTGAGAGAACTAAAAAGTGTTTTATCGCTCAAAGATTGCTGTCAAGATGTCCACAGTACTTTCTCCCAGTTGATCTCTGTTTCAATACTTCAAATATTCGTATTGTCCCTACACCTACATTTTGTCTCCCCTTGTAAGCTGACAGAACAAGTAGAATAACGGAAATCTACCATTTGGGAACAAGAAGAAGAGACAATGACAAACTTCTAGCAACTATGAATGTCCTGGTGTTCTCATTTGTCCTCATTTCAGCTTTTATTTTTCAAAATGTCAAGTTATACCTGTGCATGAGTCTCGTCTTTCCAACTACGATACTTACAGAAGAGTTAAACGTAGCTGAAAAACGTACAACCCACATCTGAAAGTGGCTTGTGGCATGAAACAAATCCGATAATCCTGGTTCATCTCTATTCATACTTTATTTCCACTTCTATCCGCTATTTGATTGAGTTCTTTGAGGTCAAGAGTAGCCTCTCAACCCCATATGCTTGTAGAAGTGTGAAAATTGCAGCAGTAATACACAGTAGCAACAAAAAATGGTGATAAACTGCATAGCAATAGCTTTTGAGATGTCTTGAGCTCTTTATTCACTTCTAGTTGCTATTTTATAGCTAATTAATACAGCTATACATATGCATGCGTTACGCCTCTCCATCAATTTCCAACAGAACAGGGATAAATAAGAGCACAACATTTTTGAGACAACAAGAAGTGATGAATGACATACAGATGAAATTTCAGAGATTGTAAGCCTATTTTATCTCTCCATTTCATCTTTTGTTCCTCCATCAAACGAGTTCTGCTAGCCATGGCTTGAGACTCAGCATCTGCGGTGTTCGCAAAAGAGAGGTATATGAAGCAGAAAGAAATATCAACTCAAACCAGATGACAATAGCGGAACAGTTTAGGTAGTGAAAGTGTCCTGAGTTTCTCAACCTATTAAATTCAATTTTTTTGGTCTAATTATCGACTTATTCCTAAGCATTGATTTCAGTGAATCGTTGGAGCTCAAAGAACAACGAGAGAGACAGCTGTAATAAACGTCAGGGACCCCCAGAAGCAACATTGGTACTTATTTGAAGCCATTTAAAACAGTATCAGCTACTTATCCGCCTTCAAAACTGCTTTTATCTTTCAATCAATCGAGAAACCCCTTCCTTGACATGGCTTGCTGCTCCGATACAGCTGAAGATAGATATTGAGACTGTTAGAAGAAGCTGCAAGTGAAAAGATGTTTACCATATCTTAGTAGTATCTGTTGCAATTGCTATTGGCTGCTTGTGCAGACTCATTATCTCTTATTCTCCCAAATATCTCTTCATCTCTTGTCCACATGTGATAAGCCAAGCTGAAACAGCAGAGATAACTAGACCTCTAGGAAAGTCAGAAGGTAATAAATAGAGGCTCATTGGTTAATATCACCTGTCTGTGCTCTAACGGTTAGCAGCTTGCTATTCCCATCAACTTTTATTTGTAGATATTCCCGCTATCAAGTTTGCTCATACATGGTGATCGCCCTGCTGTCGTCAGAAAACACCATATATAGCAGCACAAGGTATCAGTGACAGTAAAAGCGGTCGAATTGCTTAATATATACTAGCTATCAACTAAAGGACATTTTTTTCGGATCTATATATTACTTCAACGAATATAAAAACGATTTGCTCTGAACCTACAATCTTCTGTAAACAACCCAGATCGGCCAAAAAGAGCTATAAAAGGTGTTAGCAATTATAAAAGATAGTCAACTCAAGCTATTGGTCTGGAAAAAATGTCTTCAATGTCTTATCTCACTTTGTTCTTGTGTATTCTCTTAATTAATCGAGTTATCTTCACACTGAAATTAAGTCCTCTCAGAAGGGAGGGTTCGTAGTACCGTAGTAGAACATTCTAGAAGTTCCAAAAAGGTGGTCAGGAGCTTACTATCAGCTAGATAGTCATTCCTCGCCACTAATGTTTCTTCATTTCCACTTTTTTACGTTGAAACCGACTTATTCCTTGTCCAACTTTTTCCTATGTGCTTCAGCTAGTGGCTGGAGGAGCGTGCAATCCATGCTAGAGAAGAAATATGACAACAAAAGAAGCCCTTTCAATGTCTGAGGATTATAAAGACTTTAAGGCCAGTGAAATGTGACATCTCAGATGTTTTTGAACACTTATACAAGTATCACAACCTCAGGGATGATCTAGATGATCTCCCAAAACATGATTTATGCAAGATAACAGCTACCGTACGGTATGTACCGATACTGCACAAGTACAATCATATAATCAGGAGCTGTGAAATAGAAGAGGAAAAAATCCTTCGATGAGCCCACTACAAGTTCGCTAACCCAAGTTATGGACCATAACTGATTAGCGCTGCTTCCTACGCTTCTACAACATATCTACGTTTGCAACTCATCTACAAGTACGAGTAATAGTTTGGGTGGGACTCTATGGTCCATGATTTATTATCCCCAGAGGTTCAGCGTCTTGCTTACGTCCTCTCATATATAAAGTAAAGGTTCGGCCTAGTCTACATCCTCGTACTGAGGTTCAACTGCCTACATCCTTGCTGAATGCGAATCTTTGATCTTCAGATCATTCCGACTGCCTAGGCTCTTTGGTCCTTAGTTGCTCGTGTGGCGGCTTATTAGCTCTTATAACTTACTCATGGCTCTGGCTCTTACTGATTGGCTCTGGCCCATGTAGAAGTGCTGGCATTCTGCTCTCACAGTTCACAGTGTCACCTTGGTCATCGTTTCACAGTATCACAAGTGCTGGCATAACTTAACGTCTTCAACGTCATCATTTCACAGTATCACGTGTGCTGGCATAACTTGACGTATTTGTGAACGTCTCCTGCTCTGGTGGCTGGCGGAATTCCACCTTCTCAGCTCCAGGCGGCTTTTCAGCGTCTTTAGTAGTGTTCATGGCTTTGTCGGTTGGTGGCTCTACGGCTCTTGACTCTGGCGGTTTAGCAAGTTTGGCTTAAACACTTTGCTCACTGGCGGTCTTCACAGACGCTTATGCTCAGGCGGACAGTTCTGGATCAGGTTTGGATCATGTATCAGCTGTCACTTGACCGTGATTCCTGGTGTACTGGTACCAAGTCAGCATCAGATGGAGGAAACATATGACTGTAAACACAGCCCATTTCCTCCAAAGCATTCAGTAGTAGTTATCCATGCTGGGAATTTCACCCTAGGGAGCTACCCATACCGTTGAAGAAGCTCATGGACAATGTTTCGTGCCCGTCACAGCTTATTCCAAGGAGACAGGACTCTTGAGGAGCTTGCTAAGCGTCCATCTCGTCAACATCCTGCGTCCAGAAGTGCATGTACCAAAGGGTTTCCTTTCACTCGGCAGCTTCGTAGCTCACGCTCAGCTTCACGTCTTAGTTACTCGCACATACGTGTTGCTTCTTCACTCAAAAGAGCTCAGCATCGTACGGTTTTAATCAGTCTCTGCAGTTGCGTCATAGCAGCTTTGCAGCTTACTCAGCCACTTCTGGAATACTGCCTTTCGGCAGGACCAGTAGAGCAGACCCTTGGGTTTTGCTCATGCTGGGAATTTCACCCGTGGTTGCGAACCATCTGAGAAATGGAACTCATGAGTAGATTGCGAATCTTTGCTCGTCATTGCTCCAAATCGTAGATGCATGAAGAGAGGTGTGTTGACTCTCCAACTCAACAGAAAGAAAAGTATCAAGCTGTGTCATAGTAGGAGTAGATAAGATATCCGCTCGCGCAAGATAAGTACTGCTTCCTAGCTTTCGCTCAGCAGTGTCAACATCTCTCAAGGTAATCAAATCCTCTGCAGAAGCTGAGAGATTGATCGCCTGATGATACAGGAAAACAGGGTCCTTAAGGGGGTTTATATATTCTGGAAAGACACGGATTGAGTTTCAATTGTCTCGTCTTGCCTGCATGAGTGGCGAACATTCATGTCGATCATTGCATGAGGGAAAGAAAGAGAGCTCAGTGGAAGTTTCGAGAAAACTGAGAGTATGAGAGAAAATAATACAGTAACACAAGAAATAATTTATGCATAAATATTGAGGTATGCAAAACTCGTAAAAAGTTTTGATGAGATCACTATCAACAAATTTATGAGGTTATACGATCAATATGCATATTGGAGAAATGCAATAAAGTTCTTGATAAGTGGCGAGATGGAAGTTTAAAAGATTTTCTTTGTCTCGGAATGAAGTACAACTTTCTTTGAAGAGGTATTTTGTAGAGATTTTGACACAATCAAGTGATTCAATATAGTCTGCTATTAGACAAGCAAGTTCGGAATGGTTCTTTGATGATCTATCTCGTAATTTGCGCCGTATTCTCTGGGTATTCACACTGTATCTTCCGGATGTGATTAACCTTGGAGCGGCGATGCGATATCCGAAGGGAGGAAACGGTTATGCCTTGAAGTCATTCTCTGGACCAGCCTGAAACAAGTTCAACCACAATTTGGAGGTTCTAGAAATTTATCGAAGACCGGCAATGACTCTGGAAAGTGTCTCCCTCTTCGGATTCTGGAGGGTGCTGCTATTATGGTAAAACCAAACAGATAATGTCAATCAGTCTAGTTTGAAGAAGTATGGATACTCATATTAGCTATTACTAGCTACTTCGGTCTCTAACAGTCGTTTTTCATGGTGACCGCTAGTATGGATGTGAAATGATAGTACCGGTAGTGTAACGGTTCTCTATGAAAAATGAGAGGATTGGTACGGTTGTTGAAGGAAGTCGATAAACTGGGGACGTGGAGGCTATACTGAGTATAACGAGAGTAAGAGATCTCGTTTCGCGTTATGGTACTATCACGCAGTCCCTGTCACAAAAATGCTGTATCTTTCAACTAATCTACCAACAATATCAATCTTTTTACTTAGCTTTGAGACGTGCATAATCGATGCACTGGGAGAGCCGCACCACATGCAACACAGGATTCCATCAATCAATCAACAGCAATAATCATCGCCAGAAGCTGCAAAAAAGCTCGAAATGGGTTCTTTTGACGTCACCAATGACGATCCAGACTTTTGCCAGACTTTGAATCCATATTTCGAGTGATTTTTGCCACAAACTCTGTTATGATATGAGCCCTCCATTTTGATCTTGCAAGAACAAGGGAATGAACTCAGCATATTCTGGGGATATGACCAGACCTCAAAAACCAGAAATCAGCCCGGGAGGCCCAGCTGTCGTCACACAACCTTCTCCACTTGTACTGTACAATTCAAACTCTCTGCTATTCGTCCTTGACCTCATGAGCACTCAGTCATGAGCCCCTGAATCCCATGCCACATCGACGAAATAATATTGTACTTGTACTGCACGCACAACAGTGAAGTGGATCCAGCCCCATACATAAGAGCAAGGTGCCTGCCCTTGTTTTTTGAATGCAGTCTGTTATTCTGGCAAATCACCTGGAGTGACCTCATAACAGGTGGATACCAGTTATAATGGATTTGATAGATTCGGACCAGCTCACAAGAGGCCCAAGTATGGAGACTTAGCACATTTGCAATTTATTATTGACGATTGAAAGCAATGTTTCCTACCCCTCCTGAATTCGGGCTTTCCTGAGGCAAACAGCTTTACCCAGTTTAACGACCTCACTTCAGCCTTATGGTAAAGAAAGGGGTATCAGAATGATCATCTAAGCATTGTACATTCAGTAACACCATAAATACCCTACTTTCATCTATTCTCGGTAAAAAATCTCAGATCCCCTAATATTGTCCACATGTGGCAAAACTTTCTGTCAGGAGTTCATAGCTGCACCAAAACTTACACACGAGATTCTTCGCACACTTATATGCACTGTATACCACCAAGATGAAGAGTGCTTGTTCGTCCACATTGTAGCCACTATGAAGATGACTATATGGATGTATCATACTAACACTCATTACTTCGGTCACATCTACTGTTCCGCTTACATAAAAATCCACACACAATTCGCCAGTCGGCAGCTGGTACAAGATACAAGTGATACCAGATACAGTCACCACATCTAATGAATATTATCCATTCACTAAAAAAACCAAAACTTTCGAAGGTAGTCAAAACTCCACACCTCTACACACTTGTTCACCCACCTCGCAGTTACACCGATTGTATTCACACCCACCCAACTACACCCCCCTCTACGTCTACGCGCTGCTTTACCTCATCTCAGCAAACCCTCACCTTCCACCCCTCCCCACCTACCCACCATCACTCCTATTTTCCCGTCTTGCTGCTCCAAGCCATCAACTACGAGCCACCCCTCCCTTCCTCCACCAAGAGCACCAGCTTCTGTGCCCCATTCTCACCAGTTCCAAAATCATCATCAATGAATAAATAAAAAGACACACGACCGGTTCCGCCGAGAACGTGTGAGACGCTAGCCGTGTTTCGTCTCGTGCAGCCATGGTTCCCCTCTGGGACGCCTGGGGTGACTGCATGTGGTGAAACTGACTTGGATGTACGTCGTTTGTTTTCCGGGGCACTCCCTGTGAGACTCTGTCCCTGAGTTCACAGCATGCTTGGACCTAGGCATGGTTATCGCACACCTCTCCTGTAATAGTTTTTCCTCCTTGGGATTAAGATGTCACCCGTGAGACTATGAACCGTGACCCTGGCGCAGGACCGACACCCTCGGCCCGCGTCGTCACGAAACATATCCCCTCAGGCATCACCCGTGGTTTTGATAACCGCGCCCATCTGCGTTAGTAAAAAGCTGAGAGAGTCGTTTGATGTTCCTCTTGAGACGATAGCTGCAACCGGTAGTAGCGCCACTTGATTTGAAGAGCATCATCGATTTGTAGGACAGATGTGTGTTGTTTGGGCATGCCAATGAACGATCAATATGACAAGACTCTGTAATCATTGATGTGTTTCGTGGACTCTGACATTATTTTTGCCTAGCTTCCAGTCGTTAGTTCACGTTTTTGTTGCGTGTGTTGTGTGTGTTGTGTGTATTGTGTTTATTGTGTTTGTGTCACATCCACACAACGGTGATGTAACATCCATCAAGACACAAGAACTTCTATGTCACAAATGCCCATGTTGTAGTAATTGTTTATCCTCTTTCTGTAGTCTTTCCGGTGTCGTGATGTCGCAGTTTGGTGTTGTTGAGGTTTGTTGTGTTTGTGTTCGAAAGCCACCTGTTTGTGTCTCAAGGGCGCCACTCGTCTCCTGGTATGCAAATCAACTCGGGGAAGTCACTGGTACTCACTCTTAACGCCTCTTTCATAGCCGGCGTGGCAAGAATCCTCCATCTTCGATGTTCGAGACCAAACACCTACTCGGCTGATTCTTGGCGATGATGGTTAGCTTGGATAAAGCTTCTTACTTATTCTAAACATTGGGGTTATATTTATGTTATTTAGAAAAGGAAAATAAGCTATAAGCTATACCCTACCTTAATGATTTAGCTATTTCTTGCTCTCAAATTGGAACACTCTCTAACTGATGTGAAACTAATAGTCGCAGCTTGACTTTCCTTGGCATGCGTTCTTAGATCCATTACATGCATACTAGAGTTTCATCTCATATTATCTTGCATTATCAGAGCTAAACCTAGGGATACCGTAGCCAAGACGCAAAGAATTAAGCTATACATGAAAGATCAGCTGATAACCCGGTAGTTTATGGCATGACCCGGTAGTTTATGGCATACATTTAAGGTCATTCAGCCAACAGCTTAATTTCACTCTAGTTTATGGCACGTAATTAAAGTCATTCAATCGATAGCTTAATCTCACTCTAGTTTATGGCACATATTTAAGGTCACTCAGTCAATAGCTTAATTTTATTGCACCTTCTATTTTCACAATGGATAAGAAAAGATGAGAATACAACACGTTTGAAACGTGTTCCCCGAGACGAAGAGTGGTCCAATATTTAGTAGTGGCCCTCAGTAATACCATAAGCCTCTTATTTAACACTAAATCATCATTTCCCCTTCATTCAAAATCCGTCTCCCATTTAATCATATCCCTGACCAGAGGCCTCGCAGTGCTACTCTGGCTGGTATTACAGTACGAAGGGCTTGAACACCTGATATGAAAGACTTCAAAAATCATCCTGGAAACTCCATAGTTCTTTTTACTTTCTCATTCGTAATTGTTTGGGATGTACCCACGCCAGCATTTTCTCTCCACCTCTGATGCTTACAACCTCTATGACGTTGACAGAGAAGGCTAATGTAGGAGTAACAAGTATGAAATGCAACCTAGAAGGTACAGTTCCTCAGAAGCAGCCGCTATTTATTACTTTAATACAGTTTTTATGTGCTAACTACTTGTAATGGGCTTACCTTAAGACTACAGTAACCTGTGTATCAGTTGAGATACTTGCAGAACAGAGAGCTAGGGTAGTAATACATAAAGAGACAATTTAAGGTGCTAAGACTGTCCAAGTAGCTGTGAAGAGCACCTAGTAGTTCTGATGTTATTCGAATCAGCTTTTGTCTTTCGATTATCAAGTTATACTGTTCGTGACTTTGGCCTTTTCATTATGATACTCACTATACAGAGAAATGCAGCCTAAATAAACGATGGACATTATATTAAACTGTTTGAAGCAAAGCAATTAAGCTGCAGATCCATTCTTTGTTAGTTGTTATCCTTTTTCAGCTATTATTTTGCTATTTGACGAGTTATCCATACAGTGTACGTCTCTCCATCCTTGATGCTTACACAGTTGAGGTAAATGTGATCGTATTAAGCACTAGCTGTAGTGACAGGTGGCCTGGCACATACTGTAGGCTATTGAAATTGTCATGAAACTCTTAATATATCTCTTTTCAGCTTTTATCTCTCTATATTCGAGTTACCCTAGGTTTGCCTTCTGTCCTACCCTACATGTAAGATTATAAAAGGAGAGAGAATAAGACGAGGGAAATACACAAGAGAGACAAAAAGAAAAGCTGAGAATCTTTTTTGTGTAATCAAAAACATCATGTGCCTGTTATATCTCTTTAAACTAATTTTTGTTCTGCCATTTAAGAATTTTTGTCTTCCCATGATATCTGATTCCTCACCTGGTAATTACAAAACACAGATAAATGTAGCAGTAACTTGCAAACAGTGCCATTCGAAATGATTATATATACAATTACAGCTTGCTTAACATTCTGAAAGCTTTATTTCACTTCATCTCTACTTTTTTGTGTTAGTAAATCGAGTTCTCCGGAAACTTGAGTGTCATGTCTCCAACAACTGAAAATTTCTAGATGGGATAATTACAACGGTAATACTGGGCGCAGATGTAAAAAGTGGAAAAAGACATAGTGGTAGCTATATTGAGCATTTTAGGTCTTTTGTATTACGTCATTTCAGCTTTTCTTCGCAATATATGGACTTGTTCTTGCGCACATGTTTGGTCTTTTCCTTGTTGATGTAGACAGAACAGAGAGGATTACGACAGCAGGAAATAAGACACTATAAGAGGTTGCCAGCTAAATACCAACAGCTGTCTAGAGATTCTATTGTCTCCTTTTCCTGAGTCAGTTGTTCATTTATTCTCCTATGTATGATGAGTTGTCTCTTCATCGAGTTACTAATGCAACAGACGTAAATACATGAATAGGATGACCCAGATCCCAAAGATGTTAATAGTTGCTTGATTACACCAGTTATAAATCTGCTCGGTATCTTTCATCTCTTAGATTCAAGAAATTTCAGTCAAAATATCGAGTTGTGCCTGTGACGGATTTATGACTCTCAACTACGATACTTACAAGAGAGGTTAAGGAAAGAGAAATACAGATCAACTGAAAAAAAGAGCAAGGGCTTATACAAACAGATAAACCACAACTCTTTTCAGTTTCTTTTAATCTCATTTCATCTTTTATCTCTCGTTAAATAGGAATATGTTTCCATGTGGATTCTGGTCCGAAAAATCATGTTTCTGTCGGAACATAGAGAACTACATTAGAACTTGTTCTGGGACAGAAAGAAGTGATGATTGACCTACTAATTCTCTTCTAGAGCCATTTTGTTCTACTTACTCTCTTCATTGTACCTTTTTTATTACCATTTATCGAGTTATTCAGAGCTATAGATTTTGCCCTCCCTATACTATTTTTGCAGATCAGAGGTGGATTAGCATTTGAAGGTAAGAAAAGCAAAAGAAACTAGACAGTCGTATATGTACAACGGTAAAGAGGTCTTGAGCAGCTTTCTCTATCATCTTGAATGTGCATTCCTCTATCACTATTACGATTCATGTCAGACTCTCAAACTAAGATACATACAGAACAGAGATACTAGATTAGTTTTGCCTATCAACGACAAGGAAAAGTAGCCAAATGGTTTCCAGTAGGTAAGAAGAACTTCCCCACGTTACTCTCGCTTTCATGTCCAACTTTTATTTCTCAATTTGTTATATCCCAAGACAGGAGTTGCCTTTCAAACGATGTCAAACACCAAAACAGAGGAAATAATAGGAGCAATCCATGAAATAGATACTGGGGAATTGTTAATTACCTAATAAGATATGTTCTAACTGGTACAAAACGCGATTTTTATTTCATTTGGCTTTATTGATACCAATTTGTCGAGTGTGCACCGTACAACAGAGTGAGATATGCTAGTGATGGTAGACAAAAACAAGTATTTCGTAATGCATATAGCATAGAACCACGGTAGTAAGCCAAATGAAGCCTTGGAAGTTTTATTGTACTAGAATTGTGCTGTTTTGTTTTATTAAGAGAGTTATCCAAAGCTATTGGTCTACCCAGCCTGACCCATAGTGCTATAGATGGAAGAACTACAGCACTGGTATACCTTTAGTAACAGAAAGGAGTTGTTAATCGCACCACATAGGCTTAAGTTATGCTATAGGCATCTTGTCTTAGTTGATTTCAACTTTTCTTCGTCTTTTAGTCGAGTTATCCTTACATCCTCTAAACCTAGGGGGCCGGCAGTAGTGACAAACGACAGTTGTGGCACCAAGGACATTAAAACGTAGCCGTGTGTACTATTATAGTTATTTAAATAACATGTGAGTATTATTGTACTTGTGGTCTTATTACTTTATCATTCTGTGGAGACGACCCTACGCGAGCATGGTGGTCTCTCCATGAAGCTTCAGACGGAACGGAAGAAATGCAGTAATTGTATATATCAGGACAAGTAGAGCTATCTAATCTCGGTTTACTAGCTACTATGTTTGTGTTTAACAGCTCAAGTCTCCTCGATCTAGTTTTTATCTGTCAAATAATCAATTAATGCCTGTGCCTGATTTTGTCTCTCCTTCTCAGAGACCCATAACAGAAGTAAACGTAGGAGGAATACAGAACAACTAAAAACAAGAGTTTCATATTCCAAAAAGGATCTGTCTAATGGTCCTAGCAATTTAGCTGGTTCCATTTCAACTTTTCTAAACCATTAAATCGGAATATTTCTTTGTACACATCTTGGGTCAAAACTCCAGTTACTAACAAAGCAATAATTTATAGGACAAAGAGCTACGGAACAAATAACGGTGGCCAAACATATACTAACAAAGTCCAAAAACGTTCCTTGCCTATTTAATCTGATCATTTCAAGTCCTGTTTCTTCATTTATCAATTTATCGGAACCTGTGACTCTGACCTCCGTCCGTCATTTCCAAACAACAGAGGTTAATGCGCTAAAGGTGTTCACTAGTTACAGTAGAAAGATGATAGCCTCCCTGGTTCAGCGTCAGATACTTTGTTTCGCTCTTAATCAACTTTTCTTAACCAGAATATGAAGTCATGTCATAGCTTAGCCTTTCAATCCGCAATTCATACAGAGCGAGAATAACTACAACACTAGACAAAAGGAACAAGAAGAGGTAGTCAATAACTCCCAAATAGCACTAAAACGCGGTAAATCTCTTATTTCATTTACCTTTAGCTTTTTTCTATCGATTTACCGATTTATCCCCAGGCCTGTATAGTTTTTTAAAGGCTATTCAAATGTAGTCCTAAATATCAGCAAGAAATATGAAAATATAAACATACCAGAGATAAGGTAAAGACAATAGTGGATTATATCGGTGCAATTAGTGTGTCTAATGTTTTATTCTACTTCACTAGCACTTTTTGTTCTCTTGAAAAACGACATCTCAGCCTCTGTGCGCACTCCCTGTAGTTATGGTGCTGACATATAGAGATACTATAGCTGTAATACAGTTTTGGAGCTTGTTAAGAGCTGTTAATCCCATAAATTCACTTTATTAGATGGCTCAGGCTTCTTCTCTTACTTCATTTCTAAATTATTGTGCCGCTTCGTTGATTCCGACATTCACTGTTTGTCCCTCCATCAACAAAGCTCGCTGGGCAGAGACAAATACATAGGTAGCTCGTATTAGAGACACCAGGAAGTTGGTAGATATATTTTAAAGGCTGTAAGAAACATTCTGAAACTCTTAAATTGAGTCATATCAGCTTTCTATGCATTTTAATAGAGGTCCCAGGTCTTTACTGTCGACCTGCCAACACGGTGTTTGGTTGATAGAGAGGAATTTAGTATTTATAGTGTAGCAGTATTAGCTGGAGATGTTTAACTAGATAATGGAAAATTTCTAAACGTTCTTGAGTGTTCCTTTTACTACTTTTCAGCTTTTTTCGTGGATTAGTATGACTTACACACACCTGCATCTTATCTCCCAGCCAGGTACAGAGGGGAGTGGAGCATGAATATAAGCTAGGGATACCCTGAAGCATTCTGTTATGTTGTAATACCTCTCAATATACATCGCTAGCCTTTCAAAATTATCCATTTCATCTTATTACTATCAATTTATCGAGTTGTTCCAGACCGGTATACACACCATCTCCTCATTGCAAACGCGTATGTTCCATAGAAAGATGTCGAGGGTTAGAGAATGGATTCAGGATCATACACTGATACGAGTAGATAACCCAAGTATTCTCCACTAGTTCGTGTCAGCTTTGTTTCTGCAAATATGTCAGTTATCTTTACACAGAATTTGTCGTAACACTCAAAATGCTGACCAATGACGGAAATACACAGAAGAGGTTGGTACTTACAATGAAAACATATTTTGAGTGCATATAACCGCTCAAGAGATGCTATTTAGCAGTTAATAATACTCCTTCTCAACTTTCCTTTACCGTCTAACCCGATTTTCCCTGCGCCATCAAATAGCACATCAGAGGTGATGACAGAACTGCGAGAAATATAGGAAAAAAGGTACTAGTCATAAGAGATGGTAAACATCCATCTATGGGTAGTGGTAAACTACTCTCGGGATCTCCCTCCTTCTTCATTTCGACTTTTATTTCTGCATCCAACGAGCTATACAAGTCTCCAGTTGTTGTCTCCAGCTGTTATGCTGATGATGTGTGGCAAAGAGACCATTTTCTGATATAGCAGCATTTAAAGTAATGAAATGGCCCACAGCATTAGTCTAACAAGTATTGGCACTTCACTGTAGTTCATTTCAGCTTTTATTCACTCTTTACAAGTCATCTCATGGTTCGATTTTTGCGTCTCAACCTGTATTACTTACCACGACGAGAAACTAACATATTACAACGAACTAGTAAAAAAAATATTCTGAATTTGTAGGAACCACCCAATGGAGTGTTCATGGGCCCATCACCTACCTTTCCTCACTCATTCCGTTGACGGCTTGTACAGATGCCTGTGTTTTTGTCTTACCCTCAGTTACTTGTAGGTCGCAAAACAGAGAGAATACCATAGATTTTTGAATTGGGTACATATATATAAAGCAAAGTATCTACAAGTAGCTATTAAAAACAATTAGATTCAACGTATGTTGTCATTCTATCTTTTTTCTTCGATTTATCAAGTTATCCGAACCCGTGATATTGTGCGCTATAAGCCGGCGAGGATATGGGGTTATTAGCAGTAATACATTTGGAAGGCTAGGATTAAGTGAACATGTGAACACAACTAGCCGGCTTTAATGCTTTGAATGTCTTGTCTAACTTCTTTTCAGGTTTGTATTGTTATTTAACCCACTTGTCCATACGTCTATTTTTTCTCTACAGGTAGTTTATCAATGCTAACAGAGAAACACACAGTAATAGCACGTTTGAGAGAAACAAGAAGCTCTAAAATGTCTCTTTATAGGCTTCAGTAATACCCCTAGATTGCTCCTCGACTTCATTACAACTTTTTTTTGTCGTTCATTCGAGTTCACATTACGGTAAGAGCTTTCTTTCTTTGTGAAGGTGCTCACGCAAAGGGGTGGATACAAAATCAGTAGTAACTTGTGATAACCAAAGGTATTCAGCTGTCTATTAATGAATATATCAGCTGAAGTTGGCCGCTTCTTCTTTTATACGGAGATCTATATCTCTTTCGAGAAAAGATATCTCAACTCATGTTATTTGGCTCCGCAGTTAAGATAACTTTAGAGTAGAGGTTGAAGTACCAACCATATGTATAGCTACAGTAATAGTACTCTGCTGAATGATAGACGATCTGATAGTGTCCTATTTCTCTTTTTTTCATCTCATTCCAGCTTTTAAATGTCCACAACCGACTTATGCTGCCATCAAAATGGTCCCTCTATAAGTTATTTATGTATACAATGGAGGATAAAAAGAAGACGTATATAGGTGAATAAGACAATAAGAAGTGGTCCAATAGCTAGTAATAGTGGTATAGAGTATCCACGGCTACTTGTAACTCTCAATTTCAGCTTTTACTCTTCTTTAATCAAGTTATTCAAATCGTGACTGTGGTATCTGTTCATGACCACTACAAACATGAGATAAATACTGCATTAGTAAACACTAGAGGCACATATAAGCTGTTTATTACATACTAGAGGCAACTATTAATGACATTAATAACCCCTCGTACTTCTGTACAGGTTTTATCCTTCGATTCTTGTGGTATCTCAACTCAAGGTTTTTATCCCTCTATTTATGGTGCTAACAGAACAAATGATAATGTCACAGAACTATACAGTATCTACAGGTAAAAGCTAGCTATGGATTATTTGCAGACGAAAAAAAGGCGAAATGCATTTACTTTACTTAATCTCAACCTTTTATTGCCAATTGTCCGACTTATCCCTACGCCCTACTTTCGCTCACCCATTGATGCACACGGCATAGGAACTAAAATACCAGGTTTCGTACTAGAGACATGAAAAGTAGTGGGGTATCTAATGTGAGACCTTCATGTCATCACGATTCTCTTATAGTACCCATAGTCAACTTTTATTCATCAAGTTACGATGTTATTCTCACACCTGCATTAATGATCTCTGCTACCGGTACCATACTTACAATACGGAGGTAAAGTTAGCAGTGGTAGAGACAGGCGTCTATGGGAAGTGGAATAGTACATACTAGTACTACGTCAAGAAGTTCTGGCTACTTTCTCTTCTCCATATCTGTTTTACTTCGTTAGTCCGGTACGCCTAGA
Organism: Yarrowia porcina; assembly: GCA_900519025.1. NCBI lineage: Eukaryota > Fungi > Ascomycota > Dipodascomycetes > Dipodascales > Yarrowia > Yarrowia porcina. The sequence goes on from ULGT01000012.1 coordinate 832,366, forward strand.
GCTTGGCTGTTCTCCCTTTTAGTTGGAAGAATAGAGAAGTTTACAGTAATAATAGAGACCTACTTTCGTGACAGTGTGTATGACGTATAATAAGCTATCATTAATGTGATTGAAGTGCTTCTCTATTCATATGTCACTTTTCTTCAACAATTCATCGAGTTACACCAGGCCCTGGTTTCGTATCCTCATGAGGAAGCTCACAGGAGAGTTATTATTGAAGCGAGACTATGAGAATTCCGCAGGTAAAAGAGTTCAATCGCACAGCATAGGCTATTAGAGCGTGATCACTAGGTTATCATACTATATTTCAGCTTTTTTTCAGCTAAGGAGTCATCTTTCATGTAAGCCTAAGGTTCCCCCAATGATTGATGCTCACCAAATGCGGGAGAAATATAGTGGTTTATACGACTGAAGTGAAAAATTACATCAATTAGAAAATATTGGCTATTTGAAATACTATTAACTATTTCGAGTTATTCACTTCAGCTTATTATTTCTATTTATCAGAATGTTCAGAACCAGGGTTCTTATGACTGGTAAAACTCGACAAATTAAGGACAAAAAGTTGAAAGAAAGAAAAGAAGAGGTCCCCAGCCTTACTTTGTACAATTAATAGACCTCCAGGCACCCTTTTTTGCGACTGTAGCTTCACTATCGTTCAATCTTGTTTCTGTCAACATTATGGATATGGCGACAGACACAAGCGTGGGTATAACTCGGATAAATGACAATTAGAAGGTGAAATGAACTATAATGAAATGCCCTGACATCCAATATGGCGCAAAACAAGCCAAAGGCTTAGTCCCTTTTCTATTGTACCTATCTTAGATAGTATTTACCTCTACTTTCCAGCCTTTTTGGGGGAGAGTCCAAATCTTGGGTCTGGGATCCCCTGGATAACTTGATATACTGCAGAATAATAACTGGAAAGAGGCATACGGAGATGCTAACGATACACGATACTTTCAGTGACTAATAGTTTGTGATCTTTGACTTGTTCAGATCGCTGATATCAATTGTTTTGCAAGCATCGTCAATGAGGGACTAAAATTTCGATAGTCTGGCTTGATACCGAAAGAGTATAACTGTAATAACTCGACTAATTAAGGAAATAAGATGAAAATAGGTGATATAGAAGAGCGAAGACATTATCACTGGTCAACAATATGGAGTCATATATCTTCTACTTTTACTAGGCTCCGATTTCCCTGTATATTCTCTATTCTGTCCAAATATAGGGGGGACGCAATGCGTAGGCTTAAGGATAAGATGTTAAAACAACTCAAAAACTTGACCTCAATGAGAAGAACTGGTTCGGGACGTTTATACAACCGATATAGTGCTACATTGTACTTTCTGCTGCGGTTAGTGCGTCTTTTCTACTGCATCCACCTCTGCTGTATTTGTCGTAGATTGACAGCCAAAATCGCGAGTATTCAGAACTGGATATATTGAAGAAAATAAGCTGAAAAGAAACAATATGAGTGATTCCCAGTATTACTATGGTAACAAGCAAGTAATTAGTCACTTTTTTTTGTCCCTTGTATCTGCTATTACTGTCCAGCTCCTATTCTGGGAACTTACAAGGGGAGCCATCAGGGAGATGTAGGGATAAATGGATTACTTGGGGAACAAAAAATGTAATGAGGTACAGAGAAGGCTCTATACTATTGATATAGCTACAATAATGTTAAAAAATGACTCAATAATGTATCCAGTAAAAGTAATTGTTGTATTTCACCTTGTACACCTCAATTGTCAATGGTGAAGAAACATGATATGAGAATAAGTGTCCTCACTAACGAACAAATGAAGAAATAGTAAAAATAAAGTATCAAAGAGGTCTCTACAGATCATGAATACTACATACTGTAAACATGTATTTGTAGTCTGAGTGTAATACTGCTACATCTGCCTCTGCTCTGTACCCATCAGCGATTGAGGGAGAAATCATGGACAAGATATCTTGTTCAAAGGAGCCGAAAAAGATAACATGAATGATATGAGAGGCAACTGGTGCAATATGTAGCTGTTATTATATCTGGACCACTGTTCTTTGCTACTATGCTCAATTTATATGGTTTATGTTGACTTCTCTGAAACTTGAGTATGGAGACAGAATACATGCGTTGGGGTGACTCGACTAAATGATGGAGAAAAGCTGAAATTGAAGATATTAAAACGCTCATAACGCTTATCACACTTGTGATTACAGTAGCAACAGCTTCTGGGTGTCTTTGACCTATTGTATTACGGTATTTAATTCAGTCCTGTGGGCATCAACACTGGGAAGAAAACCAGGCGTAGGAATAAAAAGACGTCATAACGATTAAAAGCAATAATGAAGTAAGAGAAAAGCATGAGGATATTCGGACAGCATAGCTTCTGCTATTGACAGCTTTGGTACCCCTTAAATCTGTATGTACATTTCTCATATATCAATATGAGCATCATAGACAGGGGGGCATATTTGGCGTATGGTTGACTCGAATAATTAATGAAGAAAAGCTGATTAAAAGCATGATAACTAAACAATGACGTTTAGATTCATCACGAGGTACTGTAGCCAACTATTACATTAGAAGAAAGAACTTAGTACTGCAACATTTTCTTCTCTAAGCTGTCATCTAGGTGGAGCTACAGTATTACTGACTTTATAAAACTCGAGAACTACCGGTAGTGCTACATACTAAATTAAGCAGGGTGAATGATAACCTACAAGTGGCTGTTAGCACTGCTGTAAGCATCTTATCTTGCTAATTTTCAGCTTTTATCCTTCAATTCGTCTATTCCCAAACCCTGCGTGTATCCTTTCGATGTAGTTCTACATAACAGGGAGAAATATAACAGTATGAAAGACAAGGTAATGTAATTAATGGCACTATGATAGTCTGATTAGCATGTCCTCTTTTTTGTCTACTTCGCTAGCACTTTTCTTGTCCCACAAGTGATCCTGACATCCACAATGTCTCACCATCAAAGAAGCATCTCAGAGCGAAGATAAATACGTGGATAACTCTTATTAGAGACTCTAGGAGGTTGTTAGATATATTTTAAGGGCCTCCACAAACATCTCAGGACTCCTAAATTAAGTCATTTCAACTATCTATGCTGCTCAATGGAAATCTTAATTTTCGACCTGCAACCTTGGCGCGTGGTTAACTGAGAGAAATATAGTACGGATACATAAAGTGTATCAGAGATAATTGAAGGTGTTAAAAGAGATAATTGAAGGTGTTAAATTATATAATAACAGCTGGATGAATGCCTGTGAGCGTTTTTTCTTACTTCTTTTCAGCTTTTATTCGTTGATTGGACACTTATACCCTCCTGTACTTTATCTTTCAGTTAACGATATTCATCATACAGAGGTGAATATAGCATATCTGTGAGCTAGGGATATTACGAACCTGCCTGCTGTACTTTGATTGCCGTAATGATCGTCACCCACCTTTCACTCTTATTCATTTGATCTTAGCACCATCTATTTCTCTAGTTGTACCAGCTGGAATTTATAAAATATACATCGTCTCCGCATCGAAGATGCTGATGTTCCATAGAAAGGTGTTGAGGCAAAATAATAGTGCCAGGCTCATACAATAAGACGAGTTGATGCTCCAAGCCCTTTGCACTACTTCATTTCAGTTTTTTCTTCGATTATGCCAGTTATCTTTACACAGCATTTGTCTCAAAGTTTGAAATGATGATCGATAACGGAGATACACATTACCAGTAGACAGTTGCAACAGAAATAAGTTATATAATGCACTTTATATCCAAAAAGATGTGAAGAGCGTGTTTCATTGCTCCCTTTCATTTTTCTTTACTGTTTACCCGGGTTTTCCCTACGTACTTGAGTTTCAGAATGGTGGAGTAATGTGTTAAAGTTGAAACTGGGACAAGAAAAGAGGCGTAGCACGGTTACTGGTGAAGTAAAATCTTTGACATCCATCTTCTTCATTTCAGCATATATTCATTAACTACCAGGTAGTCGACTCATTCTTACACCCAAATTCCTGCTATTACACAATCATCCATATAGAATGGAGGAAAAAGTGTCATTTAAATTGACAAGAAACATCTGTGAGTAGTAATTTATACAATAATAGCTATCCCGAGCTCCCCCAGTCTCTTGTCTAAAGTCCTTTCAACTTATTTTCATCAATATATCGAATTGCGACTGGCAACGATTTCTGTCATTCAATCTACTATGCAATAGAATAGAAGTACTTGTGAATTAATAAACTAGCAACAACCAGAAGTTGTCTATAACACCCCATTGCACGTCCAAACTACATGGGACTCTTATTCTTATTCATATCAGGTTCTATTGGTCAATTTATGGACTTAGTCTTGTGCCATGGTTTGACTTTCCTTCGATACTGCGGATAGATTAGAGATATATACAGTAAGCATTGATACTGGACGAAACAATAAGCGCATAAAAACAGATTTACAGTCTATAAAACCGCAATAAGACCCTTTTATTACTTATCTTCAGCTTTTTAGCCTCAATATATCGAGTTGTATTCTTTCACTAACCTTGCCTCTCAATGTAGTGAAGTGCGCAATACAGTAGTAATATCTACCAGTAACGTATAGATGTGTAATAAGGCTTGCTGTTGGTTATAAATGATGTTTTAGACATCTTTGAGCAGTGAATACAACTTTTGTTCAACTACCACCCGAGTTCCCCCGACACCTACATTTGACTCCTGTCTGAGGAGCTCAAGAAAAGAGAGAAACGCGAGATAGAAACATCTCCGAGACCGCAAAGAGCATCCCAGAGTCATAACGTGTTTAAGTAGGGTATCGTGAAGCTTTTCCCTCACTTGTTTTCAACTTATTTTGACTTATTAGACTTCACCCTGGTCCCATCTTTTACATCCTATATATGGCGGTACCAGCATAGAGAAAACAAGTCAGTACCAGTATACCTGAAAAAGCATCGAGTGGTAAAGGTGGCAGGACTAGAATCCTACTGGACGTAGTCTGTCTACTTCTTCATTTGACAAGTGCTTTTTAATGTTAATGATGGAGATGTTGCAGACCCCACGCTCTCTCCTCATGTACAATGTTACCATATAAAGGTGCTACAGCTTTAAAATACAAGCAATGACAGCAATCAGTTAACTATCAATAATTCATACATAAAACAGATGTCCCAGCTACCAGGGTATATGCAGATTCACCTTTTGGCGGTGAATATTCCAGTTGTTCTTATACCCGCATGCTGAAGTCAACCTACGACGTTGACAAAAAAGAGCAATTCGGCGATGGCGAATATCAGAAAGAATGAATAGTAGAAAAATACCATCTATGAGCCCCAATGAGCTCAATAGCTCGTCCATCCTACTCATTTTCATCTTTTCTTCCACAAGTGATCGATTTCATCGCCACAAACTTCCCACCCGTACATACTCAAGGCATAGGAAACTGTGATAAAAAAGCAAAGAAAAGTTGAATTGGAGTATTATGAAGAGCTGAGGAGGATTTGTGGATGTATTTAGTGCAGATGTAAGCTTTACGTTGAAGTTGGCACATATATTAACCACAGTTACCTCTGCTATAAGTATCTTAAATTGAGAGGCAAACATGAGACACAGGTATAGCTCGTAATTTTGAGTGCGAAAAAAAGCTGAAACCCGAAGAGACAAGAGTTGTATGGTGTTCTGAATAGCCAATACTTGATAATGGAGTAATCTTTCTTGTCACTAGTATGTTATATTCTCACAATGCCGTCGTCATGTCAACTTACAAAATACTGACAATAGGAGAACACGAATATTCGAGGTATAGAAACTTGAGTGAAGTGAAAAAGCTACCCAAGAGAATTAAACGGCTAATATTGTACGAATAATCACTTTTTGGGTTCCTTAAATACATATCACTGTCAATATACCTCTATTCTGAGGACTTCAATAATATTACATGTTGATATTCAATTATTGGAAAGTCATTTCTACAAGACATGTAGGAAGAAACCTGAAAACTGGTTATGTAAAGGTTTAAAGACACTATTTCTAAATGAAACTATACAAGGGATCACTTCTTCTTCTTACCCATTGTCGATGTCTCTGTGTTTTACCCCTTCTGTTACCAACATTGAGGGAGAATCAAAACGTACACGTACTGTAAGGATAAGACGTTAAAAAGAGGAAAAACTAAATATGAAAGAGATGAACTGGCATACTACGTTTAAATGGCTAAAGTAATGCTATAAACCTTTCTCTCTTGCAGCTGATACATTTTCTCTGCTACTAAAACCTCTGTTGTATGAGTCGGAAATAGAGAAGATAGGTGGTTGACAGGTGTAACTTGATAAACTGAGAAATATGAACTGAAATGACGTAAGATAAGAGACTCACAGACTTTGAGGTAGCTAATAGTACGTGATTGACTATTTAAAGATGTTATTTTCTGCTGTTAATGTTGCAGATCTCACTGTTCTGTACGAGTTAACTAATGAAAAAAACTTGGGCGTGACTAAAAATGGCTAATTAACGAATAAAAGCTGAAAGGAAGAACAAGATACGGCCCAATACGTGCAGCTGTATGACTTCATGTCACTGAATACCCTTGGTATAGATCTTTCTTACAGCTACTACAGCTGCTTCCGTTGTAAGCGTCTTAGATGGAAAGACAGGTGTCACGGACATGTATAACTCGATACACCAACGAGATAAGCTAACTAATCGAAATTGAAGGATCCCATGATCTTCTTTTAAACACTATTGGGCATTTTAACACTTCTTGCTGCTACTTGTACCAAATTAGTGTTCTATGGCACCATGTTCAATTCTGTCAGTTTCATAAATTGTGAGTCGACATGCAGACCAGAATGAGTTGGATCCACAGAGAAAAAAGCGGAAAAGAAGTAGTGTAAGATGCTCATGGTATTTGATGTGGCTTCAGATACACGGGGGATGCCTATTTTTTTCAATTGGTTTATTTTGCTGCTACATCCACCCTTATCTTGTGAGCATCAAGGAGAGGGACAAATTCATTGATTAGGAAAGTCAGAAAAATGAGAAAAAAGGCAGCAAAGGAGAGAGAAAAGTGGCTATTGATAATGAACAAAGCTAATGGTAGACAATTTGTTACTTTTTTTGCATGCAATTAACTTTTTCAGCAGTATTACTCTCTGTTTAGTAAGCTCATAATGGTACACCAAAGTCATAGTTCGTATAACTCGGTAAATCGAGGCAAAACAGCCGGAATGACAGGGAAATGAGAGTCCAGAATGTTTAGTACGTGTGTTAATAGCTAAATGAATGCCTGCCTCTTTTTATCACTGGTGAAATCTTCATTACCTCAGTTCTGATAGCAGCCTACCTTACGTGAAGATGCCAATTCCATAATTAGCAACGACAGATGTCTCAATACAAGAAGACGGCCACAAGTATTGGTGTGCAATTGAAATCTTTCTTATATTACTGGTACTCTATATTGCATTTTTTTTTTTTTTCATCGACTTCATGGAAACGTGACATCTCGAGACAAATCGTGTTATACATATTGGACGTTCAGAAGTAGAAGTCATTTGTGGAGAGTGATCAACTACCTAACCATCATCTATTACTTGTAAAAAGGTTCTGGATAGCCTTTTTTAATTATAGAAAAAAAAAAAAAAAAAGGTCATTTATAGGAGAAAAAGATCAAGGTCCCCGAACGAACCTATGTTTCGAGGCACCTCTAAGTGGCACACCAGTAACGATAAAGATTCCCTAAAACGAATCTAATTTCTGTTCGCTTTGTTTTTAGAGCGTCAATGAGCGAATCCCCATGTTGCAACGCGTAGGAGTACAGTACCTGGTACTTTAGCTATGGTCAATCTTAAAATATAATTGACGATGTAATAGACATAATTGAGAAATCATTACGAATGCGGTTCTCACCATGAACCATACCATTCTATCCTCACTTATGTCATCTAAAATACACACGCCCTCCCTTCCATCACGTGACAAACACTCTTTTCTCTCTGTCTCATGTTTTCATTCAACCACTAACATGCATTGCTGCACCACGTGCGTTATCTTCATGCAAGGGGGATGAGCTTGATATAAATTCCAACGACAAATGAATCGCACCACTTGCACACTCCACCATGTTCAACACGTTGTTTCAGGTTTTTTTAGGGACCGTGGGCCTCCAATCAGCCCTTCTGGGCCCTCCTAGTATCTCCAGTGACCTCCAGTTGCACTGGGTGGAGTCTCAGGTGGATAGTCTCCTTTCAACATCATCAAATGACTGCGATAAGTGCAAAAACCTCCTGGTTCTAGGCAACAAACTAGCCAAGGTCAACAAGTCTCTTATTCCCCCCGCTCTAGTCAGACTCTGCGAGAAATACAACTGGAAAGAAGACTGTGATGTCTACAGAGACGATACGCTAGCACGTGGAGCTACTGGACGTCATATCGCCAATGTTTTGTCACTGATTGACCCAAAGGGTGTAGATGGCATCAATATTTGCTGGCATTTTGGCAACGGTGCTTGTGAGTTTCAAATGCCAACTTTTGAGCCACAATTGAGCCCGTGGTGGGGTTCTAAACCTGAGGTGCCTAAATCGTCAGAAATCAAAAGTGAGGGCAAGACCTTCAATGTACTTCATTTGAGTGATATTCATATTGACTTGCGGTACACCGAAGGTGCTGAGGCTGATTGCAACAGGTACATGTGCTGCGTCCCTGAATCTGTCAACCAAAACAGTCCAAACAAGGTGGTGGAGCCTGCCCAGATACTAGGCACTTATCACTGCGATACCCCTCAAGTTTTATTAGAGAAATCTTTGGCACATATCTCATCTATTGCGGAAAAAGTACCCTTTGACTTTGGTGTATTCACTGGCGACATGGTTTCTCACGATACAGATAGGTTTCTCAGTCTATCTCTCACTCTTCAAAGCGAACACGAGTGCTACTACCAAATGAAGAAACATCTGGGAGACTTACCCATCTACCCTACTTTTGGCAACCACGACTCTTTCCCTTATGCGCAGATGGCCCAAAACTCTTCTGGATTTGCTCAGGAGTTTGAATGGAACACGGATCTTAGCGCTAGAATGTGGAAAGACTACCACTGGATCAATGAGGAACAAGAAGAACAAGCTAGGCATACTTATGGAAGTTTCGCAGTGACTACAAAGTCTGGTCTCCGTGTGATTTCTCTCGACTCAAACTTTTGGTATGAGGAAAACTACTACAACTACTGGAATATTAGTAATCCTGATCCTAGTGGGGTTTTCAGATGGCTTACAGATGAGCTTCTAGAAGCAGAGAAGAAGGGAACAAAAGTGTGGCTAGTTGCTCACGTACCTACCGGAGGAGACGCAGATGCTGTTCCGTGGGGAACTGAAATTTTGAGGCAGATCATTGTCAGATTCTCTCCTCATGTTATTGCAGCTAATCTCTTTGGTCATACTCATGCTGACCAATTTGGAGTGTACTATGATACGAGTAACGTCTCTACTCGCAGTGAAAAGGATGCTGTGTCGGTAGCATGGATAGGTCAGTCTATCACTCCAATTGATAAGTACAATCCCGCTTGGAGATACTACTCTGTGGACTCCAAGACTTTTGAAATCATGGACTCTCACAATTATTATTCTCCTTTGAACGAAACATACAACGTCAAAGAGCCCAAACTCGAATGGAAATATCTCTACTCGGCTAGGGAGGCTTATGACCCGGAAAACCAGTGGCCAAAGGAAGCTCCTCTAAACGCCACGTTCTGGCATAGAGCAGTGAAATCGCTTGTGGAGGATAAAAAGCAACGACAGGTGTTTTTTGATAACTTCTCGCGACTTTCTCCGTACACTAGAGTCTGCAATTCAGAAGAGTGTATCAAACATATGAAATGTCAGATGGTAGGCGGAACTGTCGAAGAGATAAAAGAGTGTTTGCTATAGGAAGTACAAAGAAATGGATAATGGACTTCTCCATGTTAGTAATCAAGTTTGTGTGTGTTTATGTCTTTAATGCGAGTTTTCTTCTACGGGTACCATTAGTTTTGTGGTGATATCTGAAAAAGTGACCAATACCCCCACATGGCAGCATGTACGTTATAATGTAGAAATACGACATGGCATCAAGTTCATGCGTCACATCGTGTCCCATGCTGCCAGGGGCTCTTTGATCTGATATCTGCTTATTGATAGGATCTATGTCACTCAACTTAGAAGCGGTCTACTGTAGGGCAAGACCAAAAAGTACTCTTAGAGGCGTTTTATGGTTATTCGCAGATTATTTGAACATTTTAACTCAGCTCTGTGCACCCAATATCGGTTTCCAAGTTCAAGGAGTGAGGGAGTCAACCCAAGAATAATGAACGTACAAGTACTTGTAGAGAAGTACTTGTACTTGTAATGGGAAGGGATCCAAATAGGAAGGCATGAAACAATGCTTATCAAAGGCCAATGAAACCCCTTGGCGGTCCTTTTTCCAAATTTTGACATTTCAAGCACATCAATTTTCTTGCTGGCTGATAACGAATCCTATGATATGCCTGATCAGGCACCAGAACAGAACACACCGAATTGCGGAAAAACAAGAAAAACCAGAGGAAAGAGGCGAAGACCAGTTCTTCTCATCAGCGCTTACAATTACAAGTACAGTACTTGAACTTCTACAGTTTTCGTTCCTTCTTTTCTTTTTCTTATACATTCACTTGATTATACTCGTAACTTCGCTATGTACGAGTAACCTTTGAACTGAATGTATGATGCAACGTTAAGTGTCGCTGTATTGTCAATCACTGTTCAAACAACATCTACCAGTATGGTGCATACTTGAACGAGGCACATCTCTTTTATATACGCTCTACAACTACAAGTACAGTCCCTGCCCGGAAGTGTTAAACCTCTTCGAAGTCAAAACGCGTCCCAAAAAAAACCTCTTCAACACCGAATGGAGAACGAACCGCGGGATCAATTACAATAAATTGACGTAAACCTGCTTCCAAAATGGCCTGAGCTCAGCCTTGCAGAGAGTATAAGAATTATTGATATATATTAAGTGTGTCATTCACCCGTAAGCCTCAGTCGTCATTTTGGCTCAAAAGTTCAGGTTTAAACATGACGTTAGTAAGCACATAGAAAAAATCAGGAAAAATAAGAGCATCCTAGAGGTTAAAGAAAGGAGTCTGAAGAAACTCTGGGCACAGTTTGGGGAGATATTCATGACTCCTTCTTCGAGGCTTTGGTGGTAAGTGTGCCGACCTCCATTTTGGCATGCATCGAAGCTAACGATCTGTATACTCGATAATAGAGAGTAAATTAATGTGGGCTCTATCTTATGTGATAGAGAAGACAGAGGGGAATATCTTGGTATGTTTTTTGTCCAAAAACGACAACGCGTGGGTCCAGTATTCTGAAAATAGGCCCCAAAAAACAACCTGTTGGGAGGATAAAGTTCGATGAGGTTTAACACTTCCAGGTAAGTACTGTAAGTACTTGTACGCACCCTCTCTTAAAATTAATGAATCAATTCCTACACTATCTACCATTCCACTATCTACCCATTCGTCGTCTCTTTTCACCTCTGGAGTCATCCTGTCCCGAAGACGAGTGTTTTCGAGATGAAAACCGACCATCACCGTTGGAAGAACGTCTGGGTTCTCTAGGAGGCTCTCTGTTCCAAGACCGAGAAGAAGATCCACCATCACGAGAAGCAGAATCTCGAGACTCAGATCCTCCATCTCTAGACGAACCGCCGTCTCTGGAATCACTTCCTGCACTTCCAGGTGCACTTCCGGCACTTCCACTTCCTCCTCGAATATCTCTCAATCGACTAATCTGAATACGGTTGGGGTCTTCGTTTCGTCGTCTATCCCGATCCCGCTCGCTATCTCGCTCCTTGGCACGCTGATCACGCTCACGTTCTCGGTCACGTGCAGGTCGAGAGGGGATAGCTGAAGAAGCAGCATCCCGCTCCCGTTCACGCGCACGGGCCTCACGTTCTCGGTCACGTGATCCTCGAGGACCACTGGGAGGAGGAGGAGGAGGAGGGGGTACCGAGTTTTCGGACTCGGTAGCTCCAGACCGTCGACTCATTCGAGACTCAATAGAGAGGATTTCCGAGTCACCGAACCGTCGAGGAGCATCTTGTCGGGAAGAAGAGTCACGTGAGGGTTGATCACGCGAACTACCTCCATCACGAGAACTGCCTCCATCACGTGATCCACCTCCATCACGTGAGCTGCCTCCATCACCTCTAGGTCGAACAGGAGGTTTAGCTGAAGAAGGAGCAGAAGCAGGTTTGCTAGGAAGAGAAGCAGGTTCTTCTTTTCCTCGACGTCGTTTTCTGTCGGATTCCCTGGAGTCACGGCCATCACGTGAGTCTCTGGAGTCTCGGGAGTCTCGACCATCACGTGAGTCTCTGGAGTCTCTTCCATCACGTGAATCTCTTCCATCTCTTCCATCTCTTCCGTCTCTAGAGTCTCTTCCATCTCTATCCCTTCCGTCCCGCCCATCCCTATCTCTATCTCTTCCATCTCTGGGATCTCGTTCTCTATCTCTAACGTCCCGTTCCCGGTCCCTGATCCGCTCCTTGTTACGCTGTTCTCGCTCTCGCTCTCGTTCTCTCTCACGTTCTCTTCGAGGAGAAGTCGCTCTAGAAGACCGAGCAGAAGAAACTCGAGACTCGGCTTCACGCGTCTTTTCAACGTCACGTGATACAGGCTCCGGCTTGGCAGACTCTCGGGCCTCCTTCTCCCGCCTTTCAACTTCACGAGCCGCTTTTTCTTTAGCATCTTCAACAGCTTTTTTACGGGCCAGAACTCGCTTTTCAGCCTTGGCCATTTCAACCTTGCGAGCCTCTTCCTCCATGGGCTTGAAATCATAAAGTTCAATCCAGTTCACCTCAGTTCGTGTCACATGACCCAACAAACTGAGAGCCGCAAGTTTAATATCTTCTCGAGTCTCTGACTTGGCAATTTTGTCGAGCCTACTTGAAACATCCACTCCATGGGTTGCAACAAGAGGAAACTGGCCAACCACTGACCGTAAAAAGATGATGGCATTTCGTCGGCTCATGTAGTCGTCACGTGACAGACATTCAGCAGCTGTCATGTAGATATGTCGATGCCATTTCTCCACCACTGTTCTCAACATGTCGTGGTCCAACATATTCTCCTTCTTGTTGTCTCCAGTTGCATAAGATAGACGGAAACCAGGGAAGCGGTAAGTGTCGGCAGCTTCCCCAGAGATACCAGAAAGACCTCCAAGACCTTCAGCAATGTACTCTTCGGGTTTGGCTCTCCAAGAGTTGAGAATAGCTAGAATCTCGTGGTAAAAAAGACCCAGGTTCTCTGTTTCTCCAGCTGTACAGGTGTAGAGAGTAGGAATGAGCAGCTGAGCGTTGAAAATCTGATCCAAAAGACCTAGAGTGGAAAAATTGAGAGTTCCAAGCTGATGAAGAGTAATGACAAAGTGTGCAGAGTAAAGAGCATCCACTGCTGAAAGAAGAGCTCGAGGAAGAATGCACGACGCCAAAACTTCGGAGATTTGCATTTTTCTCAGAATCTTGGCTTCATCAGACCCCACATCCATAGTACAAGGGAAGTAAGAATCCTTCTCAGAAGAAAGACGAATCTTGGTCTTCATATTGTGCAGGGTATGGGTCTTGTCTTCGTCAGATAGATCTTCAGCAGCATCTGTCTTCTTAATCTTGTTCAATCGAGCAAGTTCGTTTTCATAGACTGACTTGTCGTAGTAGATATCGTACAATGACAACTGCCAGAAAGTGACATAGAGAAATGGGGAAATATGCTCAGGGGCAGGAAGACCATCTCTCAGAGTCTGAAGAACGCCAGGGTCAGATTTGATCTGCTGACAAAGCATAGGTCTCCATAGAGCAAAAGCGTAGGCTGGAGACACGTCGAACTTTGTAACCAGGTCCACAACAGATGCAAAGGTCGTTTCAAACTTCTCCAGCGGCTTAACGAACCAATTAATAGCCTCAATGTACTGATTCAGCACTCCAGTAACCTCGTCGTGTCTGAGAGCAAGCACTTTTTGATGCACTGAGCTGTTGGAAGGCAAGAATACGAGTTTCTGTTGAGTCTGAGCTAGTAGAATGAACAGTTCCAGAGCTCTCTGGCCTCCCAAAGTGTTGAAAAGCCGGTTGGCAGGCTTCTCTTTATCCAAACGAGAATCTCCAATGACTCTAAAGACGGAATGCTTCAGTAAGGGAGAGAATCCAAGACTGAGAGCCTGTTCAGGAGAGATATTTTGTTGCTGAGTAACTCCAGTCATTGAAATAAGAATCTCTCTAAGAACAACCAACATTGAAGAGTCCTGACAATGTAGCTGTTTAATGAGCAGATCGAAAATAGGCCAACAGTCCATCATAACCGAGTACCGGCTACAAAGCCGGCCAGTAAAGTGTGCCAGACTCTGCAACCACTTTCGGTCGTTCAATCCGTCTCTCTGAACAGTATCTCTGCCACTAGAAGTCAGCTGGAGCATGATAACAAACGGAAGAGCGTCCCATCCGAGATCTGTAAAGTACTTTGCTGCTTCCACAACGAGATCAGACAGGTTATCGTACGATTCAACTTGAGAAACAAAGGCAGTGAAAGTAGGTAGAGGGTTTGCGTAGGAGATTTTCGCCAGTTTCCGCATCATTTCACGCACATTTTGTTTACTCAGACGTTTCAGAACCCGTTTGGTCTCTTTGTCAGTGTTCTGGGTGGCAATTCTCAACTCAGGACAGCTCTTAAGAATACCAAAATTCCATTCTCCATAAAGCTTGAATCGCACATCAGCAGGATACTGTTTGACAATCTTGAACACCTCAGCCAGGGCAAGAGGGTTAGTGGAAATGAGTGCAACTGAAGGAAGAATGAACAGTCGCAAGTAATCGTACCACCAATCAGGATCCTGGGAAACAGAAGCAGTGGCGATTCTGCACAGTTTTGCGAAAAGCCGCAGATTGTAACATAAATGGGGACCAGTCAATCCAATCAGACGTTTAGACTGCTCCATAAGCTCTTCATTGTTGTTGATGGGAACCACAGCCTGTCTCCAGCTTTCCGAGGTGTCAAAAAACCGAGTCTCGGCTCCTTCATCGTCAAAAGGGTAAATGCAAGGAACATTGGCTCCAGCTCTGTATCGAGGAGGTACAAGGACCGTTTCATCTGACTGAGAAGGGAGGAGTTTGACGGTCGAAAGTTCACTCACCTCTTCAAATGGTCTGTAGGTGTCAGCCAAAGGCTTGAGACCCTCTTCAAACAGTCTGTAGATGAGTCTTGACACTAGAGGGAACGCCCCAGGTAACCAGGGAAACTTGGAAAGGATGAACAACGATGGTTCCATTATTCCACGGGACAGTAGAGCCTGGAGGAGATGTGTGTGTACAGTAGGGTCGAGGGTAACCACCTCTTCCTCAACAGCATCTGTGACTCCTCCTTCTCCATCGAACTGAACCATCGCCAAGGCGTTTCCTAGAGACGTCATTCCTGAAACTGACGGTTTGTTTCTCAGTTCATCATAGTAAAGGTCCTTCTGCGCCTCTACCTGGCTTTCCAGAGACTCCAAAAATGGGTAAATGGCTTCAAACTTAAGAAACCCACGCTGAAGAAGCATAGCTACAGCCGCACACGTGTTTGTGCTGTTCTTCAAGCACTGGCCAGCGTTAGCAGCTACCAATTTCATGCCCATCAACTGGGCAGCCTCGTAGTTGGGAACTCCTTCTTCCCAGAAAGGTGTATGAGCCAATACCTCAATCATAATCTCAGAGGTGTATGTGATATCGAGAATGAAGACGTTGAGAAATATATCCAGGGTTCTGATTGGGTCCAGATGAAAGTATCCAATTAGTGAAACAATGTTTGCAGCAGCCTGAGCAGCCAGATCAGTCAACTCCTCCTTAGAGACCTTTTTAGACGATGAACACACATTGCTCAATTCAACCAGGAGTTTGGAGTATCCTTCAGTTTCTTCTCTGAGCAGATTATGTCTTCGTTGTCTGTAGAAGATTGTGGTTCTTTCTCGGATGATTTTCTTTTCGAACATTGGTGAAACGAGCCCTAATTGAGTAAGCAGATTGGCATCGTTCACGTACAGCATCCAGGACGATGTAGGAATCATTTTTTCGAGTAGTTTGGGCAGCTGAGCAAGAGATTCATGGTACCCAAAGAACGAGAACATCATCAGAAGTGTCTGTTCAGCATTGGAGAAAGGGAGGGTCAGAACCTCTTCAAAGACACTTGCTAGACGTTCATCGAGGGTCAAAGAACCGTCAATAATCCTGCCGAGAAGTTCGACGAGGATTTTGACCAAAGTAACGCTGTCACCGTCAACGTTTCGGCGGATTACATCGAGTCTGGGTTAGAAGGGAACATATAAAACAAAAAAGAATCGGGAAAACGGGATATGCCAGGGTGTTTTGGAAGGAAAAGGGTGGTGGATGGAGTCCACGTAGCTGTAAAGAGGACATGGTACATTGGTTTCTGTACTAACAGAGATACAGGTTGGGACTGAGTGTAAAAGACAAGAAGTTCAGGTAGTGCATGATATCAAAAACCTAGGGAGAACATTCTAAGTGAACATGATTCAATATTGAAGCAAGATCAAGATCATACTTCCCAGAGATAGCTGTCACACCTGCATTTTGACTAACTGAAGAATCATGAAGATGTCGGGACTGGAAGATTGTAAGGATCGAGATTCATGCTGAAGACGAAATGAAGACTTGACAACCTCTCCAGTCACCATGCCAAGCATACAGTCACCATGACAAGCAGTACTTGATGGTCAACCTCATTCTTGTTATCATTCGTCTCATCTTCAAGCTATCCATCATACTCATCACCAAGATATAGTCAAGGAGAAAATGAAAAGAGATCCACAACAATCCAACATAAATGACACTGCTGTACAAACCGTCTCAACGCTGCAATATCATGAATCCAATATCTTCACTTTCATCTATCGACACACATCTCTTCATCTCTTCTTTACCACTCCAGGCCGCCTTCTCCATGTTCTCTCCAACTAATATCTCAAAGAGTGACACCCCTCAGTGCTCAAGAGACAATAATCTTCGGAAATTCATCTCCTTATAACTTCTCTCTCTGACACGGCCCTGCCTTTGTTTAACATTACACTCAATGTTCAACAGCAAGAGTCTACCATCATCCGACACTCATCACCAGGCATCACATTCCCAATGATGTTCCCAATGATACTTCCAACATAAATACCCCGGTTCTCCCTGTTGTTCTTCCTTCCAAACACAGTCTCCTCTATACTCACAGTTCATCACGGCCAGTGGAATCCCAATCGTCGATAATCGGCTGGGTCACAAACTGGTGCGTGCTGGCTAGCAGCGACGAAGCAAGGTCCGTCATGTTTGTGGTCGCGCTAAAGATGCTACCGTTACTTGTAGCTGTCGTAGATGTCGCGCGGGTGTGTGGTGATGATGGAATGCAAATCGGCGGTTCGAGACAAAGGATTGAGTTTGGACGTGCAGGACGAAATCATACACACCAGGTTTATTTTCACCCACGAGGGGCAACGAAGCAGAGTCATACAAACAAGGAGTGTCAAAGCACTGGCATCAGATTCGTTTTAATTACAGCTCACTTATCGCATTCAACCACACATAAAATGGTGAGTATCCAGGACATCACGACAAACGAAAGAAGTTGGAAAACTGGGATTAAATGGAAAACTGAAATGGCGGGGTGGATGAAGGGCAAATGACTGAAGGAGTGATAGGTCTCTGTTTTCTGAACCTGAATCACTCTACTAGTATTTGTTCTATGGTGTGTTTCATCAGGATCATTTTAGAGGAAGGCGTAACGGTGCTACAAGATCAATGCAATGTGCTGTATTGAAATCAACAGCTTGATGTTCCCATGTTATGCTAGTGCCTTTCTATTCATCCAATTTGGTGTTTGAGTCATCTTCAAGCACTTGATTACGCTCCTTGACACTCCAGGTATCTCCCCCTACTGCTTACTAACCAAGGCCGACAAACTCCGAGAACAACAGCTTTTCCAGCTCTCACAATCACGTTACCTTGGTGTAGGTAACCCGGATACTACCAAACGAGAGTGGCAGACAAACGTGGCACGTGACTCGTACGCGTCGTACATCGGTCATCCCGGTGTCCTCTCACACATGTCACTTGCTCTAGACCAGACAGAAGCTGAGACTAGGCTTCAGTTTTTAGATAAGCTGGCAAAAGCTGGTGTGAAGCAGGAGGAGAAGTGAACGAAAGCTACCGGAAAATTAAATAGCCTTCCCCAAGAGGTTGTCAATAGCAAAGCACTAAAGGGTGTCTTTAGTGCTTTGCTGTATTGAGTGAATGCTTGGATGAAAGAGCTCTGTGGGGTTCACTCATCTTCTGAAGTGACTCACTAGTGGGGTTTTCAACTACCAGCATCTTGTATGTATCATATTTATTTATCTATGTTCTATGTTTTTTTCGGATGTGTCGTCATTGAGATCTCTAGACGTGCACTGTTCAAAAGCGATGTCTATCGAAGTATTAAATGGGGCCTTAACGATTATTTTCGTTGACAACCTCTCTTCAGCTTAGTAATAGCAGCTCCTCGTTCTATGACACTGAACAGACACTCCCTTATAGTCCTTCTGTTGGTTCTTCTTGGCTGTATCCCACAAATAGAAGTCAATCAAAATGGCGTTCACTTTTGTATCAGGATCTCGTTTCACCATCTCTCTCCTAATAAGTTCCACCGCCCAGATGCTGCAAGCTCGTAGTTCCACTTCTCTTGGGTCTCCATTTTCAAGCATCTTCAGCCCTCCAATATGACTATACAGCTCCTTGGAGTATGTGAGACAACCAAGATCATGCAAAATCTGAGGCACTCGGTAATCCGCAAACATGGTCACTTTGTCGATATCAGCAAACTCGCCATACCCTTCTCCATCAAAACACGCCCAGATATCAGCCACCAGAATCTGAGCTCGTTTGTAGATGTGAATGGTCTTTCCTTTATAAGTCGCTTCATCTTTGAACGAGGGAAAAAGAGAAGAAACTGTAGAGACTAAATCCATGGCTGACTTGGAGGTGTCCAAGATCTGTGCAAAAGAATTCATCTTTTTGTCCTTGAAAACCTCTCCTGCTTGTTTCATAATGTCGAATCTCAGTTTCAACAAAGGGACCTCCTCTTTAGTAGAAGATCTAAAGATGTGAGCGAGTTTTTCAAGCGTAAACTCGTGACTGGACCAGTAAGAAGGACTTGTGATAGGGATACCTTCATCCAATGCTCTATTTATGGCTGCACATAAACTCCAGTATCCTGTGTACTCTTTGCCCTTATAAGCCACAGTAAACCGCTGAGAAGAAGCCAATCCCGAGTCCTGAAGATCCGTATCCGACCAGAAAGAAAAATTGAGCAGATCTACGAGAAAAATCCAATCCACAGTCGCTTGATTCTTCTCTTTAGGTGTCAATTCAGGCTCATTCCATGTCTTCGTAGAGTACGATTGCGTCTTCATATTGGCGAGAATTTCGCCAGCAGCTAAAGCACAAGCATCTGTGTTGACGGTAACATTCTCAGCGTTGTCTGCCACGAATTCCACTGTTTCCAAGACGTTGATCATTGTGGAAGATTGATGAAGAGATCAGGAACTTTGAGTTGGGTATTATGTAAGCCGAGGTGGAGAAGAAGGGTGCTGAATCTGGTGAAACAAGTTGCTCATTTGATTGGTGTGGTTGTAGCAAACTGTTGGGAACCTTGGTGTTACTTTCTTGCTCAGTGATGTATCTGAATGGAAAGATATATATTTTAAGTGAATTTATTTTAGAATATTATCAACAAATACATTTTAAATCAGTTTAAAAACATTTAGGTTCATTAAAACTCAATTTTAGCCAAAATCGGGACAATATCGAAATAAAATCAGGAAAAAACAGGCTTCAAAGAAAAGAGATCTTGACTAAGCCATTCAAGAACATCACTCTTTCATTCTTTCAATTACTTACTTCTCCACCAATTAATCTCCTCCCTCTCCCTTTCCACCTCCCTCCCTCTGCCTGTCTCATGACGTAGGTTCGACTTTGGGTAAGGGCTACGCTGATTCAGTTTATCAGCCTGCATAGCAACGAAGACTGGATCAACCAACACTTCTTCATCAACCAACATGTCTATGCTTTTGGACCAAGCTCTTGTCGAGGATGTGAGTGAATCGACTAACCCATTTTAAGAGGTCTGCCATCGATTTCCTTTTTCGTACTAACCCAGGTGGCTCGATACTGCCCTGAGCAGTTTCTCAACTACCACAAGTGTCTCGGCGCTGGAGATGTGACCAAATGCTTTGAGGAGCAGGAAAAGCTGTCTTCTTGTGTCAAGACCAGCGTGCCCACTTTTATCAAGATTCTCAAGGACTGCGATACTCATCTCAAGGCTTACGAGAACTGTCTGCGAGCTAACCAGAACTCTCGAGCTGAGTGTTTTGACAAGCTCCAGGAAATGCGAAAGTGCTCTGCCAATGCCATTAATATTGCCAAGGCCGAGGAGAAGGCCAAGGAGGGAAAGTAGACGAGAATCTGATTTGTATATAGTGAAAAGAAGCATCCAATGGGATGTCCTGAAAAGAATTTGCTCAAGGAGAGAAGAGGGTGACTAGCAGTTACAGGTTAGACAGGAGAAAGTAGGGTTGCTTGTCGGTACACGAACTTGGGAGTAGCGTGCCAGTACTTCCTTCTATTGCAGCTATTGTAAGTGAAGACTAAGCTCGTTCTTTGGGATATAGACATGAAAACCAATGAGAAGATGTTGATGATATTAGATATTAGATAAGAGGCTCGCGGCTCTCTCGAAGTCACATTTCAAACCCTTCTGTTGCCATCGCTTCTAATTAGTTTCTACACTAATTGAGCTCAAGTAAGCGATGGACCATCAGTCACTAGATGGACCATCAGTCACTATATTGCCCACATTTATAGAAGGTCAATGAAGTGTGCCAGAAGCTCATTCATGACGCACCATGGCCTTGAAGGTATAGATAGATGCTTTTTACGACATTTGATACTAAGAAGGTACTTTACATATATTCCCAAGACTACAGGTGCTGTCCCTATCAGTTCAGATGCTTGCAGAATAGAAACTAGAGCTGTAATACATATGAAAGATAATAGAAGATGCTGAGATTCTAAAGACAGCAGTCCTGGAATCCGAGTTCGTATTATGCCGTTCAATCCCTCTTTCGTCTTTCGATTGTCGTATCATACTAATCGTGACTTAGGTCTCTTAATTCTGATGCCTACAATACAGAGGGAAGCTGCCCAAATAAACACTTGTGATATAGTCAGGTGACTATATTAGACCAGTAACAGTGTTAGATCTAATATTTGTTGCTTCTTATACTTATTTCAGCTTTTAATTTAATACTTGATGAGTTACTCAAACATGTATGGGCCTCCCCATCCAATGCTGCTAATAGAATAGAGCAAATGTAGCAGAAAGGTGTACTAGCTTAATGAAAGAGAGCTCATCATAAAATACGGACTATACAAGAGGACTCAAGCTTCTTACTCTATTTCATTTCAGCTTTTATCGTCAATATTCGAGTTACCCCAGGTCTGCTTACTGACTTAGATGTAAGATGTTGGGAGGGAAGGGTGTATTACGAATAAATACATGTTAGAGACAGCGAAAAGAGCTGACAGTTTACTAGTGGTAGCTAAAAATATTATGTGCCTATTTCATCTGTTATCTTCAACTTTTGTTCTGCCATTTAAGAGGTTTACCAGTCCATGATTTCAGCTATATAACCTGATACTTATAAAACATAGATAAATGTAGCACAAATATGTAAATAATGCAATTGAATGTGGTTACCTGTAAAGTCGCTGCTAATTAAAGATCCTGAGCACCTTCACATATTCAATTTCAACTTTTTCCTTAGTTGTTGGAGTTCTCCTAAAACCACGTTTCAACCTCTAAGATTCCAGAGGCGATAATACTGTGTTAATAGGGGTCATAGACAACAAAACGTGATATAAGACATATTAGCAGCCATATAGATTGTTATACTTCTCTTGTACCACTTCATATCAGCTTTTCTTCGTCAATATATTAACTTGCTATTGCGCAGAAGATTTGTTTCTTGCTCCTCGATGCAGATAGAACAGAGAGAAACACGATAAGCATATGTACAACACCACAAGAGGTAATAAGTTAGGTACTAATAAGTTTACAAATCATCATTGGCTATTTGTACTAAGTAAATCGTTCTTTTATTCTCCTATGTTTGATGTGCGAGTCCATGATCAAGATCGCACCTTGTATGGTGTTAACGGAAGGGAGTGTTAATGGTAGTAATACTTACTGAACAAAGCCAGACGCTGCCTCAAGTCACATGACATAAGTATAAAATGTTTTGATTCACTTCCCCTGCTCCCATTCTGCTTTTAATAGTGAATAAACCGATTTATCCCAATGCATTATCTTACCCCCGAAATTGGTGCTTATTGAAGATGAATAAATATAGCAATAATGTAATATAGACTTCCAGCAGTTGATAAGAACATACCCTGGACTACTAAGAGCATGATGAGCTTCGCAAACATTTTAATTTCATGTTATATTTCTCATTTACTCGAAATAGACCACACCTGTGCTTTGGCTTCTTCCGTGCTGCCTACGGAAACGAAGTAAATACAGCGGAAAAGGTGTATTAAGTACATCGTGAAGTTGTCAAATAGATAGTATAAGATTTCTATAAGCTGATAGCGCTCTTGTTTACTTTGTATCAGCTTTATTTCTCTCAATATTCGAGTTATATCTGTTTGTAGCATGTGCCATCCCAGGTTCCCAGCTTAACAAGGGGAGAAACAGGGGAAAAACCTGCTACTACTAAAGACAAGAAGAGATGGTCAATGACATTTTGATGGACATAAGGTATCCACTGGATCTTTTCCTATACTTCCAATCAGCTTTTATTCTTCCATTGATCAAGTTAGAACAGTATTAGATTTTTGACTCCCACAAATGCAGTTCACAGAAGGACGATAAATATTGCAATGATGGCTAACAACTGCAACAGTAAGTGGCAAGTCATACTATGAAGGCTAGCAGAGTGTCTCTGAGTGATTGTCTCCTCTCAATTCAACTTTTATTTGCATCTAGATCGAGCTGTTACTGGCTGAGGTGTGTTCTCGGTCCTGGTCTCTTCGGAGGCGTGAGTTCGAATCTCACGGATATCACCATGTAATGGTGTCGTAGACACCGTGTATTTGTTGGATCGAGTATATTAAGATACATAACATAGAATATTCTAAAGTGTAAAATTGTAAGAGATCCTAATTGGGAAACTAAGCTACGAGGGTAAGGGTTATTACAGAGAGAGACAATAATATTGAAGCAGTAGAATACTCCAGCACGATTATTCCTCAGGTGTAAAGGTCAATATCCAAGTAGTCAGATCGATGGTTGAAAGATGTTGAAAAGGATAAGGAATAATCAGTGCTGGCGAAGGGGTTTAAGTACTTGTGTTTGGTCACATAGGGTAACTGTGTAACTTGTGTATAGTTAGGTCTGGTAACTTGTGTATAGCTGAGTCCAGTAGGGTAAAGTAGGGCTTTGGGAGGTGGCTGGAAGCCACAGTGAAACTTGCATTGCATACCGGCAATTAGTTGCCGGAGAATGATGACGTATGCAAGGCCCGCATATTTCTAACANAGGAATAATCAGTGCTGGCGAAGGGGTTTAAGTACTTGTGTTTGGTCACATAGGGTAACTGTGTAACTTGTGTATAGTTAGGTCTGGTAACTTGTGTATAGCTGAGTCCAGTACACTGTAGGGTAAAGTAGGGCTTTGGGAGGTGGCTGGAAGCCACAGTGAAACTTGCATTGCATACCGGCAATTAGTTGCCGGAGAATGATGACGTATGCAAGGCCCGCATATTTCTAACAGAATATAATAGTAAGAGAGGGTAACCGCACATGAACTCTAAATGACGTCATCACAATGGTACTTACAGTTATGGGAATAACACTTTTTGCTTGTGAACCATTACTGAAAAAACTATAGCAAGACGCAAGCTGGTACCAGTAGCTACATTAATGCTCAAAAGCTCATTTCCTACCTTATTTCATTTTTTTGTTTGTTAATAATCGACTTAGCCTGTTAGAGAGGTGAGAAAATTGTAGATACGTACTGAAGGCATTCAAAAGCGAGCTCAGGTATTATAGAGACCCATCACAGTGTTATCAGCAGGTTCTCGTTCTTCATTTCTTTTCTTGCTTGTTACTTATTCGTATTTCATAAACATAACATATTATTCCAAGCCATGATCTTCTTCCTCGACAGAAAAGAGGTGATATCCAGCACGAGCATATGTAAAGTTCAAACAAAAGGTAGTTTGTAGAGCAGTCAGCCATGCTACTATCTCACCGCTCTTAATTGGTCATTATTCAGTTTTTTATTGTCATGTAATTGACTTACCTCTGAGACTGGATATTGCCCCCTCAGTAGAACATCACAAAGTAGGAGAATTGAGGCATCAGCAGATAAAATAGACAGTAAGAAGTTTTAATGGATCCTTTGGTAGCAACCGAATGTGCCCACGGCTTCCTGTTTTTGTCATAAGGTATTTTCCCTTTATTACTTGGTTTATAACAAATCTCTCTGGTATCACATTTTCGTGGCTTACGAGATAAAGAGTAACACAGTCGTAATCGCGACTAGAAACATTCGAAAAAAAGTCTGCAGTCTAATGATAGCTGTCTAGGATCTAATGAGTGCTTTTGACTAACTGATATCAGTTTTAATTCACTATCTATTCTGGTTACAATCAAACGTGTATTTGTTCACCATCAAAGATGATGATAGAAAAGAAATTAATAATAGAAATGTATAACTGAAGACAAAAAAAAGTTAGTGTGTACTACTAGTTGTGTACTTGTACTACTAGTTAGATTGAATGTGTTGACACTCATTCCTTACTTAACTCCCTGCTAATAAATCGAGTTATCTCAGTTACTGAGGTTGGTCTTCCCAACATACAAAGTAGAGGATATACGGCAGTATTGATATCCCAGCAACAAGATGAGTAGTAACTAGCTCATTTGTAACAGATGAAGCGCTTTTCCTTTTTCAACGAAGTTCATTTGTGTTTTCATCGTTCAACAAAGCGAGATAATCCACACCTAAGCTTTTACCTACCACTCAAACGTGCCAACATGTAAGAAGAAAGAAGGCTCTAATATGTTAAGGATAATAGAAATAACCAGTGCCTCTAATGATAGAGCTGTCATAGTCGTCAGGGAACGGTTGTTATAAATTATTTCAAATTATTAATCGCCACTTAATCTTCATATCCATACCTCAACACAATGTCTTTCCACCTATGAGGCTCTGAATACATGGAAAATTGAAGGTGTAGCTCATATCTGGATTACAAAAAGCTAGCATATACCATAAAAGATGCTTTCAAAAGCACTTCACAGCTCTATTGCTACTGCAATTCAGCTTTCCTCGGTTATTATGCAAATGTCAAGTCTCAAGTATCATCTTCCTTTCTTTGTTGCTAACGTGAAGGGCAGAAATACAGTACAAATACGAACCAGTGACAACTTAAGATGGTATTTCGTACAGTGGTAGATACCCAAACCCTATCAACTACTTCATTTACTTATGTTCAACTTTTTTCCCTAAAATATAGACACATGTGTCTGCTGTTGTTATCTCACGACCACTGAAAAAGAATATGTTTAGCATTATTGTAGAGCAGGGATATCTTCAAGTTATCAGTTATTCTTAAATAGCTATAAAGAGTGTTAGAAACGCTTTGAAATACTTCATTTCATCTTATTGTTGTCGATTACTCGATTTTGATCTAAGTAAAGGTTGTCGGTTTATCTGGGCATTCACAACAAAGGTGAATGTTACAGAAAAACGTATTGGGAGTACCAAAAAACGGTTCTCCATATTACATTGGCTGTCAAAGATTGGCCAGTCTTTTCTTCTAGTCAATTCCAGCTTTATTACCTCGAATATTTATATTATCTCTACGCCAACATTTGGTCCCCTCATGTAAGCTGACAGAAAGAGGAGAAAAACGGATTTTGTACAGGTAGGGAAGATTAATAAGAGACAGTTACTTTTCCCGGGTACTAACAAACGTCTAGGTGTACTCATTTCTCACCATTTCAACTTATATTCCTCAACATTTCAAGTTATGCCTGTGCATCCGTTTTGTCTCTACAACTCCCATACCTATAGAAAGTGAACGTAGCTGAAATACGCGCCAACTTCATCCAAAAGAGACTTGTGACATGATACAGGCTCGTTAGTATTGTTTAGCTCTTTTTCATACTTTCTCTCAAGTTATATTTGTTATTTGGTTTGGTTTTCCAATGCTCTAGAGTAGCCTCTCAACCTCATATTCTTGCAGAACCGAGAAAACTGCGGTAGTAGTACTTAGTAGTAACAACAAAAAGTGGCACATTGCACAGGAATAGCCATAGAGCTGCTCAGGTCATCTTATAGTACTCGAATTGGTTGTTTATTAGTCAGTTTATCGAGTAATTACTAAGCATGCTTTATGTCTCTCCATCAATTGCCGACAGAACATAGAGAATTACAAGAGTTGAATCTAGCGACGATAAGAAGTTATTGAAAATGTACAAATAACCATAAGTAGCATCTAGATCTTCTTCCATATCTCCATTTCACCTTTTTCTATTCTTTTCATCAATTTCTACCAAGTCATGATTTTCCTCTCAGCATGTTTGTTCTTCACACAAGATAAGTATATGAAGCAGAACCGTCAACTCAAACCAGATCACTACAGTTGCATATTTTAGATAGACGAAGTGTTATGAGCCTCCCAAACTACCTTTTTCAACTTTTTCGTCTAATTACCGATGTATTCCTAAACTTTGGTTTCTCCTAGTTATTGGTGCTCACAGAATAACAAAAAGAAAATGTAGTATTAGATGTTAGAAACCACCAGAAGTGACAGAATACCCACTAACGACTGTATGTATTCTAAAAATGAACAGTTTCCTTTTCACATTAAGTTTTGTTGGTAAAAATTCCTGCTATCAATGTGCGCTTAGATGATGATGCTCCTGCTGTCACCAGAATACCAACATGAATAGCAGTAGAAGGTCTGTGGAAGGTTGAACTGCTCGATAGATTGATATAAGCTAGTTAAACAAGAAAAAGACTTTTCCCCGGATCTGTATCCTGTTATTGTGGAATGGCTATTTTATAATTATCGCACGTCTTCTGCAAACAGCCCAGATCCATCAAAAAGAGTTATAAAAGTTATTAGGAACCAAAAGGATGCTCGATATGTGTAATTTAGCTTGAATAAATCTCTTGAATGTCATATATTACCCTTTTTCTGTAGTTTATCAGAAGTAATCAAGTCATCCTTACACTGTATTTAGTGTCCCTGCTATGATACTTACACAAGAGAGAATCACCAAGTCATAAGTACTAGTCACGATTAAATCTCTACTCAGTCTGTACTGAGAGCTATTAAGAAGGTCATAACTCATCTGTATTATGTGTTAGCATTTTTCTTCCTCCTAATTATCCATTTATACCATGTCAGAATTACTATCTCCACCCTCGATACTTTAAGAACAGAGATGAATGGGCCAGTTATATTTCCAAGCTACTAGAAAAATTATATGTGCTATATTAGGAGCCAAAAGAACGTGACAGAACTCTTTTTACTCTTGATTTCAACTTTTGCTTTTACATCTATCGACTTATCATGACACCTGGTGTTGTTTCTGCCCAGCGGTGGTGGCAGAATAGATAGACTTACATCAAAAGAGGACGATGAAAAAGAAAAGAGGCTGGAATTAACACATAACTGATTTGAAGATCTTCTGTAGACACTTTCAGGAGGAACCACTACTGGTTAGGATAACTTGTCTATCGGAAGAGCAAATCTCCAAGTACCAGTACGTACCGTACTACTAAGAATAGGTATAGCTATTAATGAGTCATGTTACTCTTCTTAGATGGCCTATGGTTGTTTCATGTCACTGGTAAGTATTTCTGTTATCGTTTTCTCACTCAGGGTGCGAGTATCGGCACCAATACAGGAGAGACGGTAACTAAAAATATGGGTAACACCAGCTGGCAGAGAAAAGCTGAAACAAAGAAAAATAAAGCACTAATGGCGTTGAGAAAGGCTCATTGTAGGTCACTGCAAAGTTTTGGATGTCTCCAATATACTAATGACCCATTTGTTCCTGTTCTGAGAGCATCGATAATTGAATCAGAAATCTTGTGCAGGGAGAAGCGTATATCCTGCAAATAAGGACTAATGTGAAGTAGAAAGGGAGTTATGTAGTCTCATTCTCAGTCTATAGCGCTAGGCTTCATACTTTGTACTGGTATTTACCTTGTACTGATTGGTTTATAACTTTTTTGTGATTTCCGTAGATGGAGAGACATCAACCGCTACCTGTACCGGTGGCATGACTCGATATATTGTGAAAAAAGCCGAAATTGGTAAGCTAAAAGAATCATAGTGCTACGAATAGCCAATCTTAGAGAATATATCACCTCTTCTTGTTGTTGGTACCTTTTACTACTATATATCCATGTTCTACAGTACCGGTACATTGGAGAGGTAAGCACAGCGATTATCCTTTTAACATATGCATGAAATCTGAAATTCTGTGATATAAGACGTTTATATAGTTACTAAAACTTGTTTTTACGTATTTAAGTACTATTCATACGAATTAATAGTGGGTATGTCTGCTATTGATACCTCTGATCTTTAAGCACCATTCAATGGGTGGGAAAACATCAAGAATAGAGGGTTAAAAGCTGAATGGAAGCATTAAAAACTGCTACTGATACAAGTTCCAGCTATTTTTAGGTATCTGTAAGTTCACTTTGTCTATGTTATATCTTTCAGCTGTATATTTCTTTGATCTGTAAGCAACTTATGAAAGCCCAAGGTCAGGGTTTGTAAAACTTGCTCAGTGGATGGAAAAAACCTGAAATAGACAGAAATAAAAATACCACAATGTTTTTGGTGGCTAGTTGTATATAAGTTTGCTATCTATTCATCTCTCCAATATATTTTAGACTTGAATATCTCTCTACTCTGTCTGCAACTGGGATTCGAGATGCAGGCGTAACATTATCTCCATTTGGTGATAACAAAAAAATCGAAAAAGAGTAGAATGAAATGCCTAGAGAGTTCTTCAGACCAGTTTTGTGTGATGGCTTACTTTTTGCCGCTCCTGCTATATACATCTACTGTGTATTTCTCTTCCCTGTTGACGCCGTAAATTTTTCAGAATGTTGGCATACGGTAAACCCGAATATTGGAGGAGAAAAGCTGAAATGAAGTAAAGTAAAGTACTTGATAGATCTGTATATCTATTATTTCACTGGTGTTTGCTTTCTGGTGCCCTCAGTGCATTACTTTTCCGTTTACCTCTATCCCGTCGACATCCTAATGGACTGTCAATAAGAGGGGCTTCGAGTAATTGTAAGAAAAAAGATGAAATGGAGAAATACGAGAGATGTGAAATGTTCCTTGCATATTTAAGACAGTTATCAACACCTTCAGTACCGGTAGTTCCCGGCTGACGTTAGTGCTATGTTGTTTTTCTATTATGTGAGCATCAGGATTTGAGTGGAGAAAATCTGGACTGGGGTGATGTTGATTATTTACCGAATATAACTTGAAATGATGGCAGAAATAAGCTGCAATGCTCTCAACTACTATCTTCTGTGACTTACACTATAATCTCCAGTTGCTTCTACATTAATATCTTCTTCAGTTACCTTTTGTTTGTATCAACGATTGAAATAAAAATGATGGGATGGTCTAGCTGAAGAAACGAAAGTAAAAAGCTGTAAGGGAGAGAAATTAAAGATTAATAGTATTTTTTAAGGCCTCTAGTAGGTATCCGAGAATATCTATTGATACTCATGTTAATTTTGGCTGCATTACTCCCTCTTATTTCAGCATCATCACTAG
Organism: Yarrowia porcina; assembly: GCA_900519025.1. Classification (NCBI taxonomy): domain Eukaryota; kingdom Fungi; phylum Ascomycota; class Dipodascomycetes; order Dipodascales; genus Yarrowia; species Yarrowia porcina. Next base: position 862,316 of record ULGT01000012.1, read on the forward strand.
GGGACAGAATAAAGACGTCGGAACAACTCGAACTACTGGTAGATAAAAGCTGAAACTAAGTACAGTAGAGATACCAAGAGGATTTTGAAGTCTGTCGATAGTTGCTCTACAACGTTTTTGCATTTCAAGATTCCTTTTACTGCGGTATTTCTCTCTGTAGTGTGAACATTAACGACTGTAAAGACATCAGAATTGGGAGAAAGTACAACATGATAACGAAAATCCCAATTTGATGTAGAAGAGAAGACCCAGGACATTCCAGCATCTCATATTCTTAGGTGTGTTACTTTTTGTTGTTCATGGTATGGTACCGGTAATTTCCTCTGTTGAATTCACTCAGCCCATTGAGTGAGAGACGCGAGGACAGATCGAAATAGTCAGTGGATAAAATTAGAAATCAGAAAAGATAAGAGGACTTTAATGTCTTGTTGATCTCTATTGGGAGAGCATCACTTTTAGTACCTGATTTTACGAATTACTGCTAGATTACCTCTGTTCGGCGAGAAACGATAGAGAGACGAATAGGACTTGCGCGAACTCGAAACGTTAACGGAGAAAAGCTGGAAAGAAGCAGAGCAAAATTCTCAAAACTCCCTAAACGCTCCTTACTACCGAACTGACTACTTTGTATATCTCTAATAGCTACGACAACTGTATTTATTTCTGTTCTGTTATTTTCAGTTAAGAGAGAAGTCTAGACTTGCGAGTATTAACATACAAAAGCATCAATGAAGTAGGAAAAGAAGCCTGCAAGCAAGTTAAACACCCCAGGATGCCATATTACTTGCGTTGGATAATCCCAGCATGTTTATTGGAGCTTCATTCTCAGTAGTATGATTAATTGGGGAACTGACAGACAGGGACATCTTGTTTTCTTGAACAGAAAAGCAGCTCTAAAGCAGTACAATAGAAAAGTGAGATTGTTTGAGTTACCTCTCACTTACAAAGATCTTCATTCTGTTGCTGGTATGTTCTTTTTCTCCGTTTTGTAGTCATCGTAGATGAAAACGCGAAAACTCAGGACCTAGGATAACTCGATTAATCAGCTAAGAGAATGCGATACAGTATGACGGACCTCTATTGCGTCTCATCTTGTTACTGTTAGTCTCTCAATGACTTCCTCTTATCATCTCCATTATATTCTTCTGCTTTACCCTCTTTTCTTTTATCTCAGATGGGGAGACAAAATGAAAATGCCGAGGTAAGTCGAATAAATGATGAATAAAAGCTGAAAATAGCTATTTAAAGATATTCAAGACACTCTCAGTATCTACTAGATGTCATTCAGCTCTTTTTACTATTCGATTTCACCTTTTGTTCTTCAGGTTGTATAGCTCTGTTAAAGGTGATTAACTATTTCAGGCAAAGAGATGCGTTGAATATCCGAGGAAAAAAAGCTGAAATAGTGTGATATGTGAGTGTTTATGCACACAGTAAGCCCTTCTGTACACAATATCCCTCTTACAGGTGCTCGAGGTCTGTAATTCCAATGAATTTCTCTCTTCTTGAATCACTGTGAGTTGAGAGACGTAACCTGGCATTAAGAGAACTCGATTGAGTGATGGAAATAGCAGCTTTGAAGTGAAACGATGGCATATAGATGTTTAAATAGCTCACTTAATGCGATTTATCAGAATACGTGGCTTAATTATGTACTTGTGCCACAAAACCGAGGCTTTATATTTATTAACCGAAAATACAAAATTTATGAACTGGTATCACTCGAAAAATGAATAAAAAAAGCTGGTAAAAAGGCCTACAAGAGTTCAGTGAATTTTTTTAAAAGTATTACTAGACATTGGAGCACTTCGTGTTGTCACTGTTTTATTTTGGTGTGGCTGTATCCTTGTTTATAGCTCTCCCATGATGGATGCAAAATACAGGTGTATGGACGACGCGAATAAATGACAAAGAAAACCTGAAATAATGAAGTAGAAGAAGACCACTAGACTATTAAGTAGCGAAAGTATACAACTCTGCACTTACGTGTGACTATTCCAATCAGTAGTACCTGTATTTCTCCTACTCCGCGAGCTATCTAGAGAAATCGTATGAGGGCATAGGTGCAAGTCGAGGTAGATGTAGCGTAAATACATAAGGAGGACACCCAAAAGGAATGGCTATCCTAAATAAACAGGGTAGAGTGCCCCAGACATTTTCTCCTAGCTCATGTCCCTGCATTTTAGATATTTCGTCAATCTCAGTCTAAATTCTGTGCCTTCCCCGAAAATACTGGCAGAATAGAGATATACTTGGGTGTTGAAGTTCATCAACTATATGAACTGGTCGCCAACGTATAAGAAGCTATAGAAAATGCTATGTACATTTTATCGTATCTCTGTTCATCTTTTATTCTTCCATACAACGAGTTTCGCCAGGCGATAATTTTCCGTCTCAATCATCAATGCTTCCAACACAGTGAAATATTGGTGAATTACATACTATCAACAGGAGTAAGCAGCTCATTACCTACTTTTAGTAGTAAAGAGTGACGAGTAGTACGTCTCCATCTTTATTCCAACTTTTTGTCTTCAGTTTAACGGGGTTTACTAATTATGATCTTGGTCTACCATTCGAAATGCTTACAAAACAGAGAAAAGTGTAGAAGAATATATATAAAAGAGGCATGAGTAGCTTCAAAATACATACAAGTGGCTATCAAAAAAAAATCCCCAGGCATCTATTTGCCTTTATTTCATCTTTGCTCTTTCTTTTTCGTAGGTACCGGTACTTGCTGCCTATGATATGAGCCAAAACTCGAATAAATGGCAGACAAAAGCTGAAATGAAGTGAAATAAGATGATTGCGATACTTCAAATGTCTTACAGTACTTTCAAGTCAGCTCTTATACGCAATTAGTACACATCTATAACACATTTACATCGATTCTATAAGCATCAAAGGAGAGAGAAATATCCTGGGTTGGATATCTTAATGTTTGCGGAATAAAAGGTGAAATGGAGAGTTAAAAGAAATCAATGGTGACCGTATAGGTACTCAATATACATTTAACATCTTGTTGCTGTTCCTGGTACAAGTATATCTTATTACTGTATTGCTCTCTATTATGTGAGAATCATGAAAAGACAATATTTAGACACCAGTATAAGTCGACTAATAAGCAAGGAATTGATTAATTGAAGTAAAGGATAGTTAATTCAGCTCAACTGTAACTAGTAGAGAGCGTTAGACAGCTTCCTGTTCTTGACAACATGTTGCTTCTTCTTCTATATATGCATCATATGTTGAGAGACAAAACTAAGAGCCTCAACATCTCAATTCAATAGCAAAGAAAAGTTGAATTGAAGCAAGATAAAGTGTTCAGAGTGGTTAGTTGGTACTATAGTGCAGAGAACCACCTTTACACTACAGTAATCATGCATTTAAGTGACAACTACCTATGCTATATGGATGGTGTTGTAATGAGAGACGTTAAGCATCCACAGTGATAACTCGATATGTTGAGATACTTATGCTGAAATTAAGAACAAAAAGAGGCAAGTAACACCTATTGTAGGCTTTAATAGATGTATGACACTTATTCTGGCCTCTAGTATGTTTTTTTACAGTATAACTTCCTGTTCTGTGCGCTTCGGAAGAAAAATGAATACATAGAAATATGTCTATTGTTCGAAGAGGATATTGGAATTGAGTCAAATAACAATGATAGAGCGTTTAGTATAGCTATAAGGGATTATCCAACTACGTGCATAGGTCTCTGAAGTAGTCAATGAAATGACTCTCTCTGTTCTCTACACATCCCATAATCTGGTGTAGGAATAGATCGATGAATAACTAATAAAAGTAGAAAAGAAGAAGAATCAGAATTCGGAGACGTTTAAACTAAATAATATATGGTACTGGTAACTTCTTGTTTCAATCTAGATATACTGCAGTCACATTAAGTTATCTGAGAGTAACATCGATTGACTGAAGGATCATGGACATGTAAATATCGTTGAATTGAAGAAGAAAAGTTGAAATGAATGGAGATAATAAGCTTATAGTGTCTTGACAGGCTATTAGTGGCTGTTTGGGTACTCTTTATAACAGCTGGGGTATTTTGCGGTATTAATCTCTCCTCTTTCAGCATCTTGGATATGAGGGCAGAATATAGGCGTGGGGAAACTATGATAATGGATGTTGAAAAGCTGAAATTAAGTAGAATAAGATGATAATGACGCTTCAGATCAATAACGGTATATTGCAGAGTAGTTATCTCTGCAGCTATTATATTTTTCTAATATATAAACCTCTTCTGTAAGCATCGTGGATGGAGAGACAAAAGTCATGTATGAAGAACTTGATAAATAGCAAAAAAAGTTGAAAAGAAGTAGAATAAAGTGATCAATATGAGAAGCTAAAGGCTGCTATCAGACAAGGCTAGTTAATTTTGTCACCTGTATATGTTTCAGTTGTATTTCTCTCTGTTACGTAACATGAAAAATGAGAGGCCAAAGAATGGTTAATACAGCTTGATAAATTATGAGAAAAAGCTGAAGTGAAGAATGCTGAAATTCCCAAGACACTCAAAAGAGCCAATATTATATAATCGGCCTCTTAATCTTTTCCCTGGTACAAAATATTCACGTATAGGCACTTCTGTCAACACCTCTGGTTGAGAGAGAAAGAGATAGCCTCAATAATCACCAAGAAAAGCTGAAATAAGTTAAGATAAACTGTCCACAAGGTTTACTAGGCCATAATTGTCCAAAGAATCTCTTTGTTTTGGGATTTTATCTACCACTACCGTGTATTTCCCGTTTCTGTCAACCTCATTGATTGAGCAAAAAGTGTAGTCGTAGAATGTATTATGTGAAAGAAGAAAAGTTGAAAATTAGTGATATGAGCTCTTCACAATGCTTGAGCGCTGTTAGTTATCAATTTTTAGATGTTTTTGGCTAGTAAATATGTCCCATATCTCTCTCTGCTGTGAGAATCAATGGTAGCAAGAGAACTAGGTGTAGGGGTAAGTCGATTCATTGACAAACAAAAGCTGAAATAAATGACAAGGATAATTAAACCTGGTCTAGACTGCTATTATAATACGGATAGACACATCTGATTGAGGTTTAAACATACTAATGCTCGATTTGTCTCTTCTCTCTGAGCTATCTCTGAGAGACAAGAATCGTGGCTCGGGTTAACTCGATGTATTGATGAAGGAAAGCTGAAAGTGGGCAATATAAGAAGATCATAACGCTCTATATAGCTATAAGTGTAGATATAATAACCCCTTTTCGTTCTTGGTCATTTCTCCCGTATATCTATGTTCTGTCGGTCAGCTTCGGGAAGACCCACCATTCAAGCCCGAGATAAGTCGATTGAATAGCAAATAAAGCTGAAAAGTAGTAAGATAAGAGAATGGGGACGTTTTAAACAAACCATTACTGTGTGAAACCGATCTTTTGACTTCCTCTCTGACTTATTCTGTCGAATCCACCTCTGTTCTGCAGTCACCAATTATGTTGGCTTGAGATACTTGATAATTGAAAAAACTTGATAATTGAAAAATAAAAGCTGTAGAGAAGTATAAAAAGCTGCTTAAAGCATTTTGAATAGCTATTAATACGTATAAACGATGTAACCCTGGTCACAGGTGTCTTTTTATATTGTATTAATCTCTACTAAGTAAGCGTCAAACGAAAGACCAAGATGACACACAAGTAAACTCGATAGATTTGGGAACAAAGCAGAAATGAAGCGAGTTACCGGTAGGGGGAATTACTGCTAGCTAATTGTAAGTAAGTAAATTACCCCCCAATGAGCCTGGTAAGTATGGTTCTTGATTATCTCCCTGTTCGGTATGCTGTATGTGCGTAGACGAACCTAAGCCGTATGGACAAATGGATGTTTGAGGAATAAAAGTTGGATGTTGGTATACTAAAGGGCTTATGACATTCTTTTAAGACCATTGTACGTGATTGATTATCTCTTGTTCTTTCTGGACATCAGTTATACTGTACTTTGCTCTTGCTGTGATCATCATGGAGGGCACGTAGAAAGTGCGAGAAGCGCTAGGATACGACGAATTACCAAAGAAAAAATATAGAAGAAAGTAGGAAAAGACCGAGGAAAGTAAATTCAAAGTTCAAGTGCTGTATCAACAAGTTGTTTTTACGAGTACAAGTACCACAAAAGGTATATGAGAGGTATATTTTATCTAAATGTCGACACTCGGACTAGTGAAGGTTGCCTAGCGGTTGGAACATCTCGGTCATTTGGACAAGAAAAGAGCAAATGACGTAAAGGTCGATGCAGAAGAAAACTATCAGACTATTATCATGCTATTTAACTCGTTATTCTGTCGCCTGTATCTTATCTCCGCCCTATTTCTCTGAGTTTTATAATCACGGGTAAAATGGCCAAACTCAGGATATATACTGTAATACTCGAATATTTGTAGATAAAAGCTGAATTGATGTAGGATAAGAGTTTCTTGACGTTAAATAAGTATTTCAGTACATATCTGAAAACTTCTTTACTATCATTGAGGTGAAATCCAATCATTTATCCTCTGTCAGCATTTCATATGTGGAGACCAAATGCAAGCGAAGGATAAGTCGAATAATGGGCGAATAAAAGCTGAAATTAAGTATAGAAAGATGCCCATAACACTACAAATGACAGCTAATATGAGTCATACTACTCTTCTCTATCTTTGATTTCTTCTATTACTTATTTTACTTCTGTGCTGTAGACATCATCGAATGGACAAATATCATGGGTACCGTTCGGGATAACGTCAAACGTTGATAAATTAAAGCTGTAAAGAAGTATTAAAAGTCACCAGTGACAATTTTAAGAGTTATTAGTAGAACTCTGACAGCTTAATTATGTCGCTAGTGTCGGTATTCAGTGTATTTTTCTCTATTTTATGTGCATCATAATAGAGGCCAAGCCGAAATCTAAACAACTTGATAAAATGAGAAAAGAAACCTGAATTGAAGAAATATAAGACGACCATGAAGTTTTTAGAGACCATTAGTAGATTTTGGGCTATTTTTTCTTCTCTTTCGTATATAATTCTATTGTATTTCACTCTGTTCTATCATCAACTTATATGTGGGAAGATACACCATTTTGATTTAGTGCTGAAAAAGGATCAAATGAACTAAGATAAAGCCCTCAAGACGTTGCAAACATTCTTTTCTGAATGACATGGTATTATCATTTGTTGATGGTATGTGCCATCCCTATATTTCTTGTTCTTTGAGTATGAGAGGTAGAGAGGCAAGCTCAGAACTGAGAACTCGATCAAGTAGCAAAGAAAAGTTGATTTGAAGCAGTAAAAAGTCATAGGGATGTATAAAGTGCAATTAAAGTGCGTTAAATCACGTTTAGTGGTAGTAAGAATGCCTTTATTCTACAAATATCTCTGCTACAAGCACCGTACATGGAGAGACAAGAATCGTGCACAGGTGCAACTTGAATTCGGAGAAAAAAAGTTGAATATAATCATTAAAAGAGGTCCTGGATGATTTTTATTTACTCTAGTAGCTATTTGAATGAACTATTAATGTCTCTGGTATATCCAAATCATTTGTTTATGCTGTCCTGTTCACAACCTGATGGAGAGAATAAATACATGTGTAGGATAACTGGGCAAGCCGATGAAGAAAATATGAAATCAAGTAAAAAGAGACTCTCAGAACATTTATTGAGCCATTTTTCATATTACTGACCACTTTTAGATGTCTCCTGTAGACCTTGGGCCGTATTTTCATCTGTTGTGTAATATGTTCGGTAAAACAGCCTTTCGTTGATGCTGACAGAAGTAAGGCAACTGCAGCAGAAACAAACTGAGATAAACCAAAAGCAGTCTGTAACACACTATAGACAATATCAAGTATACTGAGCCTATTATTCTACATTATTTCTAATTTTATCATTAGTTCTATCAACTTGTCTCTACACAATATAATATCTCTCTAACAGCGAGGCTCACAATGTAGACAATACAGTGGTGTCATACATTAGAGAAGCAAGAGACTGTCAATCAACAGCTAGTAGACTCTTTAGTCCTGATGGGTTTGTTTTCCTGCTTCGTTTCAGCTTTTATCTCTCGTTCATACGAGTTACCCCAAGTTATGATCTGGCTCTCTGGCTTTGTGACTCTCGCATCTGAGAGAAATACAGTAGCAATATTTACCGATAACAAAAAGAGGTAACTGGCAATACGTCAGTAGTTATATTACGTCTTTATTGAAGCTTGCCTCTCTCATAAGTCACCTTCCTTCCTCTAACGATGAAGTCATCCTAGCTCACTATTTTCCACCCCACTACTTGTACCATGCTGAGAGAACGGACGTTTTTGTGTGATGAACTGATGAAAAATGCAATTCATCTACATTAAGATACACAAAACTACACTTGAAATCTCTCCACCAGTTTTCCTTTCCTCATTTCAACTTTTATTTGCCAATTCATGGACTTCTACCAGGGCCGAATCTTCAATAACATGATATGCCAACAGAATGGCGATACACAAGTCATTGATACTAGAATAAAGACATAAGAAGTGACCAAAACTCTACCTTTAGCAAAAATAAACACTGGGTCTGTTTTTTCTCTCTCCATTTCAACTTTTATTTGTCTTATTTCCTAATTCCACCAATCGTGATTTAATCTGTCATTTGTACTGCTTACATAACAAAGCGCAGCACTGTTTATATTTATACCAGAGATACAATTACCCTTTATATTGCTACTAGAGCATACTTGTGCTGTTCCAGGCTACTTAGTATACTTCATTTCAGCTTTCGTTCTTCAAATTCTTCAGTTCTCCCTACCTACTTTTTCATTTCCATTACATTGTAACTATTCATGTAGAAAACAGGTTTCTTGGACAAAATCGTTAATGAATAGCAAATTGAGGTACCTAATAGCATATCATCAGACACAATGATGTTCAGATGTATTTCTCTTACTTCAATACTGCTTTTTTCGTTAATTGATCAATGCACCCCCATGCTGTATTTACGTAACAGAATGTGATCCTCACAGAAGGGGAATATACAGTATAAAGAGCCACAGAAGACAGCAAGAAGCAGAAAACTATAGACTAGTGGCAGTCTTAGTCAATATAGTGCTCTCATGGTACTCATTTACAACTTTTTCACCTCAACTTGAGATATTTCTACGCCTGCAGTTTGACTCTCCCCTGATGTTGCCAACAGTACAGTCAACACAACCCGGACAAAAAGAGCTGTACATCGTACCAGTGAGAATAAAGTGTTACAAATCATATCTTTAGGCTTGCGTGAATCTCTACAGCATCTTATGTTAGTTCATTTCTGTGATCACTATCAACTTATGTGAATATATTTACACTTACAATTAAGCACCCGTACTTTAAAACAGAAATAATCTAGCATTAATGCGTCTCCACTGGAACTTCAAGTAATCATTCACACATTAAATCTCAACTGAACATACCGGAAGTCTGTTTCTCCTTCATTCCTAATTTTGTCGGCAGAGTAGTCAATACATCGTTGCGTGACTACGACATCCGTGATAGAATGACGTATAAGAACAGAGATATATTCTGTAACGGTAGTGTGGGTATAAATATCAATGAGAAGAAGCTAACTATATTTTCCTGGCCGGATCAAAAGTTTCGTGTCGACTATCTTACTTGATCACCATTTTCTCCATCAAACAACCAACTTCTCTCTTGTCCCGATTTCCATCTTAGACATTTTCAAAACCATACGAAATCTCGATAATGAATTTAGAATGCATTTACTCCAGCAGATACGCTACCGATACAGTAATACACTGTCAACAAACTGTACCAGTTAGGGCCTGGCTGGAAGTATCGTAGGTAATAACGTGAATTTTATCAGAAGCATACTGCAAGCGCCGTACTCAAACGCCCACAAAAATCACTCCTTCCATTCCGTTTGCATAATATTCTTATTCACATCCCATATACCGGACTACAAGTTAATACATTACAATGACTAATGAATACCGTTTATTCACTAAAAAACCAAAACTTTCTATGGTAATCAAAACTCCACACCTCTACACACTAGTTCACACGCGTAGTTACACTGATTGTATTCACACCCACCCACTCTACACTCCCCTCTACGTCTACACGCTGCTTTACCTCATCTCAGCAAACCCTCACCTTCCACCCCTCCCCACCTACCCACCATCACTCCTCTTTTCCCGTCTTGCTGCTCCAAGCCATCAACTACGAGCCACCCCTCCCTTCCTCCACCAAGAGCACCAGCTTCTGTGCCCCAATCTCACCAGTTCCAAAAATATCATCAATGAATAAATAAAGACACACGACCGGTTCCGCCGAGAACGTGCGAGACGCTAGCCGTGTTTCGTCTCGTGCAGCCATGGTTCCCCTCTGGGACGCCTGGGGTGACTGCGTGTGGTGAAACTGACTTGGATGTACGTCGTTGGTTTTCCGGGGCACTCCCTGTGAGACTCTGTCCCTGAGTTCACAGCATGCTTGGACCTAGGCATGGTTATCGCACACCTCTCCTGTAATAGTTGTTCCTCCTTGGGATTAAGATGTCACCCGTGAGACTACGAACCGTGACCCTGGCGCAGGACCGACACCCTCGGCCCGCGTCATCACGAAACATATCTCCTCAGGCATCACCCGTGGTTTCGATAACCGCGCCCATCTGCGTTAGTAAAAAGTTGAGAGAGTCGTTTAGGGTTCCTCTTGAGAAGATAGCTGTAACCAGCAGTAGCGCCACTTGTTTTGAAAGGCATCATCGATCATCCCAGTAAAGAATCAATATGACGAGACTCTGTAATCACTGATGTGGCTCTTCGACCCCCACATCACTTCCCCTGGCTTTCAGTCGTGAGCTAATGTTTCTGTTGCATGTGTTGTGTTTGTGTCTCTGTTTGTTGTGTCTGTTGTGTTTGTGTAACATCCACACAACGGTGTTGTAACATCGATCAAGACGCAAGAACTTCTCTGCTACTGATATCCATGTCGTGTCAGTCGTCCATTCTCTTCCTGTAGTCTTTGCGGTTTCGTGATGTCGTTGTTTTGTGTTGTTGTGGTGTGTTGTGTTTGTGTTCGAAAACCACCTGTTTGTGTCTCAAGGGCGCCACTCGTCTCCTGGTATGCAAATCAACTCGGGGAAATCACTGGTACTCACTCTTAACGCCTCTTTCATAGCGGGCGTAGCAAGAATCCTCCATCTTCGATGTTCGAGACCAAACATATACTCGGCTGATTCTTGGTGATGATGGTTAGCTTGGATAAAGCTTCTTACTTATTATAAACATTGGGGTTATATTTATATTATTTAGAAAATGAAAATAAACTATAGGCTATACCCTACCTTAAATATTTAGCTATTTCTTGCTCTCATACTAGAACACTCTCAAACTGATGTGAAACAACTAATCGCAGCTTGACTTTTCTTGGCATGTGTTCCTAGATCCATTATATGCACACTAGAGTTTCATCTCATCTGATCTTGCATTATCGAAGCCAAACCTAGAGTTGCTGTAGCCTAGGCGCAAAGAATTAAGCTATACATGAGAGATCAGCTGATGCCCCGGTAGTCTATGGCATGACCTGGTAGTTTATGGCATGACCCGGTAGTGTATGGCATATGTTTAAGGCCATTCGGCCAATAGCTTAATTTCACTCTAGTTTATGGCACAGGGTTAAGGGCATTCAGTCAATAGCTTAATTTCACTGTAGTTTATGGCACAATTTTAAAATAATTCAACCAATAGCTTAAATTCGCTCTAAATATCTAAGAACATTCAGCCAATAGCTTAATTGTACCAATTCATCAGTTTCGTCCCTTATTGACGATCTCATAGAATGGAGATTCAAGGCACCCTGAGGATACAAGAGTAGTCCTTGCTTGCTACAAGGCCCACTGTCGATGTTCATATCTTATCACTCTTGGAACGGGCTACTTTTTGAAGATGAAACAAAATTGCAGTGTTTAATGGAAGTGTGAAAAAAGAACTTGGAGGTCTACTGGTGGATGGTTAATATTGTACACTTGACTACATTTAGGTAGAGTGGACCATGTTCCAGCTACATTTATATATCTCTTCTGTGATGCCATTGATAAGGTGACTATAATACTACTGGTACAGGTACCGGTACTCTTCAATTTACAGGATGATGAAGAATAAAAAGAGTATAGGTCAACACTTGAAAAGTATTGTTGCCTCAAATTGACAAATTAATTGCCCCATCTCCACATACATGTCTACTATCTACACTAACACATCTACAAGTAATAGTTTGGGTGGGACTCTAAGGTCCAATATTTATTATCCCCAGAGGTTCAGCGTCTTGCTTACATCCTCTCATCTATAAAGTAAAGGTTCGGCCTAGTCTACATCCTCGCATTGAGGTTCAACTGCCTACATCCTTGCTTAATGCGAATCTTTGATCTTCAGATCATCCCGACTGTCTGGGCTCTGTGGCGGCTTCTTAGCTCTTATACTCATGGCTCTGACTTTATAGGTGCTGGCATTCTGCTCTCGCAGTTCACAGTGTCACCTTGTCTTCGTTTCACAGTATCACTTGTGCTGGCATAACTTGACCATCTTCCAGACGTCTCCTGCTCTGGTGGCTGGTGGAATTCCACCTTCTCAGCTCCAGGCGGCTTTTCAGCATCATTGTAGTTATCATGGCATTGTCGGTCGGTGGCATTAAGGCGCTTTACTCTGGCGGCTTAGCAGGTTTGGCTTAAACACTTTGCTCACTGGCGGTCTTTGCAGACGCTTATGCTCAGGCGGATAGCTGGATCAGGTTTGGATCATGTATCAGCTATCTCTTGACCGTGATTCCTGGTGTACTGGTACCAAGTCAGTATCAGATGGACGAAACATATGACTGTAAAACATACGACTGTAAACACAGTCCATTTTCTCCAAAGCATTCAGTAGTAGTTATCCATGCTGGGAATTTCACCCTAGGGAGCTACCCATACCGTTGGAGAAGCTCATGGACAATGTTTCGTGCCCGTCACAGCTTCTTTCCGAGGAGACAGGACTCTTGAGGGGCTTGCTAAGTCTCCAACTCGTCATCATCCTGCGTCCAAAAGTGCATGTACCAAAGGGTTTCCTTTCACTCGGCAGCTTCGTAGCTCACGCTCAGCTTCACGTCTTAGTTACTCGCTCGTACGTGGCATCGCACGGTTTTAATCAGTCTCTGCAGTTGCGTCATAGAAGCTTTGCAGCTCACTCGGCAACTTCTGGAATACTGCCTTTCAGCAGGACCAGTAGAGCAGACCCCTTGGTTATTACTCATGCTGGGGATTTCACCCGTGGTTGCGAACCATCTGAGAAAAAAGGAGCTCATGAGTAGATTGCGAATCTTTGCTCGTCATTGCTCCAAATCGTAGATGCATGAAAAGAGGTGTGTTGACTCTCCAACTCGACAGAAAGAGAAAGTCTCAAGCTGTGTCATAGTAGGAGTGGATGGGATATCCGCTCGCGCAAGATAAGTACTGCTTCATAGCTTTCGCTCAGCAGTGTCAACATCTCTCAAGGTCATCCAATCCTCTGCAGAAGCTGAGAGATTGATTGCCTGATGATACTGGAAAACAGGTACCTTGAGGGGGTTTATATATTCCTGAGAGAGACGGATTGAGTTTGAAATGTCTCATAATGACTGCATTGGTGGCGAATATCGTTGTCGATCAATGCATAATAGAATGAAAGAGATCTCAGTGGAATATTCGAGAAAACAACAGATAGTCGAGAAACACCACTCGATATGCTAGTAGATCACACATATCTGACTGAGGAGAACAAAGAGTGCTATGATGGACTCGATTTCCAGAATTTTCGGCCGCATGAATGGACTATTCTCGAATGAGGAAATATGATAAAGTTGTCAATAGGTGGCGAGATGGAAACTAAAACTTTCTTAGAACGAGGTAGATCTTTCTCTGGAGGGGCACCTTCAATGATGTCGACATGAAGCGAGGTAAATGATGCCATAACCCATACTTACAGTATCAGAGAGATTTCAGGGTTGAAAATGGGCAGTATTGACATCTCGAGCAAGTTTTTTCTACTTCGTATCGGCTTCACTGTGGAAGTATCAGAGTTTTCTCGGGCTGTCTCAACATCTGAGACATTGGAAAGAGAGGTTATCATAGGAATAAAAACCCATGTGACAGCCTGAAGCACAACTAGTCTAGTGCACAGTAATGGAGTTTCCAACTTCCTTAGCTTCCCATCTTACTTCATTGATCTTTCAAGTCAATGTACTGAGTTATTCCCATGTGTGCATTTCGTTTCTCCGTTGTTGTGCTTTGAAGAAATTGTTGGGACAGGCGAGGTACAAGGAGACGCTGCGCATCATCTACTCATAGTCATTTGTAGTGTCTTGGCCTCCTTTTTTCCCTTCATTTCACATGTTTTCCTTCCACGAGATAGCTATAGCAATTGTGTAGCTTACAAAACGAAAGAAATACTGCTGAATGTTCCAGAGACATAATCACGTTGTTATCTACTATTCAATATCAAAAGCCACTGTTATCAGTTACTTTTGCACCTGTTTCCTATTTATAGCTTCTATGTATCAATTCAAAAGGATATCTCATCTCAACTCTTGACTTCGAAGCTTACAGAACAGAGGTAAAGGAAGAAGTACATTGTAATACGCCTTGAAGATGGACTGTGTAGTCTTTAGCACAGTACTGACTAGTCCGGAGTCATTTGGTCTACTGTTATTTCGATCGAAACTCGCGATACATTCCGATTGAATGAATACGGAAGCTACCCAGGCACCACTAAAAATCCCTGGATGTCCGCTTAAGGCATTTAAAATGGCTCATTTTTCAGGGTCACGTGACTTATTTAGCCTGTTATAGGGCTCCAATCACTTTTTTTGCCAGTTGCGGCCATATCCTGGTGAAAATACGGCTTCCCGTCCGATCAGCCATAGTCAAGCACCAGAGAGCCCAGTTAGTATTGTAGTGGGAGACCATACGAGAATCCTGGGTGCTGCAATTTTTACACTCATGTTGCGGCTTCATGTTTTTGCCACACATGACATGTCATGCTGTATCTTTTTCCTCTTCATGTGTGGTCTCTAACCTACATGAGTCAAGAAATGGGAAAATGAACAATAAAGAATTGGCCCCAAAAATGGAATATTCCAGAGCAAACCAATTATGATAAATACCACGTTGTTAACATCAAAGACCTGAGCCGACATTTGAAAAACTGCATAATCTGAAGCATGATAGCTGAAATGAAGAGCTATTTGTGCTCTTTGAAGCCCATAGTAACTACCGCTACTGGTTAGTATGCGACAGCCTCATTCTGAGGACACTCTTCCGGTTCTTTTTGTTTTATTTACCTCAATGGTATCGATCCTATACAGTGACAATCTGTTCTGAGATTCTGGATATCGAAAAACTCGGTCAACTAGCAAGTGGATGTGAAGGAGCTGCTTGGTATTGCGCTTTGCTGCTCTAGCACATACTGTATTCTTCCCATTCCTCTGCTGTTAATATTGCTATTCCAGAACTAAAACTCACTCGCGGGATACCCAGCTACTTTTGGCGAAGTGTGAATCTCTTGTTACCTGTACTTAGAGAATTCGGACATGAGACAATATAAGGGAAGTGTAACTGATGTGAGTTACTCGTAGAGATTTGTTACGGTAACTGATATATAGCACTGCTTTCGTGGTGGCCATGGTGTACCATCTAATCTCTGCACTATTTGGAATATATTGAGACACTGGATTTATATAATTGAATAGAAACGAGATGTAGGGAAGCAGAATCAGGCTATCCATCAGCTAGACCAAAATACAATGGTTCTTCCTATAGATTATTTCGAGTATCGCTCGGGTTCAATTTCCACTCTAGGGTGTACACCGTGGCCACCAAGTCAGTACAAAGACTTCATAGCTGTCAACCTTTATACGTTGAACAGTACATTCGATCCACAGGTCACTCTTACATCGTGGATGATCAATTGAATGTATAAGAAGAAAATATGCCAGAATATAACAGATTGTCCTCTTACTCCATTCATTGTCTTAATACGAAGTGTCGATCTGAGAATATGGGTTATAGACTGATGCATATCTACTCTTCTATTACAAGTTGAATTAAGCATCTGCAACTCACGACTGCCACTACTATTTGATCATGTAACTCGCACTTTACTGTATCCATTCCTATCTCCTTTCCGTTCTCTATCACTTCTCGTACTTCTTTAACTCCATTTCATATACATCTCGTTACTTGTACACCGCTATCGAGACATATTACATTCCATACAATGCTACACTAACCATCCTTTTACTCATTTGTCAATTCATTTACATCATAACTATTTCTTTCAAAAAACCTCTTAGATCTTGCAGGATCGGCAGTCCTTGACCTCAACGGATCGGTTGAAGGTCTGGTTGGACTTGGGCACGTCGACCGAAGGGTTGCCGGTGAAAAAGTCGTTGGGCGACAGGTGGATCTTCATAATCTCGCAAGGCATGACGGGGAAGTCCTCGACTCGGGGGTGGTGGGTGAGACCAAAGGAGTGCCAGAGAACAACGTCGTCGTTTCGAACGTTTTCGTTTCGAGCAACAGCGTCCTGGACTCCGCCCACCTCGTTGGCAGACTGGTTGGTCCAGACTCCACCGGCAAACAGCTCCTGGTCCTTGTACTTGGTGACCCAGTAGTGGTGGGTGGCAAAGGCGGCTCTGTTTCGGGCGACTGAGCCGGGCTGGGCGTACAGCATGGCGGTGGCGAGACCTCCAATCTTGTAGCCAACGGGGTTGCCGGAAACAGGGTTGATCTTGTTCTCGTTGCAGATCTTGATGTAGCGGTTCTTCTGGATGTCCGAGTCCAGGTAGCACGACTTCTCAATGGGGGTCTTTGTGTTCTCGAACGCGATTCCGTGGGGGTTCTTGGCGTCCCAGGGCAGAGCCACCGTGTCGTTCACAACCACCGTGTTCTGGTGGCCGTCAATGGCAGGGTCCATTCGCACGTTGAAAATGTGCTGGTGAGAAGCGGCCATGACACCGGGAGAAACAATGGTGCCGTACTTGGACTTCTTGCCGGCGTCAATGAGCTGGGTAGAGACGATACCGGTGGCTCGGATCTCGAGCTGGATTCCGGCAGACTGGTCAAAGTGCCAGGCAAAGATGTACTCGTAGTTTCCAACAGTCAGAATGGTCTGCAGAACGAGAATTCGTCGTCGGGTGATGGCAACCACGTCGGTTCGGTAGTTGGTGTGCTTCCAGCCGATACCGTCATCCTGCTCGTGCATGCAAATGACGTTCTTTCGGGTGAACACGTTGCCCTCGGGGTCACAGACGTTGCCGTCAAAGTACCGAATGGTTCCGAGACAGTCACAGCCCAGAGTCAGCTCGTTGGCACACTTGCCTCCACCACAGTCTCCAAAGTCAAAGGCCATCTTTCGGTGGAGAGGAGGACGGGGATCGGCGTAGGGAACGGCCATCTCGGACATGGACAGTCGGTAGAAGGTGGATCGGCCGTCGTAGTGGACATCGTGGATCACCAGACCCTCTCGAGGAGTGAAGCCGACCTTGAAGTGCCACTTTTGCCAGTTGATGTAGCCGTCGCTGTCAATGTGGTACGAAGGACCCTCGGGCTGCAGCACGTTGTAGGGCTTGAGGTCCGTTCGCATCTTGTCCTGGAGCTCGGGCAGGTAGTCGTTGGTGACACAGTGCTCGATACAGTTCTTGCCCTCGGGCCGGGTGTTGTAGTTTCCGACGCCCTCGACGGCAGCATCGTCGTCATCACCGCCAGTAGCGCAGTAATCGACTCGCACCAGCTGCTTCTCCAGCACATCGTAGACGGGCACAAAAGGAACAGGGAAGGCGTACATGTTGGAGTCCTGGTGGTTGGTCTTGGGGTCTCGGCAGTACACCAGCATCTGGAGGTATCGGGGCATGTCAATCTCCGAGTCACAGCCGTACATCCATCCGTCAATGGTCAGGTTGTCCACCAGGTGCTCCAGACCGCACTTCTTGATGGCGTCCTTGACAAGAGGATGGTCAAAGGCAGCCTCAAAGGCCTCGTTGGCCTCCCAGGGGTCAATGGGGGGATGAATGCCCTTCTTGAGCACCTCGGACTTGACTACCTTGGCAGAAGGAACATCAATCCAGCACTGGTTGACCAGCTTGTCTTCCAGAACATAGTAGATGACATGGGCCAGTCGAGGAGGAGGCACGGGGTTCTTGCCAGCCCGCTTGGCAGCAAGGTAGGGAGCCATCAGAGCCTTGGGGGGCTCCTCGGTGCCAATGGACTTGAGATGGAGGGCCTTGCCGGAGTGGTTAGCCTTGACCACTCGCACTACACTCTCCATCTCCTGGACGGAAAGCTGATCGAAAGGATGGGGAGTCATGTTGAGAGAAGAAGTTGTTGTTGTTTGGTACTGAATGAGAGAGGAGGAGGAGCATCTTATATAGGAATTTGGGTGATGTGGAGGTTGGTTTTTTTTCCGTGTTTTTTTTTTTTTTTTTTTTTTTTTTTTTTTT
>ULGT01000012.1:880901-927162 GCA_900519025.1 Yarrowia porcina
TTTTTTTTTTTTTTTTTTTTTGCTGGATTCTCGCCCCACATGTTGGAGATGCGTATGCATGTGCCGATGCAGGTGGTGCAGGTAACATGCGGCTGGAACAGGTAGTTTTACCCTGAGGGGGGGCAGTGAGTTAGGCGGTTAACCGACATTGTAATAATGTTCTCAGCGTTCCTGCGACTCTTTTAGTCCAGCTCATTCTCTTTTCCGCCTTCTACATCATGAGATATCGTCTTTGCCCATTTTTTATCCATCTGTTTACCCCAGAGATAGGGTTAGGGTTATGCCCTTGGCTCTCTCTGAAATCCCGACTAAGCGGACCTAAATCGGTGCATCTCTGATTCTAACGAGATTCCATATTTGCTCGTTTTTAATAGGAAATTTAGGAAAATAAAGTACACAGTCTCCTTTCGTATCACGTGAAGACCAGAATTGACCAGCTTTTTCCCGGATTCCTGCACTCCTTCACCGAAATATTCGCACCTCTTTTCTGATTACACTATCATTAAATGGTTCTTGTGGCTGAACTTTTGCCTTTTCCCTTGCATATTCCAAAGTCTTTTTTTTAAAACCCGCCGCATTGGTATCGGGGTAGAAATGAGAATGACGGGATATTTCTAGTAAAAAGCTGAAAATTGACATTTTGAAAACGGATTCTACCTATTTGAACACCGCTGAGTACGTCTGTGGTGCCAGTTTCACTCTACGCCTTCTAGATCTCTTTATATCCCCACTACCCATCTTTCCCTTGTTCCAACCCAATATTCCACCTCTACCCCGCTCCCGTTTTGCCCCACAACCGGTCCCCAAATCTGCGGATAGTCATCACCGCTGCGATGCGTAATTCTTCACGCTCATTTGTCCGCCGTGCCAAGGTTGGGAGCAAATCCACCGGGTTTTCAGCCGTACACAAGAGAGTTCGAGGAATTATTCATCAGACTGAGAAGAGACTATTGAGGAGACTACGGTATAGAGAAGACAGGAGAGTGGGGGTGCGAGGACAGTATGTGGATGGCAAATGGGGTGTATAGCCGAGGTTGTGGAGTGGAAAAGTGGGTGGTGAAGAAGTGAATGGAAGAAGTGAATGGAAGTGGACTGGTTATACAAGTACTTTGGTTACTTCCACTGGAGATACAAGTAGATTGGTCTCTGTTACGAGTATTGTAAACTCACCGTTGGATGAGATATTCCTATTGATCCGCTGTACTTCCTCCAATTGAAGATGTTGGACTGTGCTGGGATATCCACTTCTGCAGGGTCCTAGTTCTGATAGTGGTGGAGTAACAAGATCACAAGTACTACAAGTAGTGGGTGAATATGAAGACTTTTAGCCTGTCTATCTGTTTCTAGCACAAATGGCGCGCTTTTTTGATAGTTTTCTATGAAAATATATCGTAATACTGTACTGGTAGTCACTGTTCCTCGTCTGTTGTATACTCTCTTAATTCAGGGTTCAGACATTGGGAGATCAACCACAGCTGAAATGTATACTGTTGGGTGAGAGATAAAAAAATCCGTTGCAGAAATTTCCAATCACACATTGGAAGTTTTGTGGCAATGTGGTACGATATATGACCGTACTTGCACGGATTTATTTCTAGTCGAGGCTCAATTATATTTGTCAGTAAGAATAACTCGTATCTAGGAAGTACCGCATCTCCATTTGTCTGTACTTGTACCGTAATATTTCCCTTGTATACTCCCCACTCTCGGCAATTGAAGGGAATATATTATTTTTAAGCGATCCAGGAAAATACAGTGTGATGAATGAAGTACAAGTATTGTATTCGGGTTTCGGGTAATATTCTGACGTTTCATGGGTCCATAATATTGCAGTGTGGCTCTCCTCTCCTATTGGCTGTTGTAGGTTATCTTTGACATAACGTTGTACTCGTAGTGTGGTGATACTAAAGTCCGGTATCAAGTCCGATCCACCTTATCCGAACTTTTTTTTTTTTTTTTTTTTTTTTTTTTTTTTTTTTTTTTTTTTTTTTTTTTTTTTTTTTTTTTTTTTTTTTTTTTTTTTTTTTTTTTTTTTTTTTTTTTTTTTTTTTTTTTTTTTTTTTTTTTTTTTTTTTTTTTTTTTTTTTTTTTTTTTTTTTTTTTTTTTTTTTTTTTTTTTTTTTTTTTTTTTTTTTTTTTTTTTTTTTTTTTTTTTTTTTTTTTTTTTTTTTTTTTTTTTTTTTTTTTTTTTTTTTTTTTTTTTTTTTTTTTTTTTTTTTTTTTTTTTTTTTTTTTTTTTTTTTTTTTTTTTTTTTTTTTTTTTTTTTTTTTTTTTTTTTTTTTTTTTTTTTTTTTTTTTTTTTTTTTTTTTTTTTTTTTTTTTTTTTTTTTTTTTTTTTTTTTTTTTTTTTTTTTTTTTTTTTTTTTTTTTTTTTTTTTTTTTTTTTTTTTTTTTTTTTTTTTTTTTTTTTTTTTTTTTTTTTTTTTTTTTTTTTTTTTTTTTTTTTTTTTTTTTTTTTTTTTTTTTTTTTTTTTTTTTTTTTTTTTTTTTTTTTTTTTTTTTTTTTTTTTTTTTTTTTTTTTTTTTTTTTTTTTTTTTTTTTTTTTTTTTTTTTTTTTTTTTTTTTTTTTTTTTTTTCGTCTACAGTGCACAGATACGTGGAGGGGAAGATTTCCTGGGCGGGGAACTCTTCATAATGGTGGGAGGCAAGGCACACACGTGCATCTGCCGCATTGTTGACCAGATATGCTTCTATTGTTGGGTCAACTGGTGTATGCATGTTTCAGTGGGGGTCGAGAGAGTAATGTCACGAAATGTGAATAATCGAGAAATGTGAGAGAAGGCGAAACTGGTGGTTTGAGATTACAGTGGCTCTAATTTTCGCTACTTCTCTAATAACAGTTGCTGTATAATATCACCCAGTTACGTCAACTATTGGACTTGTAGTAAACAGTAGAT
Organism: Yarrowia porcina; assembly: GCA_900519025.1. NCBI lineage: Eukaryota > Fungi > Ascomycota > Dipodascomycetes > Dipodascales > Yarrowia > Yarrowia porcina. The sequence continues at coordinate 883,801 of ULGT01000012.1, forward strand.
GTTCTAGAGGTGTTCCAAAAACGGTTTTAAAAGTTGGTAAAGCAGATATATGACTTTTAGACTGTCACAATAGCTATGGGTGACTTTATTCATCTTTATCAACACCCCTGAATGAATACTTGTATCTGGTTGTTATGATGTTAAACAGATATCATGGATTTGGAGTAATGTAGGTGTTGGAACAGTAGCTCTTTTAGCTCAATGTGTTTCTCTACTGACGAGAACTCTCATATCAAACTCCTCATTGTTCCATATACCTTTGTTGCACCATAGTGTCATGTCTTGTCACCAGTGTACTTTTGAAAGACCGTTGTACCTAGTCTCCGGAGGTAAATCGACCTGATTAAACGGTTATCTTTGCTCTACATAGACCGAACTATCCCAATGATGGCTCTTCTCTTTCATACAAAGCTTCACTCAATGACAATACTCCCTTTGTCTTTTCATGGATGTATTAAGGTGTTCTCATTAGTACTTGAAAACGGTCATATAAGCAGGAAAATACAACTTGAGAGACTCCATACGCTAAGATTTTCAACTCTCAACTTCTCCCCTGTCTACCACTTGTATTACTCCCTATAATCCTTCTATATAAGCATATTCAAATTTCAACAGACTCGTATACCTCCAATTACCCCTTCCAGAAGAACAATGACCCGTCTCTCTAGTACCTCGGGTATGCAGAGCCCTGAAACCGTCCCTTAACCCCACTCTTTTCCAGATTTAAACTGATTTATCATCATATCTATATTTTCAAACATGTTACACATCTCAACGGCACAACCAAACATCCCAAAACATACATTCAAAGAAACAAAGCTGAGCAAATGATTCCTAGCACCACAGAAGCTCAAAATAAACCACTTGATATCATCCAAACAGGTTTTTTACGTGAAAAAATCACTTCCCAGAATTTCTAAAGGCCGGGTAACCCCATTTTTCAGACTTTGAGTCCACAAAACTCCCTCCTCACATAAGCCAGAGCAGAAAGAAACATACCAGCAGAGTTGTAGAGACTTAAAGTGTCCTCTGGAAGTGCAATTTTTTCGATTCGATGAGTTTTTTGGAAAACACGAAAATTCGCATTTTTACCTGACCCCTGGTCAGGGAAATTTCGCAAAAACGGCATTTTCTGATGTGCTGACTAAGCACAGTTCTCGAAAATAACAGCATTACACTGTTAAAAACACCTCTACATGACACTTTGAACTACGACAATCCCGAATATACCTCTATCTTCCCTACAAGTCTTCATCTTCATAGTTTTTTCCTCCAACAAAGTCGCCGAAAAAATATTTGACCCTTGATTCGGGCTTTTTCGGTTTTTTTTATTTTCGAGATTATCGAAAAAGTTTATTTCCAGATTCTGACCCAAAGTGCCCAAAGTCGGAGAAAAAAAATAAAAAGTGACAAGTCTTGTAAATGAGTAAAAATAATACCATTAGAGTTTCCAGAGTTTCCTGATACTTGATCTGAAGATCTTTTTTCGATTTTCAATTTATCTGAGGGGATAGAGAGTTCTAGAAAACAATGCGGGGTAATTTAGGTTTCGTATACACCTTCCTGATTGGGTATACAATATAGATATGTGTGGATTCATCTTACAGCGGATACGAGCTTTTCAAAGCGTCAATAACCCCCGCCAGATGTTATTAATAGCTTGGCCAAGTGTCGTATCATCTGATGATTGAGTTTGGGTGTCTCAGATGGGCATTACGACGTTGATTGTTCTCTGAGACATGAATAACGGAATGAAGTTTGTGATTGAGCTCTGAAAACGTATTTAGACACCTGATTCGTCATCTCTGAGAAAAGGCGAGTAATCTGATATAGGTATTACTCATAAAATCGTCACTTTGCAGATTTTCACTTTTTTTCATTTTTTCTCAAGACTTCCTACCTTCGGTCAGATTTCGAAATTTACACTTTTCTGACCCAACCTCCCAAATTTCTAAAGAAGGTCGAAACTGGACTTTTTCAAAATTGGGAGGAGGAAAGAGAGGTGTTCCTGGTGTAGTAGAGAGTATGTAGGTATACCATCATGCTGCATGGGAATAGGGGAGTATATTTCCGTAGTCAGACTCAAGAAATGTCTATTATTGAGCAAAATAGCTACTTCTCTCCATGGTCAAAATCGTCAAAATACGGAGAATTGATGGGGCCATGGTCAGGGATATTTGAGATTTCGAAATTTTGAGAAAAATAAGAGCAGTCGATACGGTAGTGGCTTCATTGGAATTATGAATCACTCAGGATCACGGAAATCTAGTCCAGAGAATGTACGAACCATTATTACTTCAAATGTACTGTAGTCAGGTGTAGGTAAATACTCTTTATTAACCAATAAAACTGGATACGAAGTGAGAAAAAATGCTCAGGATATGGAACAGCTATAAAACGTTCAATCTAGCTCCTTTTACTGCACTTATTATCCGATGGATCTTCATTCACCTTATTTCTGTGAGCATCATAGGTCTCCAGACGAAACTCAGGCATTGGTACATCGACTAAAGAGAATTAAAAGCAGAAGGGTAGTAATAGAATAGCACTATGCTACTATTATAGGTTAATAAAACATACTAAGATAATCTTTATTGCCACTGGATCTTTTTGCAATGTATACTGGGAGTTGCAAGAACAGCAGTGAGTATAGAATCTGTGACTTGGGGTAGCCAGAATATTGACAAAGAAAAGTTGAAGTGAAGCAATGTAAGATGCGTATGACGTTTTTAGCTGCCATAGGTAGACAACTAAAAGCTTTATGTACTGTAGTTCTGGTACTTATATATCCGTAGTTATCCCAACTCTATGAACTTCATTATACAGGACAGAACATAGACGCAGGGACAAGTTGAATAAATGACTAATAAAACATGAATCAAGTTGTAAAAGACATCACAGACGTTGATACGAATCGAGGATATGCGATAGACATCACTTGGTTGCTTCAGCACGTATTGATGCTGCATTGACCTCCTTCAATCCCCACGATGTAAGTGAGACAAAGCTCGTGATTTGGGATAACTTGATAAAAATAGAAAAAAGTGAAAATAGCGAGATACAGGAGATTGAGGATAGTCTCATTGACTATTGATAGTGTATCAGAGACTTCACTACAGGTTTTTGGTATGTATTACTTTCTTATTTCTCCCACCTCTAGGAGCAATGTTGAGGAAAATAATACTCTGGCACCTGGATAAGTATTCTTTTCTCACGAAAAACTTTCGAAACTCGTGGGTCATAGAACATACGACAGCTTGGTATGGTTGTGCTATGCCTCGTCACCTTTTGTGAGCACTACTTGGTAACCCACAGTATTTATCTCACTTCTGTATGTTGTAGAGCTGGAATATGGGCTTTGGTGGTATATCCAACGTAATATAGCTGACCAGGTACCAAGAGTAGTTTATTATGATTTTGTTGGGCTCTTTAATTACTGAACTGCTGTTGCCCTTGCTACCTCTTCTCTATAAGAGCCGTTAATTCGCATTTATGCCTGCATTTTCCCTCGTCTGAGCTCACAGAACAGGGAAAGACAATAATAGAACTTGGCAGGGACAATAAGAGGTAGCCAACTCTGTATTTGCAGCCTTTGAAAGTGGCAACATAGTCTTCTCTTATCCCATTTCAGCTTATGTCTCCCAGAATACTAAGCTTTACCATGGATGATATGTGGCCATCCGTTCACGATACCTCCAGCTGTGGTAAATGAAGCAATAACAACAAAAGAAGGTGGTTGATCATCTCATATTGCTCTCATAACCTTCCTGAATACTTTATCTTACTCAAGTTCATCTATTTTGCACGTTTTATCGTGTTATCCCAGTTCCTGAGAAGCTTCTCAACATCAGAAGCTTACAGAAGAGAGCCAAAAAGTACAAAATAAGATACCAGCAACAGGAAAAGTTGGCAAATTGGACAATTCTAGCTGTTAAAACCTCTGGAAATGTATTTCTCTTGGTCAATTTGGCCTTTTATTTGCCTTAATACGACATCCTACGCCTTCATTGTGAATGATTAGGGCAAGGAGAAATGTGTGATATCTTACTCTCTATCGTAATCTATAGCTTGGGCTGTTTATTCCCTTCATTACAGCTTTCTTCCTTCAACTTATCGAGTAATACCAGCTGTGACATTCGTCTCCCATATATGAAATTTTATAAACAGAGAGTAATACTGTTAAGAGGTAAGCTGTCGACATAAGAAGCTACAAGTAACAGCCACCTATTGTTATCCTATTTAATTGTTATTAGTAACTCTTTGATGTCTTTGCCGCTTCCCCAACCACTGAATTTTCTGTCCCTCTCAATGATGCTCACCAAGAGAAGATTTGAATAACAGAGCAGAGAGGAATACATAAAAATTGTACATAGGAAGGAGAAGAATAAGTATTCAAGTATTCAATACTAAACACATTGAGCGCACTGAGCCTTCAATGTACTTCATTTCAGCTTTCCTCCCTTCTTTTGAAAGTCTGTCTCAACCATGCTTCGGTCTTTCATCTGTGATGGCTACAAATCAGGAAGGAATACTCCTTAAATATATACTGAAAACATAAATAAGTTACGAATAGAGAGCCATAGGCTCATATTACTTGTTATTGGCGGCTCTTTGTTCTTGTGTTCAACTTTTTTGTGCTATTCTCAAAATTCCCAAACATGACTTTTGTCCCTTGTCCATGATTAGTTGCAGAGGAACGGAGGAAATAACTTTAGGGAGAAGTAATCAAGTATGGGAAGTCCTTGGTAGTGTTCTTTGAGACAGTTATTTCTTGAATTTGTACTGTGTTTGACATATTGTACGTCTTTATAAGCTCTACTGCCTTACAACATTTTCTTACCATTTATGAGAAACGACTAATACGAAGAAAAAAGATACTTAGAGACATAGAAATTGTTTGAAGTACTTCATCTAACCTTGACAACATCTCCCAGCTGCCTTGGTCCCCTCTTTCATGCGTTTTTCCCGCTGTAATTGTCCTTCTCGCATGACCAGGTACGAGATAGACAAAACTATTGCCTGGTATAACTCGATTAATGAGCAAGGAAAGTTGGTAGAAGAAAACATGAAAAGCTCTAAACACTAATTATAACTGTTCCTACGTAATTTACTACCTCTTGTCGTTGTTGGAACTCATTACACCGTTTATCTATGTTCTATTTCTCCGTACGGGAGACACACCATTCTGGCACAGCGATAAGTCGACTTAGCAGCATAATAAAAGCTGAAATGAGCAGAATAAAAGACACAGGGAGTCTTATTCAGATGACTGCTGTATGAAAACATCTTCTGTTTACCGTAAATACATTTCTATGGTACATTTAGTTCTGTTTTGTAGGCAATAAAAATCACGGGCTGGTGAACAGGATAAATCGAGAAATAAAAGCTGTAATGACGCATAAAAAGTGTCCCATAACTGAATGAATGGCGAATTGGATCTAACAAACAACAACTTGTTCCTGTCTCTGGTACATTGTCTCAGCAACGTATCTCTGTATTGTAAGCATGAAAAAGATAGACAAGAATACAGAGCCTTGGGGTTGATGCAGTTGCTATACAGAGTTTTGGAACTGCGAATTGAGTACTACACTATCACTGTTTTCTTTACTTGTACCTGTACAAGTACATCCCTTTTATTGTTATTGCAACTCTTACATGCTCCTGACACCGGTACTTGTACCGTACTTGTACAACATCAAATTACAAGAATGAGATGGGAAGAAGGGCCAAAAAGTCTTGAAATACTCACTCAGCGCGTCCCAATCGTTTTTTTCACCAGCCCTCGGATCTTTTTCGCAACTTTTTCTTGTCAGTCCTCTGTTCCAGCTTGAGACTCCAGCCCTCACATCATATATCGTGCCCAATTAAGCTGCACAATCAGACACACAAAATTGACAAAAGGTGCAAATTTTGGGGAAATGATTACAGGAGTCTGTTTTCTGCTTCAAAAGAGTGCCAAATCGAATACTCAACCTCTTGTTATGCTTTGTTTAGTTCTAATGTTCACCTTCAACTTTTCAGCTTCTCCCAGTAACCGCTTTTATCGTGTTTAAGAGCGATATGTCTCGATAATGCCTAGTTAAAAGGCCTTTTAAGAGTCAAAAACAGCCACTAAAAGTGTTCATATTCTTCTATGTATCATATTCTCTACCTTGTGGCCAAGTTTTGCTACTTGTAACACGGAATGTTGTACTTGTACCAATCTACGAACGATGAAAAGAAACGAATAAAAGAATCCAACGACCACAATCAAAGTCTTCAGGTACTATTTGTAACAGTACAGATGTTTTAAGCTCACACAATTCTTCATGTCCTTGTTTTCAATGCTCTTTTTTCTTGTCTTCCACACAAGCTACATATTGATACTGTGCGATATCGGGTCAAATAAGGTGAAAAGTACACTGTAGAGTACGAGATACAAGATAATGTGGTTTTTAAGAGTCTGTATTAGCTTAAACATGACATATTTCTTTTCTGTCGATTAAACTGAAGGAGTGGAGAGGAGTGGTGCTAGCTGTATCATTGAATAGTGCTATTTCGATTGAAGAAAATGCGAACTAGGTATTGAGAGGTTTCAAGAATGCTCTAATAACACTATGAAGTCTTTGGTGACAGCCAGTTTGTTTAATTCACAATGATTACAGTCTCCAGCAATTGCAGATATTCACACTCATTTAGACAATTGCGAGAACCGGAGAAATATAGCCTAAAGAAGAGAAGTACCAATTAGGATTTACTTTCCCAAGAACAAAAACCACTTTTAGATCTTTAGCCTCTTAATTTCTTCAACAAGCCCTACATAGTCCAGTACGACTACCGGTACTTCCACACAAGATAAAGCATGATATCTAAAGAATTTATTGGCACCTGCAGTAATCCAGGGCGTATCAGATACTCAGTAGCTCCAGTAAGCAACTCCTGCAACTTATAAAATCTTCATCTCTGATATTAGAGGCGTTAATCTCCTCTTCTGAATCTACTCCCCCCTAGAAACTGGACACAATCACAACTGCTAAAGACCCAAAAGAAACCAAGTGATCTAGCACCTCTGAATCTATCTCTCTACTCGACTTTCGATATATCCTTTTTTTTATTCATGTGTATATATAGGATCGTCTCAATACTTCCACTCTTCCTCTACCGGTACTGTACATCTGCATCATACTCATAATATCAAACTACTTTGTGCTTCACTCAACCCGCTCAACCTCTAGCCCTTTTTGAGATAATTCTTGTAGTACCAGTTGAGTTCCCAGATACTTTCTTCAACGTCACTCCTGGCAGTATGTTTGATCTGCTTGTAGGGCATTCGTTTGATCATCCTGGGATTATGTCGTTTCATAACCTCTTTGATGGAAGAAACGTCAATGATTCGGAAATGGAGATAATCGTGAACTAGAGGCATATCTTTGGCCAGAAAGATTCTATCCTGATGGATACAATTGCCAGCAATAATACCCTTCTGAGGTCTCACGTGACGCTTGAGGTACTCGAGAAGTTCAGATTCGACCTGGGCCATAGTTTTAGTAGACTCGAGACACCGCTTAGTCAGACCACTGGCTCCATGATGCTTGATACACCAGGGATCCATAGCGTCCAGGGTTTCTTTGGGCACGTGGATGACAGACTCATAACCTGTCTGGTCAATAATCTCGAGGTTACCATTAGTAATCAGGCAGCAGATTTCCATAATGATATCGTTTTTGTGGTCCAAACCTGTCATTTCGCAGTCGATCCATACTAGAGGGGGTTCCATGTTGGGTTGAGGGGTTGAGTGAAGACTTACCTTGTTTTTTTCCAAAAAAAAACCTACCCAGAAAGAAGAGGACTTTGGGGGTTTATATAGGCTAGGGAGACGTATAATGGTGAGATCTACATTGGTTTCAAGTTGGTGCTAATTGAACTATGTAAGGAGCGATGGTGAGACATTAGAGGTAATTAGGGTGAAAGAAACGCTGAATTGTGATAAATGAATGAGGTCATAGGTCAATTTTCTGGTTTTCTTGGTGACAATGTCCATGTGAAGTACCACTTACTTCAATTGTCGTATGTTCTCAAGACTCACCTCGTAGAACTCTCGTGGGTGACTTACAGACTACCAGAGCTCAAGGAGGTAGATCAGAGCTCGGTTAGATCAACTAGGTCCTTTTTTAAAAATTCTTAAGATTCTCTACTTGTAGTGGCATGTCTCGTATGTCTTTTTCTGCCCGTAAAGTGGGCGTATCTATGTAGGACTACAAGAATCAATTATATGGGGTACAAAAAGGTCAAAACAAGTCAAATGAAACGAAAAAAGTACTCAATTGGAGTCTATCAATGTGATTACGGTGGGTCTTCACTTATTCACTGCTTACTTGGACCTATTTGGCTCTTATCTGCTTTATCCATGTTGACGTCTCTATTACTGCAACTACTTGTATACGAAACTCTCTTAAGACAGGAATGGGGGATTCGATGTATTCTAAAAGAGCTGACTTTGCTAGACTTGAAGTGCTGCTAACGTCTTAATTCGTGAAAGTTCAGGAATGTACTGATACGAATATGAATGTAGGTAGTGGTATATAGCCTGAAGAGAAGTATTTCAGACGCCAAAGAAGATGTAGAAGTAATCAATTGACATTTGTTGTGCTTATGGTTTTATTATATCCAGTTTTTGCTGCTCAATTGGCAATTTTGGGTCACATATCCCTTGCGACACATCTTCTTCATTCCTGACTAACAACAAGAAGTCCCTAAATCATCATTACCAACAAAGAAAAAAGGAGAATCTCATACCTTAGCATTTAATAGCGTTCCTGATGGCTTCTGGTTACGTTCAGTCTAGTAATATGCTCTGGAATCTCTAAAATAATGTGTTGTCATGGTGATTCAAGAGATGAAAACGACTAATATGATGAAAAAAGTGATACTGGTGGAAACAGAGGTCTCATTGGGCTTAGTTACGGACGAAAAAGGGTTCTATTATATTTTTACCCCTGGTGATAGCTCCTTGACACCAAAAGAACGATTTACCGCCCTCCATGTATTTACATACCAAACCCAAACTAGAATATTCAAAACATGTATCCCTAATGTAGCAGAAAATGTAACTTCATGAGCTTCACCAGAGTAAGTTACACACACTAGTACGTTTCATACATCTTTATTTGAGCGATAGTTTTGTTTAAGAGCTCGCAGTCAAACGGAGCTCTGAGGACGTAGGGTACCGGTAGATAAGCAGCCAATCACTTTGCAAAAGTGGCAAGGATGGTGCTGGAGCTGTATAGAAGAAAAAGTGACTCTGAGTTACGTCTCAATAGATCTATATTCGTCTTTTATAATACAGAGATGACAGTCCAAGAATGTGTCGACGAATATGAAGTCAATTGACACAATTAAGTCTAGTTTTCTAGCACAGGAAAGTGGATATAAAGCCTACCTGGTAGTGTAACAAGCACATATTTCTCGGCTCCCACTTGTCCGCTTTACATAATTATTTTGGAACGTACTCTTCCCATCTATACGCCCAGATAACCTTGATAACAAGAGACAAAGAACAGGCTGCAGGGAGAGTCGTATTCGTATCGACATGTAACGAATACGTCCAGGAGAAGTAAAAGTGAGACGTGGAGTGTAGTCAGCAAATTTCAAATTAGTAAGAAGCAATCACCTTGGCAGGAATCTATTACTTGCTGAGAATACGTAGAAACAAGTGTGAATGTTGAGTATGAATACCGGTAGTTGCAGGGAGATATTGAATTTATATACATGCTTCAAGATGTTTTTGAGAGGTCCAAGGGGTCAATTGACTGGAGAGACGGTAGTTTCACATCTGCGTGCTCTGGGTCATCTTAATCATCGTAGTGAGAGGGATAGCCGAACTACAAGAGGCAAAGCGGGGGTCAATATGATAAACGCAGAGAAGGTATAAAGACTCTATATAGTCTTTAAAGAGCCTCGATTACTTCTTTCTAGCTAGCAGTTTTATATTAGTCCTTCAAAGCATCAACCCCAAGCACAGCTGGAGGACTTAACAAGGTAGACCTACAACATTAGAAACTATTGGCCAATATAACATAGTAGAGGGTAATTACGACACTTCTGAACAATAAACTCATCATTTTTTTAATCAATTGAGCTAGGTAATGCCTCATCATACTGTTCAGTACCCTATTCTCAGTTCACCTGAACGTATTCGGCAGATATATGGGTCTAGAAAGGAGTGATTGAGCCTTAGAGATGCTTCCAAAGAAAGCACTACATCCAGATAAGATCTGTATTGGTCACTTTTCTTGATTTTCTTCTACATAGTCACATCATTGCTTCTATCCTTGATGCAATCAGAGCCATTTCTAGTGAGATGGCATATTGAGGGAGTCAAATAAAATAAACTGCGAGTTGTGCTGCTGTATCAACATTTCCCAAATCTCCTTCAATTCTTTGTATACCAACTTTTGACAAAACCAGTGAAGTAATACTTCCTGTAGTGTTGAACATGTCACAGTGAAAACTCCCTGGACTTCATAAACGATTCTGATCATACTATGGATTTACTTGAACGCATGGTGGATAGTCCGAAACCCCATGACGTCGTTCTCAGATACTCACCTCGGTTACACTGGTACCGGTACTTTTACTCTCATGATCCTTTCCACACCACCTTGGGTGACCTGCCCTACGAAGGACGTATACGCAAGTGCTAGCTGTACATCTTGTGTTGTCATTTTCCGTTCATCCTTCGGAATCAATGACTACCACACTTGTACCATTGGTAACATCTCAATATTACCTGAGTCGGCTGATCCTGGAATGTTATTACAGTCTCTTGTACGACATGTACACTCACACTTACGAAAGAATAAATTAATACATTAGATTAATGAATGGTGGTTTCGTAGTAAACGAGGAGGTAGGCTGATACCGAAACATACCAGGGTAGAGTATCGGTGATAGACCACCATAGAACGAGTGAAGCCAGATGAGTATCATTGACTTATATCGCAAGAGCCTCAATGAAAAGGCACATGGAGTACTGCGCCCATTATCAAGCACTAGCAAGATCGCACTTCAATAGGGACACCTGCCAACGCGTTCAATAATGGAGGACGTAGTAAAGGGGTCCACAATCACTCCTCTAGCTGTACTCCTTCACCAGCCTCATCATGACCAGAGAACTCAAATAATGAGCCATAAACCCCTCTTGACGATCCAGTCCGAGCCATAAACACCTCTTTGCATTCCAGCTCGCTGCTCCGATTGTCGTAAGTTCGCCTTCGGCTCACTTACGCCGCCTCGGCTCTGTCGTTACTCCTCCTGCTCCTCTTCCAATGGCACTCGAATCAACTGCTCTGGCAACACTGGCTCCTGGTAATCCTCCTCAGTATACCTTGCCAGAGCCGTGGACGCGAGATTAATGGCTCTAATCACTGCTGACCAGTTACCCATCACTTCAGCTACCACATCAGTTTCTTCTGCTAGACAAGACACGTGTTGGGCGAGTCCTTCCAGTTCGTCTGCTAGGTCTGAAGAGTACTGTCTCAGTTGAACGAGCTGTTGCAACTCTTTTTTCTTGGCTGCAATTTTATCGTCAAGCTCACTGCTCACGTTATTCAGTCGATTAGGAGCAAGAGATACTCGAGGTCGTACCATGTTGTGTGTGGAAGAGTGGTGAAGATAACGTGTTTACGCGTTTATGTTAAGGTTGGTCAACTATAAAGCTACCAAGTGAGCTAACAAAATTACTTATCACAAAATGAAACCCGATATAACCACCCCAATAGCAGTCTGACGAATATAAAAACATTAGAAGTCGACTTATTACATACACATAATAAGGCTTATCTCTTCAGAGTTCTTTTTTTAGCTCAAAATTTCGGGGCATTTTCCATCATCTCATCACGTAAATATCTACTAACCACCCCAGGTCAACAACCCCTGGGCGGTTGGTGTAGTGGTAACATATCTGCCTTCCAAGAAGTTGCAAGCAGGTGCCAGGGGTTCAATTCCCCTACCGCTCATTCTTTTTTCGCTCCTCTGTCTTTTTCTTGACATATTCATCGTATCCTACCTTTTTACTATCGTTGCTTAGTCATCTAGCACTCTTGGTGCTGCTGTTATCTCTCACCACTCAACTTTCACTCTGTTGTATCATATGTACTCCTACTCGATCACTCTACTCTTCCTGTTATACATTCATTCATACAAGACATTTATTACATTCAATCATACACAAATTTCCTTCTCTAGTACATGCCGTTGCTCTGGGTGATCATGAGCCGCTGGCCTCCACCAATGATGGGGGTCTCGCTCTCGGCAGCAGCGGCGGCAGCCTCCTTGGCCTTTCGCTCCTCGTTGTCCTTCTGGAGCGCATGCAGCAGAGAGGAGCTCTCCCGGGTGACGTTGATTCGGTAGGGCATGGTGTAGTCCTCCAGCTTGTGTCTCCAGGCAACCTCCTCCACGACGTCCTGTCGCAGCCAGTCGTAACAGGTGTACAGAGTGGCAACGTAGCACTCCTTGTTGCCGGTGCCGACAAAGTATCGCAGCAGCTCCTCGCACACGTCCTGCTTGCCCGACACGGCAGCAGTGTCGATGGCGTCCTTCCACAGCTTGTCCTGCTTGGACAGAGTGATGGACTTGGCAAACTTCTTGTTCTTCTTGTACAGATGGGCAGCAATCTGTCGGAAGAAGATGAGGTCGTGCTTCTCCAGTCGCTGGGCGAGATCGATGGCGTCGTACTTGTCGTAGGCATCGACAGCGTCCCGCAGGGTAACATGGTCCTCCTCCTCAATGAGAATGTTGTGGTAGGCGTTGTTGACGGCAGCCAGGTTCTGCTCAAGCACAGTCACCAGGAAGGACTTGATCATGGGCAGGTTATCGGACTTGTCAAACATTCGCACAACTCGAGACACATCGATTCGGGGAGCCAGCACGGAGAGCAGGTCGGTGACCAGCATGGGCACCTCCTTCATGTAGAAGTTGATGGCCTTGTAGTAAATCTCCAGGTTGGCAACCTTGACGATAATGTCCTTGAAGGAAGAGTGCTCAAAGGCGTCGGTGGATCGCTCCATGATGGCCAGAGCAGCGTTATCCCACTCATCGTAGTGGCAGTACAGGAAGACAAGCTCGGGCCACAGGTGAGCAGCCTCGCAGGCTCGGATCACCTTGGGGATGTTGACACGAGACCAGAAGAGCTTGAGGTGCTCCATCATCTGGCCAGGAGCGTACTTGGAGTACAGAATGGCCAGCTCGGTGAACATACCCATGTGGGCTCGCTCGAGACCAAGACCCTGCTCAAACAGAGAAATGAGCTCCTTGAAGTAGCCGTGGTACTCGTACTGGGTGACGAGATCCTGCAGCTCCTCGGCGTGCACAATCAGGTTGAGACCACAGATCTGGGCGAGTCGGAACTCCTTGTTGTCGATACAGGCCTGGTTGACCTGCTTCCACACCTTGACGGAGGAGGCCTTTCGAGCAGAGTCGACGGCTCCCTGGTAGTCTCCAAGGTAGACAAGCACAGTGGCAAGCTTGGCCCAGTTGGAGATGGAAGAGTACAGAATCTTGGAGGCGGCGTAGTTCTTCTCGGCGAACAGCTTGTCTCCAACAGACTCAACGTTGGCCACGTTGGGCGAGTCAAGCAGCTGCTGCATGGCTCGCAGGTTGTCGGTGGCAGCGTAAGAGAAAAGCAACTGAGAGTCGATAGCGGGCTCTCGAGAAATGTCTCGAGACATCTTCAGGAAATCAATCAGCTCCTCGTCCTTGCCGGCATGGCTAGCAATCTCAATGACCTGAGCAAAGTTGGAAGGATCCTTGGCCTTGATGTAAGACTTGATGGCATCACCAACTCGCAGACCGTCAATCTGAGCCTTACCAAGCAGAGAGTACACCTCGGGGGTGTCCACCTTCTCGGCGTAGTCGGAGGCTCGATCCAGAGACATGATGTGGTCGGTCAGGACGCTCATGACCTGGCCGTGCTTGTCGTGCTTCTTGTGAATCTCGTAGGCCTCCTCGTACAGCTCGTTGTCGATACAGATCTGAGCAATGTCGTCAGCGTCGTAGTGGTCGAGTCGCTCAATGTAGTTGCTGACTCGAGACTTGTCGGCCTTGACGGCAGTCAGAATCATCAGGTTCTGCAGGTTGGCGTTCTCGCTGAAAGGAGAGGGCTCGAGGATAATCTTCTCAAGCAGCTCAAGCAGCTCAGCGGGCAGATCAGCGGCCATGAAGGCCTTGACGGCGATGGAAACAGCCTCGGGAGAGTCGGACTCAGGGACGGCAGTGCCGACAACAGCGTCAACAAGCTGTCGCTTGTGCTCGTCTCCAGAGAGAACCTTGTTCCACAGACCCTCGTCCTGCTTGGCGAGCAGGTATCGAGCCTGCTGCTTGTACATGCTGTTCTCGTTGGTAATCTTGACGAGCTCGTCGTCCAGTCCACCCTTCTCGTAACAGATGAAAGCAAGGTAGGGGTCTCGCTTCTCACAGTACTTTCCGACAACCAGAGGGTTGTACTCGTTGTTCTCCTTCAGGAACTTTTCGGGGTTGTTGTTGCTGTCGATGTAAATCTTGGCAAGAGCGTCAAACAGAGCAGTGTCTCGAGAACCGCCGTTGAGAGTCTTCTCAAGGAAGGGCAGCAGCAGCTTGAGCTTGTTTCGCTTCTCAACCTCCTCGACAAGCTCAGACACAGGGACCTGGCCGACAACAGACATGAGCAGATCCTTGATGATGGACTCGTCACAGTCAACGTCGAGCAGGGCGCCAATGACCTTGGGGGTTCGGGCAGGGTTGACACGCTGCACGTACACCTCAATGAACTTGTACTGCTGGTTCTTGTACAGGTAGAGAACCAGATCGTGCACAAAGTCGTACTTGTCACAGACAATGATCAGAGGCAGCTGATCGGGCAGATGAGCATCCTTCATCAGGAAGTTCTTGACCTTCTCGGCATTGTAGTGGTTGTTCTCTCGCACAATTCGCTCAATCTCGTTGGTCTGGCCAATGGCAGCAGCAGAGGTAATGTACTTGAAGACAACATCGGGGTCCTCGCTCAGGTTGACAATGGACTGCAGGTAGTAGTAGAGACCCTCCTGGGAGTTGAACTCCTCAAACACCTTGATGAGGTTGAGAGAGCCCACCAGGTCGGAGTACTTGGTGGCAATCTGCACAACAACCTGCAGGTTCTGTCGAATGTTGAACTTGAGCATCTCCTTGAGGCACTCGAGAGTCTGGTCCACGGTGAGCTTGCCAAAGTAGGCAATCAGAGCATCGGGAGGGAAGTTCTCGGAGTGCACAACAACTCGCTTAATGTCCTTGAGGTCGTCGTAGTTCTCCAGAGCACGGTTCATCAGACCAGCCTTCTCACACAGAGAGGCGATTCGAGCACGGTCGTAGTGAGAGAACATATCGGAGCCCAGAATGGCATCGGCAACCTGGGGAGCGTTGATCAGGTTGACCTCCAGAAGTCGCGTCTGCAGGTTACCCTGCTCGGGGAGGTTCTGGTTCAGGGCGTCCAGCAGGAAGGCAGTGGCGGCCTGAATGTGGTTCTGGGACAGGAAAATGTCAGTCACCTTGTTGAGGTTGAGGTCCTCACCCTTCTTGACGAGCGAGGTAGCAAACTCGGCACCCTTGTCGGGGTTCACTCGCACGATGTTCTGGAGCAGAACAATGTAGTCGGGGGTGTATCCAACCTTCTCGCAGTAGGGCACAATGTTGTCGAACTCACCGAGCTCGGCAAAGGCGGCCACAACCTTGAGAGGCACGTTGGCTCGCACGTATACCTGCAGAGCGAGCTTGAGATCAAACTGTCGCACAATGTCTCCGAGCTCCTCACTGGACTCGAGCTTATCCTGCTGCAGCCACTTCTCAAACAGCTGCTTTCGGTCCTGCTGCAGCACGGGTCGGGCCAGCTCAATGGACTCAACCTTGTTCAAAGAACCCTTGTCGAGCAGAGTGGAGAAGTACTGCAGAATGGGCGAGATACCTCCGGGAGGTGCCTGCACGTTTTTGAGCTTCTGAATAGTAGCGGGGGTTCGCAGTCGTCCACCAGGGGAAGAAGCGGCCACCTTGGCGGCGTTGGCGTAGTCGCCCTGGTTGAGCAGCTGGGAGAACTGCTGCTCGTACAGGTCGTCGGCACCGGGCAGACCTCCTCGGGAGGCCACGGCCAGTGCAACACCAGCATTTCCGAGACTGCTCAGAATGTACTGAACAACCTTCTGCTCGTTGAGCTCGACGGAAAGCACCTGGCCCTTTCGGTTGATGCACAGCACACCCTTCTTCTGGTAACTTGCGGCGGTGAAGACAGACTCGCTAGAGATTCGGTTCATATAGATGCACAGACCCTGCTCCAGGTCGTAGACGTGGACGAAACCGTACTTGGTCACCACGTAGACAACGCCGTACTTCTCAGCGGCGAACACAGCCACGGGGAAATCGTTGGCGGCCTCGGGAGGGAAGAAGATATCCACCTGCTTCTTCTGGTAGACGGGGTTCTCGTCCTTGTGGTCAATCTCAACGGCGTGCAGCTTGCCCCGGTTGGCAAAGACAAACAGATCCGATGGGCTGGCTCCGTCCTGCAGCTGCAGCTTTGTGAAGGCGGCGGCATGGCCCTCAATGGCCTGCGACACGTTTCGGTCCTTGCTGTAGAGCTGGATCTGGCCGGCGATTCGGCCGTCCCGCTGGGTGATACCAACCAGAGCACTCCAGCTGCCGTTGGAGATGTAGTTGATCACCTGGCAGTCGTTGAGCGAGTGGTGTCGGTCAGTGAGCTTGACGGGGTCTGTGGTGCCGACCTTCCAGTGCAGAATTTCTGTCTCGGTGATGATTCCAATGGTCTCCTTGTCGACCCAAGTCCAGAAGACAACGGGGACCGAGAGCTGACTGCTGCCCAGTCGCTGCTTGGTCTCGAGGTTGAACGCCTGGAGGGCGCCCTCCTTGGATCGCACGGCAATCACAAAGTCGGTGGGGTGCATGATTGCCGAGTCGGCGGAGATGTTTCGTCGCACGACATTGTTGTTGTTGTGAAGATCGATGATTGCCACGGTGTTGCCGGTGTTGGCTGTTTCCCGAACGCTGAGTTAGTACAGTCACAAGGGCGAGTTGATCCATCCTCCAAATAGACACAATCAGGCACAATCCAAGACGTCAACAAGAACACAGACAAATTGAACCCTCGCCGGTTCCTAATCACTACCTCTGGTCACAATGACATTGACGCATCACCCGTGTCGTCCCCACACAACCTGCATCAGTGCATCCTGGTCCATTTCATCATTGATCTGTTGATTGCGACTTGTATGGGTATCCATCGCGGTTCCAGTCGCTGTCTGTGTCCCATTCCTGTCCTTCCTTTATCCCAATATCGTGTCTGTGTCCTATCTCCGTTTGTGTCCCTCACTCTGTGTCTGTGTAATAACCACCGCCATACTCACCAAACAAAACGATCACTCTGCAAAGTACATGTGTTGAAACCAATGGAGGCTTCAGGAACCCCCAGCGATTGAAGCTGGAGATGCTCCTGAAACGTAATGGGCAAATCCTGTGACATGTTGAGGATGGTGGAAGAGAGAAAGAGTTGGGAGCACACTATGTATACAGTTAGGCAACCTTGATGATGTGTCCTAAATGGCGCACTACATGGGACTTGTCTGGGGGGTGGTTTGGGTGTGTAAAATGGGGGTTGGGGGTGCTAGAGTCTTAACCCTGGTAGAATCCGACGTATTACACGAAATTGGCTGTTTATCGGCTCTCAGATTTTCATATCCTAGCCCTACTCCGTTGTGGTTGGCTGGTCCAACGTTTCCAAGGTTAGGGTTGTGCACCGTCGACGGGATGACCGACCGCAGACACGCGCGGGGGTTAGGGTTTCCCAGCCAAGGGCACTGCCATGTAATGAAAACCACGAGGTGGCAATTTAAATGGCGAATTTAAGGGTGATTATTAAGGTGGATATTAACGTGAAAAGGGGACGATCGAGGGAAATTACGAGGCAGAGATAAATGACAGTAAATTATAAAAAACCAGGTAAAATCAGAAAAAAACAGGGAAACAAAACTGCTTCATCTCTACACTCCTCCCACACGACACCCACCGAATTATCTAAACAATCTCATGCTGCCACGTTGTGTCTCTTGTCTTGGCGTTCTTATCTTATTTAGCAAGTGGAGAGAAATGCGATGATTCTGGTAAGAGTAATTGAGTGGGAAAGGGCTTGAAAAGTGGCATTGAGAAAGCTGAGTAAGGGCAGGTATCACCGCCGGCCTCCCCTAACCCCCAAGCGTTGCTAAGCCACACTACGGGTTAGGGCCGTTTGATTGCCATCTGAAATTTCAGAGGGGGAGGAGAAAGTGGAGAATGGGGAAATAAAAACAAATGAAATAAAAATGTGCTAAAATGACTAAAAAACGGGATTAATCGTATTTCAGGAACTTTCACATTTACGTCAAATCAATTGAGTTAAATCTGCAGCTTTTTGACAGTTTCATATCTTGTCAGTGGAGTATTCTCGAAGATCTATTTTTAACTCGGAGTTAAGTCCTCGGAGTTAATAGTCTTCGGAGAGATGAGGGGTGATATTGGATAGGTGGGAGATATATGGGGAGAAGTGGTATCAGCATGACGGGTAAGCTGAGGGGAATCTAACAGTAGATCTTTTGTATCTTTCTGATCTCTGTGGGATATATGAGGTGGTACGTGGTATATAGAGCTATCAGGAAGGAAAAGAAGAAAAATAGCTGTGGTAATTGTAGTCGTTGAGAACTTCTTCTGCAATACACCGATCGCTTGGACTCAGGAGATTGTAATGATCGACTTCTTGCTGTGAAGGTATTCCTGTAAGAAGTTCTGGATAAGTTTCCCAACATTCACTGTTGAGATACCTCGAATTCCGGACTTGGGAAGATGAAGAAGATGATAAGTCTTTGCGGATTACGAATTCGAAGAGTGAAGATACATGATGACTCATTTCTCTTCTTACCCAGCGTATAATCAACTAGTTATGAATGGGTATGGTAGAAGTTAGGTGTGCAGCTACCACCACAAGCAGAGAGTAACACGAGATGTGGAGAGAAATAAGTGGTGCCATTGTAGTCGGAGCAGTCTTCCGAGCCTCTTGGTTTATCACTCATTACTCTGGGACAGTTATCGAGAAAGATATGTTGTTTTGGGACATGCAATCAGGAGTTGCAACTAGATAAAACATCGTGAGAACCTCATAATAGAACACTTGTTGATACGAGGAGTTGACATGGCTGATACTTGCTACGTCATACCACCAGTGGATAACTTTTCATATCTTCAATCATTATTACTTCTCTTCTAAAGACACATATCTCCACAGTAATTACGTTAGATCAATACATATGGTATAACTGCTGCCTCACATGGTTGCGGACTCCGACAACCGTCTCCATAGACGACTCTTGGCTCTTCCTTGGCTCTTGCAGCAGCTCGTAGCGCCTCCACCCCGTCTTCGCTTATAGTAGTGTGCATCTACAAGTGCATCAACAAGCGACAACGCTCACTTTTTCAGGTGAGACGTTCAGTAGACTAGAGACACGTGATTGCGGCTGGCCCAGTGCCTTGACAGATCTCTATTCATCTGTTTCATAATCTGCTTTCTTACTTTACTTGTTCTACTGCTTCTCGTCTCCACACTCAATGAGTCTAGACTTATCCGCATTACGTGTTATCAGATTGATCTAAGCACTACTGATTTTTAGACGTGTAGGGGGTAGTGGTTGGCATTTTCGAAGTCTGGGAACTTCACATACTTCTTCCTACCCTTCTACACACCTCCTCTACACCAAAATACTCTCTTGATCTCCTCACGCTCTGCACTTTTATAATCTATCGTCTTTGTCTGTCTGTTGTTGTCCGTGGAGACGAACAGTTCAATCTATAGTTTGTTTAGCTCCTCTCACTGGTATGGCTGCTGAGACTAGTGCTGTGCTAAGAGTGCTAAGTCTGCCAAGGCAGCTTGATTGGGATATGAGGAGAGCCATGGAGGCATCGGGAGAAATACTATGAGAAAAAAGCGATATCTCTGATCGATTAACGTAAGTATTTTTTTTTCAGCTCTCCGTTTTACTTGATGTTTCTTTTCGAACTTACAGCAGCTATAGATGCCATATTTTTCGTCTAATTTGGGGTAACATTGTCTATTTTCTTTCGCCCAATTCAGCGATAGGTACAAACTCACCAACTACCAAAACTCCACTCACTAGCTCATGATCGATTAGACAAGACAAAGCGGCCTCCGACAAACAGAATTTATTCATTATTACAAGTATTAGTCATTAAGTGTCATTATTAGTGGGGTTTAGACGGCGTGGACGGCCTTTTCGTCAACCACTCGATCGTCAACCTGTTTCTTCTCTTCAGAAGATCTTCCAGCTGATTTTTCTTCGAAAGAGTTGGTAACAACCACTCCGTGCTCGTCAGTAGATCCCTCGTCCATCTTGAGATGTTCAGAGGCTTCCTTGATTCTCTGGGCAGTGTTCAAGTTGATATCGGCGTTGGTAAGAGCCAGACAGAACATGATAGCACAGAGCACAAAGGGTCCAAGAAGAAGAGATCGCATGACAGTGTTCAGAGAAGCACCGATAGCCTGTCGTTCAGGAGTTCCGACCTTGTATCTCAAACCAGCGTAGATGGATCCAAAAATAGTGTGGATTTCCTGTTCAGAAAAAAGTCCAGTTTGTCTGAGAATCTGAGGGAAATGGTTTCTGTAAACAGCAGCAGAAATGACGTTACCCAGAATAGTTCCTGAGGAAGTGAAAAAGTAGTAGATGGTGATGGCAGCAGCTGAGTCAGACTGTTTGCAC
The DNA here is from genome assembly GCA_900519025.1 of Yarrowia porcina. Lineage (NCBI taxonomy): Eukaryota > Fungi > Ascomycota > Dipodascomycetes > Dipodascales > Yarrowia > Yarrowia porcina. Next base: position 904,590 of record ULGT01000012.1, read on the forward strand.
ACAACCTGAATATAAACCATGACGGGAATAACCAAAAGACCTGCTCCCACACCTTCAAAGACCTGGGCGAGAATCATGGTGCTCAGAGGCTTCTCAGGACGTCGGAATTCGTAAGTCAGACCCATTCCAATGAAGTACAGAATAGTTCCCCAGGTCAAAACAGACTTGAGCTTGGCTCTCCATCTCATCAGAGGAGAAAAGACAAGAGTGGTACCTGTAAGAGCAACAAACATGGCCATATGAATGTTGGTAGCTCGAGCCTGAGGAAGTCCCTTTGCCAAAAGAAGCCAGGTCTGGAAGTAAGGGTGGTAGATGGCAAAGGCCATGTTGTAGAGAAGAATGATGAAGCCAGGAACAGTGACAAATCTCTTGGCCATGAGCTTGTACTTGAGGAAGGGGTGTTTAGTGAAGAAAAACTCCCAGAGAGGAAAGACAATGTACAGCAAGAAAGTACCGACAGTCAGCATGGCAATGTTCTCGGGCAGCTTCCAGTTATCGGTACCAGTACAGAAAGAAATGGGTACAAAGAAGAGAATGAGTCCTGCACAGAGGAAACACAGACCGGGCAGATCCATTCGAATAATACCCACCAGAGTGTTTTGGAACCAGGATCGGTTGGGATCTCCTCTTCTGATTCGAAGACCCATTCTGTAAGCCTTGATTCGGAAGTACAGAAGAGTGAACAGGAAAGGAAGAGAGCAGCCAGGAACAATGATACACCACATTCCCATTCCCCACTGCCAAGTCGAGTTTTTGAGCACAGCAGCAACCATGGGACCTGAAACCCAGGGAGTGAACAAGTTGGCACCAAGAGTAATGGTCTGGAAAAATGTTCGATCTCGAAGAGAAACGGTATCAGCAGCGAAAATCTCGTACATCATCTGAATACCGATATCTCCAATTGAGAAGAAGGCCAGAGCAGCAAAGTAGGTGACAATGTTGTGGGTACCCATGTAAAGACCTGAACCAACAGCCAAACAAATAACAGAGATGGTCATGGCTTCGAAACGACCAAAGTTATCGGCCAACTTACCACACAGAGCTCGGGCAATCAGGAAAATACAAGACTGCACAATCTGAACGGAAGCCAAAGCACCCATTTGAGAGAACTCAGAGGAGGCATAGACAATGTAAGAAGAGAAAGAAGAAGCCATGATAGTAGAAGCCAGAGACATGAAGAGCAAAAAGCACCAGGCCATAATCAGCTGGTTTCGACTCCACACTTTTCGCACGATTTCAGAATGAGTCAATTGAAGATCTTCAACTTCATCGTTAGGATCAAACGTCTCAGTAGCAGAGTTGTAGTCGTACTCTGGCGAAAAGAAAAAGGTCATAATGGATCTGGTCTTGGGCGACATGGATCCAAAGAACTTTTCGGCTTGTCTATCCTTGAAGTCAAAGATATACTTGGCCTTTTGGTCCAGCCGGTCGAGCTGTTCCTTGTTCTTTTCTTTGAAGTTTTGGAGAGTCATGGAGGCGATTGGAGAGACAGGAGATGTTCTCAGCGACTTTTCATGTCTTTATATATCACATTTCCTCTCATTCTTGTTTTCAGTCACTCTCCCCAACTGCATTAGGATGCGTTAGAACAGTTTCAAGCGCTGACTTAGCCCCACAGGGGATATAGGGTGTATAGTGTGAGTTTAAACATGTACTTTGTATTGATCATCGTGATCTGAATCATTTATATCGTGTATGATCTTTGACCAAGAACGTTTCACTCACACACTCACACGCTCATACAACACCCACGACCGCTCCTTCTCGCGCTGACTAATCAAGTTAATCAAATCAATCGCCAAGAATGCCATGTCTCCGTCTGCAAACAAAGCCTCCTTGTCATAACTGCCGTCTTAAGTCCATGGCGTTATTCGACTTGGCAAGACAGAGTTTGTCCAAACGGACGATAATCGGAGCCGCAGAAGAGGTTCTAAAAAAATGGGAAAAAATAGTTGGAAAATTCGGGGAAAACATTTTCGTTCATTTTCCCTACCCCCCTCCTTACAACTTAGCGTCTTGGCGTTATCTGATTTTTTTGGGCCCCTTTTTAGCCCTCTTTTTGCTCTGCAACGCACTCACGCCTCACACGGCTCAACCTGCACTTTCAAAGACGGCAGTAAAAGTTCCATCTATGATAAAAAAAAGTTGGCGGACTTAAACTGTACCAGCGAAGAGATTATGCTGATTTGAAGATTTGATGTGATTTGATTGATCTTCCATAGGTCTTTTTCTTTGTCACATTTTTTTTTCTGGTCGCCTACCGTGGCCTAGATTTGCGAGATTAAAAGATGCCGATTTTCTGCCGGTTTAGCACGAAAAAAAGATTGATGCGATTGATTACAGGATCAGATTAAAATCAATCTAGACCAGTGCCGAGTCAGTGCAGGGAGAAAGTGCATAGCGGAATTGGGGGAAATTTCTCTTTGAAGAATCTCATCTTTGATCAGTTCTCTTTGGTACCATTTTTTTTGGGCCACCAAAATAGGAAGGTGGGCCAGTTGTCTCACTGGTACAACGGGCGGGATGGATAGTACCCGTGCTGCTATCTACGCTGACTTGATACTAGTTCTCTTGGCTATACACAGTCTACTCTCTCAGGGCTTGGCAGTCTAACATACAAGTAGAGTTGAGTGTTGAGTAGTGCTAAGATGGTGCAGTAGGAAGGGAACGAATACGATGTGGCCATGAGGTTGGGGAGAAGTGATCTATTTGATCTGATCTGATCTTGTGTGTTGGATGTGGTACTTTTCGTGTACTCTGTCATGATTAGTCAGAGTATCAATGTAAGTGTTTTATAACAATGTAGTATATACGTTACTAGTAGATGTATGTGGAGTTGTGTGGGCTTCTGATAGTTGCTTTTGGCAGCTTATATGAGTATGAGGCTCGCTTTGCAGCTCGAGATGTAATACAGCAGATGGTCTATGTTACTGGAGTGGTTGTTTCCATAGCTGTGTTGCATTAGGATGAGGAAATCATGTAGGTGAATGCTTGATATTATTACCTTGGTGACTGAGGCAGTCTGTGAGATAATGTCAGCTTTTTATGAGTTTTGGAGTGATTTTTCATACACACTTTAGTATGGAGAACAGGACTAAGGACTAAACAGTACTGTAGCAGAAAGAGGAGTTGAAAGAGAGAAGAAACCCTTCAGAGCCATTTTACTGCTAGAGCTCAAGTGCCAACTTTTTGAATATCCGTGATTCATCTTTCTCTCGATGTAATTACTCATGTTTCAATCTTCCAAATAAGTCGTAATGAAATGTGTAGTGGTCTAGAATCGTATGTTTTTCTAAAACTATAGCGAGAAGAAGTGAAACTAGACCATCGGATTGGGAAAGCTGTGGAAAGCAGCTTGATAATCATTCTCAGATCTTTCTCTCGTCTGGAAGGTGAGTTATGCTCTCAAGTATAGGAAGAGAGGGAGATTATTTAGGTGCATCTCAGCCTGCAGATGTCAAAGAGTCGGTCATCAAACTCTCACTCGCTTATAATATCTATCCATCAGCTCTTGTAGCTGCCCTGCTGTTTTTCAACACTTCTATCGCCTTACACTTCTCTGGATAATTTCTGGTTATGCATTACTTGAAGTATACTTAGACATTACCGGTACTTGAGAAATGAATCCTGATGGGTGTTGTCCATATCGCAGTTCCAATGTACTTGGACATAATTGGGGGTATTAGTACGCTTCTCTAGTTTTGTTACTAGTGAGTTTTCGACAAATCAGAGCAGTTGTAAGAGTGGCTTTTCTACGATACACATCTACTATACTTTCAACGACTACCTCCTCCTGTTTTTATAATTGTTTTAAGAGTTAAGAATTACATCACCTCACTGGTTACATTTTAATACCAGAAGCTTCACACAGTCTTCGGAACATTCCACCCTCTTCCTTGAACAATTCCTGAGGGGGACCGTACTGCAGCATCTCTCCATCTTCCAGAACCAGAATTCTATCATAGTTGACAATGGTTCTCAGTCGATGAGCAATACACAGAATAGTGCAGTGACTAAACTCCTGGGCAATAGTTCTCTGGACAAGAGCGTCAGTCTGGTAATCGACATTAGAAGTAGCTTCATCCAGAACCAGAATCTGGGAGTTTCGAAGAAGAGCACGTGCAAGAGTAAGAAGCTGTCTTTCTCCCAAAGAAAAGTTGGTTCCATCAGAATCCACCTTTGTATCCAGAGCAACAGTAAGACCAGATCTCTGCAAACAAGACCACATTTCAGCATCAGTGTGCTCTCCAAGGGGGTCTAAATTACTTCTGACAGTTCCAGAAAACAAAACACTCTCCTGAGGAATGATGGAGAGTCCCTTTCTGAGCTGTTCAAGACTCATGGAAGCAATGTCAACACCGTCGATAGAAATCTTTCCAGTTTCCAATTCCACAATTCGAAATAGGGACTGCAAAATGGTACTTTTTCCAGCTCCTGTTCGTCCACAGATTCCGATTTTATGTCCAGGTTCAAAAGTGACTGTGAGGTTCTTGAGCACCAAGTTCAGCTCAGGTCGGTACTTTAGAGAAACATCTTCAAACTCGATTTTTCCAACTGGAGCAGAAGGAACTGCAGAAACTGTCTTACTGGATCCCTCAGCTGTGATTGTATGGTAGTGTAGGATTCGTTCAGCAGCATTCATACAGTTTTCCAGTTCAGAAAAGCCCTGGGCCATCATGGACAAGTTTTCAGGAATAGAAGCAGCCTGGGAAACAATAAGACCCATGTTTGAAGGAGTGAGATGGAAAACACCAGCAGCACAGAGAATAGTGCAGATGAGAACCACCAGGGAGCCCATAGCGTCCAAACGAAGAGACAACCATCGCTGATTAGCTGCCACAATGAAATAAGCCGAGTTCATGATATCCAGAGTTCCATGAAGACGAGAAACGGTCTTGGATTGAGCTCCATACATGACAATAACAGGCATACCGGTGATGGATTCAGAAAAGACAGAAAGCATACCTGATCGTTCAATAGAGTCGATTCGTTTGACTTCTCGGGCAGTCTGACGGTAATAAGAAAGACAGACAACAAAGACGATGATGATGGGTGCAAGAACCAAGGCAGTGTATGGAACAAAGACAATAGTCATGGCAAAAGAGCCAACAAACTCAGTCAAAGAAAAGAACAACATTCGGTACCGCATACTAACCTCGTTATCAAGAGAGTCGGTATCTCTGGTGAATCGGTTGAGAATTCGACCCATAGGAGTAGTATCAAAGAAAGCGACAGGGGCTCTAATGATTGTTTCAATGGCAAGATTGTGCATGTTCTCAATAGATCGAGTTCCCTGGACTTGAGAAGCCATGACAAAACACGTGATCAAAAGCAACAAAACCATACCAATCATGATATAGATACCCATGTAAAAGCCCTTGGAACGTAGGAATTTGTCAGCTGTCCAGAAAGATAACCAAACTGAAGCAAAGATGGTCAGGAAGGCCACAAGAAGCATCAGAAAGGCACAAAGAACAATCAGAGCGATACTCAGAGCCTTGTTCTTGTTACTGAACAACAGGTACCTCTTGTAGACTCCAAAACCAACCGAATCACGTACTCGTTCCTCCTCAGCCATCATGTTAGCTGCCATAGAAGACTCCATGGACACTCTAGAAGTTCGTTTGGCGACAGGATCAAACTCCACCTTTTCAGGGACCTCCACAGGCTCATCTTTAGGCTCTTCAGGCTCCATTTCAATCTCAGCTCGAACAACACCTGCTTCAATAAGAGCTTTAAACTGAGGAAGACGATCAGACAGCTCTTGAACAGTTCCCTGATGGATTTTGGCATGATTATCGTAGGATTGAGCGTCAGGCTTCTCCATGTAGATCACGTGATCTGCTCTTTCCACAATACCCACCTGATGAGTAGCCAGTACTCGAGTTGACTCCTTGAGGTATCCGTCAATACACTGTTCAATCATAGCTTGACCAACTCTAGCATCCACAGCAGAAAGAACATCATCCATAATGAGAATATCTGGTTTTCCGTAGACTGCACGTGCCAGATTGATTCTAGCCTTTTGACCGCCAGAAACAGTGATTCCTCGTTCTCCAATCATGGTTTTATCTCCATGTTCCATGTTATCCAGATCAGAAGCAAGTTGACACACTTCGAGCACGTGACGGTACTTTTGCTCATCGAATTCTCGTCCAAAAACGATGTTATCCTTGATAGACGAGTTCTGGATCCATGGTTCAAGACATCCAATCCAGTTGGACGAGTTGAAAGAGACAGAACCGTCAGTCATAAGCATGAGATTGGTGAGGGCAGAAAGAAGAGAGGTTTTACCTGATCCAATAGATCCAACGACAACTGTGAGTGAACCAGGTTTCAATGAAAGATTCAGGTTGTTCAGAGAAAGAGAAATGTCCGTTTCAGGCTCGTCATCTGAAGATAAGATATCGTTTGACTCGAAGAAGGAGAATTTGGACGAAATGGACGACTTTCGAGAAGATTTGACGGATGATTTTCCCGAAAGAACTGATTTGGCTGATCGTAGAGTCTTGACAGATTTGATAGACCGAGTCTCTGCTTTCTCGCCCTTCTCAGTAACGGTTGTATCCTTTGGTTCAAACTCCATAGGTTCATCAATGGGCCATTCAAAGCATCCATCTTGAACAAGAATGCCATCTTCCTGTTCAGGGTCAATAACAACGTTAGATGCGCCTTCTTCAGCGTGGAGAAACTCGTGGATTCGTCGAAGAGACATTCGCGCATCTCCCACATACTGCATAGCCATAGGAAGCTGGATAAGAGCAGGCAAGAGGAGATTGAACAAGGTCAGAGAAGAGAAAATCTTGGCAGGATCGGTTTCGTTACCGATACTCGAGTAAGTGATGAAAGATAGAGCTCCAGCGATAGTAGGCAGACTCTCAAACATTCCAAAAGTGATACCTCGAATAGAACCCATACGAATGTATCCGTTAGCCTCTTCTCTTCGGGCTGCCTGAATCTTTTCAAGAGTAGGAATCTCCCAGCCGTAGTACTTGATGATTCGAATGTTCTGAAGAGCGTCTCTAATCAGAGTGACTCGTTTATCGGTCCATTTCATGATTCGTCGACGCATGTTCATAGTCCATTTTGTAATGTAGGCAACAGACACAATGAACAACAGCATAGTAGCAATACCGACAAGAGCTGACTCATGGAGATTGACACAGAGCACAGCAATGGAACAGGAGACAGTGATGGGGAAGGCAGTGATTTGGTGGACGAACTGGCACGCAAAATCCACTCGGTGAGCATCGAGAGCAGCAAGATTAGTAATCTTTCCTGGAGGATGGATTTTTCGAGAAGAAATACTGAGCTTTGTAGACTTTTTGAAAATCGTTCCAATGAGAGCTGCTCGAGACTTTGCTCCAACCATTTGAGCTGCGTAAAAAGAGTGATTGAAAAAGAAGGTCACTCCAACTGCCAAAAGAAACATTCCGATAGAAGATCCAATACCGGTGCCCATGGGATAGTTTCTGTCGTAGAATCGTCGTTCAATATAGGTGATCAACTCCTTGGAAACAAGAGCACTGGCTACAGCACACAGTTCTCGGAAAATAGTCATCAGGGCAGAAAACCAAAACTGCCAGAAAAACGTGTCGTTCAGGGCATAAGCAAGAGGCTCACTGGACTTGTTGAGCGCAGAAATGGCCTGCTGACGTAAGTGGTCATCGTGGTGGTCAACAACATCAACCTCATTGGACTCATAGTGAATTCCAGGGTAAATGGAGGTCTTGGTGTGGGCGGGTTTTTTCGCTTTTTTCAACTTGGCGATTTTCCGCTCCAGAATCTGGTTGTACCGGAACTCAAGGCGCTCTTCTAGCTTGGCTTGGAGACGAGCAGCCTGTTGATTGTCGGCAACAGTCCAGAGATCATTTTTTTCAATGTTTCGGAGGTAACCGGTCTGTGTTAGCGGGAGTGAGGGAGGGAGCGAGAGAGGGAGCGAGAGGCCGTAGGTCTCGAGCGGACAACAGCAAATGTGGCTGAATGTCTCGAACACTTCACAGTGGAATAAATATCCAACTGTCCAACAAAAAAAAAAAAAAAAAAAAAAAAAAAAAAAAAAAAAAAAAAAAAAAAAAAAAAAAAAAAAAAAAAAAAAAAAAAAAAAAAAAAAAAAAAAAAAAAAAAAAAAAAAAAAAAAAAAAAAAAAAAAAAAAAAAAAAAAAAAAAAAAAAAAAAAAAAAAAAAAAAAAAAAAAAAAAAAAAAAAAAAAAAAAAAAAAAAAAAAAAAAAAAAAAAAAAAAAAAAAAAAAAAAAAAAAAAAAAAAAAAAAAAAAAAAAAAAAAAAAAAAAAAAAAAAAAAAAAAAAAAAAAAAAAAAAAAAAAAAAAAAAAAAAAAAAAAAAAAAAAAAAAAAAAAAAAAAAAAAAAAAAAAAAAAAAAAAAAAAAAAAAAAAAAAAAAAAAAAAAAAAAAAAAAAAAAAAAAAAAAAAAAAAAAAAAAAAAAAAAAAAAAAAAAAAAAAAAAAAAAAAAAAAAAAAAAAAAAAAAAAAAAAAAAAAAAAAAAAAAAAAAAAAAAAAAAAAAAAAAAAAAAAAAAAAAAAAAAAAAAAAAAAAAAAAAAAAAAAAAAAAAAAAAAAAAAAAAAAAAAAAAAAAAAAAAAAAAAAAAAAAAAAAAAAAAAAAAAAAAAAAAAAAAAAAAAAAAAAAAAAAAAAAAAAAAAAAAAAAAAAAAAAAAAAAAAAAAAAAAAAAAAAAAACAGAAAAATCAGAACGCATCCGACAATATCAACCAGGACAACACAGGTCTAGACAGAGACTGTGCGTCGCCATCTAAGACAGATTGACGCGTTATCGATGAGCTTGTGTGGGGTTGAGTGTGATGTGTAGAGCTTAAGAGTTTTCATGAATTAACCTTGATTTAATTGAGATTTTAGAGATCTAAGAATAATTCAGATAAAATAAAAAAATCCTGAAATTCATAGTAAATCACTGAAATTCAAATAATCCTCTAGATATTCAGATAAAATCAGTCTAAAGTCATGAATCGAAACATGTCTCACAGCCTCACATTTTTGCCACATTTGCCACCCACTACAGCCCACCTGTATGTTCCTGCGTTGATCATGTCGGAGTCCGAAGTTTGAATTGGGCAGAAATGTGTGGGAAAAATAGAAAAATTCAACAACGAGCATTTTACAGCCGCATCTCCTTGTTTCTACGTTTGTGTTCGTTTCTGTTTATTCGGTAGCCGTTCACTCATAGTCCTTCCTAGTACTCACCTTAAGAAGAGGACTCAACCATGTCCAAGTAGCTCTGGAAAACCAATTGGCCTGGTGCTCGGCACTGGGCTGTTTCTCAGAGGGGATTTCGGGGACTTTGCTAAAGGGTGCAAGCCAGTGGATGTTTTTCATTCGATGACGCGGATAAAGAAGGCGAAAAAGAGGGCGCCCACCGCTCTATATATACTCGGACTAGTGCGGATAGTAGAGTTGGAGTAGAGTTGGGGTAGAGTTGGGGTAGAGTTAGGTGGCTGAGGTTATGCTATAGGTGGGAGACAGGAGAGAGATCAGATAAAAGAAGATAAGGAAGAGAACAAGAGATTTAAAGGAAATATTGATAGTACTCTTTTTGATCACGTGATGGCTTTTCTCCCACTTTTTCTGCCACTTTTTTCCACTTTTTCTCACTCTCCCTACCGCACGGCGCCTAGCTCTTTTGACACAATACGAGAACGGAGGGCTTGGCAGGTGGAGAAGTGGAGAAGCCAAGCGTCACGTGACGTGTGGAAAAACATGTGGAAAAATATCTGGTGAGAATAATATACAAATTGTGTCAATTGAGGGCGCAATTGGGGACTTCTGAAGTTCTGTCTCCTTCTCTATCTTAGTTCCGGTATCTACCTTGTCTGTGTTAAAGTCGATAAAAGAGACTTATGAAAGTTAGAAGGGAATAGGACTGAGTCAGTGTAGGAGAGGTGTCAAACCAGAGAAACGCCATTTTTCAGTTGCAAAAAAAAGCCCTTACTGTGCTGCCAATTGTGCATACAGTCCTTGTACTCTGCTTGAACTGCGCCACTTCTAGCAGGGCTTTTAGTCCGATAGCCGTAGCTCTCTTTATGTGAGAGGCTTGGTGGCAACTCGTATAGATTGCTATCCAACCGACAAAAGAAGGAATTTGTAAGAAAGACAAGACAGGACAAGGTGCCAAGAGGATCGTACGGAACGACTGGCAGGTATCATACCACGTGAATCACGTCAATACTACCACCACAGGCACAATAAATTGACACCTCAAAGCCGCTATATGCATAATGCTGACCTTGTCTGCCACCAAGGTACACGCCGTACGACTTTAGCACGTGGGACGTGAGTATGGAGTCTAGACCGTGGGGCTGCAAAGGAGGCAAAAGGCCATTTCGGACACCGATATATGGGGAAGACAAAGGCTGTTTGAGATTGAAGTTTGATAAGGAGAGAGATAATGGGGAAAAAATAAAAAATATTTTTTAGTCAGATTGATTACTCATCGAATATGGTGGTGTCAGGGACGAAAATGCCATTTTATATTACCCTACTTCCCTCCTATTATCCCTGTCTTTTATGTTTCTTAGCTCTCAGCTTCCTCGTTTAACTCCCATTTAAACACGCATACAAACTGCATGCAAAAGCCCTACACTAAACTGAATTCCACACGAAGAAGATCGTGGAAGAGATCTGATCATGGAATAGATCTGATAAGTTCTAAAGTGGGATCAAATAGGAGGGGAACTTCAGAACACCAAGATGACTAAGCGATTTATATCATATTTACATTCTAACTCCAAGTATTTTACAAAGTAAAAGAACTACCTTTAGTAGAGTGCTGATCCGTTTTCATTTCGGAACTCGACTACCATTTCCGCTCCCTGACTAGCGCCCTTGCAGCCATAGTAACACACCTACCTCGCTTCTGACTGCCTAGACACGCCAAGAAGCTGTTGAAAGATAGACTGCCAAGAAGAATGGCCAAGAGACGAAAATGAGATAGGTTAACGAGAAGAAATGGTGGAATGACAAGTTTGAGAGCTGTACCTTGATGGTTGGCTTTGTGACAGAGGACTGGGGTATTTTTTGTCTTTTTTTTTAATTTTTTTCTGTTATTTTTGTGAATTATAGGTCTTTATCTCAAGTACTTTGTGTCCACCTCCTACAAGCAGCTCTCTTAATGTTTTGATAATCAACCCTGTCGATTAGAGTAACTGTAGTTTCTACAGTTTTCACACCTTGAAAAAAGCGCATACTACCTCTTTCAAGTGATATTCTTCTTATTTGTACTGTTATTCTACTTTCCGACTTCTTCAGTGTAGACATTCAGGATCAAAAGAATATTCCTAAGAGAAACACTTCCCCCAGAAAAAGAACGTTATCCCCTGAACGTGCTCCATGGTCATCTCTTCAAAATTGAAGTGTCAATCTATCTCCCACTCTACTTCGGGACTCAGAAGACATTGACTTGATTATCATCAAGATCCATTACATCTATATAACTGCCGGTAACTAATCACCCATTTGTTTGCGCTCAACGAATCTTTCCATTCACAATCAATCTCGATGCTCAATGGGCGTTTTCGGTAACTTATCATATCGTGATCAAATCGATAGATTATCGGATGACCTTTCTCTTAGTCAGCTGCTGCTTAACATTTCGGGATAAGACCTACAGTAAATGGCACCACCCATCACAGGGATATCTAACTACCGGTAGTCGTATTTTGTATCTTCATTGTCTATCTACCGACATCTCTTCTATTCAGAGTACCGGTACCGGTACCGTACCTCACCTATTTAAACCCCTCAGGGTCAAACTCCACCATCAAATCGGTAAACTCTTTTCCACCCTCAACCCAGCCCTTGATGCCGCCTTGGAGCACATAAACCTCAATCTCCTTCTCTCCAGCCTTTTGTAGACTATCGTAAAACCATCCAGCGACTTTGACAGCTCGTTGTCGAGACGACCAGCAGTGAACAACAATCTTGGTCTTTCCTCCAGCCTTCAAAAGTCGCCAGACGTCGTCCACAGAGTCCCGAATTCCAGTGTAATGGAATCCCAGCGCTCCCTGGATCTTTCCTCCCACAAAATCATGTTTTCTCAGGTCGATAATCTGAGTCTTGTTGTCTTTCAGAAGCCACTCTCGCACCTCTTCCTTGGTAGCCTGAGGAGCGGTTCCTTCAGGGTCAGGGTACTTGGCAAGCCATGCTGCAACTTCCGGGTTGGCCATTGTGAGTGAAATAAAGTGGTGATGTGGTTTTTTGACAGAAGAGCTGGTATATATATTTTCATGACTAACGGTAGCCAAGCCACTGCACTAGCATGCATGTGTATGCATGGTGGAGAAAACCAGTAACGAGGAAATAGGGGGGGAAATGTGAGATGTAGGCGAGTCACGTGGTTCTATCGAGTACTTACGTGACTAGGACCCTTTGAAACCCCCCTTTTCCCCCTCAATTCCACCTACTTCCTCAGTTCTACCTCTCTTAGCTAAAACGTCGGGGTCCGAAAACGTGGATCTACCTGCATGGTTAATTACACGCTTCTTTGTATGCACGTGAGTACTGTGGAGACAAGCGGGCTCCGAAAAGGAGGGTTTGAAGGAAGTGGCGAGTATTATTTGGTAAACAGACGACAATATTTTGGGCAAATGACGTGATCAGGAGGGTGGGTGAGCTATAGTGAGTGGTTCCGTGTGGTGCTTGAGCATAGTTAGGTTCACGATAGTTAGATTTAGTTGGGTTTATACTGTCTTCAAAGCTACCGACGAACTCTGTCAACCAGAAACAACTCAGAGATCTGATAAGTGTGGCTTGGAAACGTTGCGTGTGTTCCAGAGAAATTGCGCTGAGTTTCGGGTGAGAACTGGGTTCAGATAAGGCAACGTAATCTCTTATCAAACCCAATGTGGACAGAGAGAGGAGGGGAGTAAAGGGAAATATAAGGACTGTTTTCAGGATTGATATATTGGGTACATTTGTATGTATTGTACTAAAAGTTCATCATTTTTTGGTTCATTTAATTGTAGAGTGGTGTTAAAGCTCAGCGTATGTTTCAGGCTGCTACTTGAGTTTAAGAAAGGTAGAAAAACGTGTTAAATCGTTGAAACTGGGACAAGAAAAGATGTGTTGCACTTTTACTGGTGGAGGAACATCTTGGACATCCATCTTCTCCACTTCGGCATATATTCATGAACTAGTCGACTCATTCTTACCCAACCACCTGCTATCTATTAATCAACCATATAGAGGGGAGGAAAAAGTGTCATCATCATTGACAAGGGACATCTTTGAGTGGTAATTTATAAAATAATAGCTATCTCAAGCTCCGCCAGTCTCTTGTCTAAACTCTTTTCAACTTATTTTCATCAATATATCGAATTGCGACTGGCAACGATTTCTGTCATTCCATCTATTACGCAACAGAATAGAAGTACTTGTATTTTAACAAACTAGCAACTACCAGAAGTTGTTTATAACACCCCATTCCACGTCCAAACTACATGAGACTCTTTTTATTTTTCTTATCAGGTTCTATTCGTCAATTTATGGACTTATTCCTGTGCCATGGTTTGACTTTCCTTCCATATTGCGGATAGATTAGAGATATTTACGGTAAAAATTGATATTAGAAGAAGCGAAAAGCGCATGGAGACAAATTTCTGGTCTACAGAAAAGCCATGATGTCTTTTTGTTACTTATCTTCTGCTTTTCGGCGTCTATACGTCGAGTTAAATTCTTTTACTAACCTTGTCTCTCAGTCTGCTACGTGTAGAGAAGTACGCAATACAGTAGTAATATCTACCAGTAACGTATAGATGTGGCATTAGGCTTTTTTATGGTTATAAATCATGTTTTAGACAACTTTGAGCGGCGTATACAACTTTTATTCAACTACCACCCGAGCTCCCCCGACACCTACATTTGGCTCCCGTCTGAGGTGCTCAAGAAAAGAGAGAAATGCGGTATAGAAACATCTCAGAGACAGCAAAGAGCATCCAAGCGTAATACAGTGTTCAGGAAGAGTATCACTGAGCTCTTCCCTCACTTATTTTCAACTTATTCTGACTTACTAGACTTCATTCTGGTCCTGTCACACATCCTTATATATGGCGGTACCAGCATAGAGAAAACAAGTCAGTACTAGTATACCAGAAAGAACATAGAGTGGTGAATGCTATACTATAAGCCTAATAGAAGTTATCTGGTTATCTTTTCAGCCCACAAGTGCCTTTCTAATTTCAATAAAGGAGATCTTGCACGCCCCACGCTAACTCCCCATGTGTAACGTTACCATATAAAGGTACCGCCACTTTGAAATACCGGCAATGACATCAATCAGTAGACTATCAATGATTGATATATGAAACAGATGTCCCAGCCACCAGGGTATATGCAGATTCACCTTTTTGCTGTGAATATTCCATTCCAGTTGTTCTTATACTCGCATGCTGAATTCAATCTACGACGCTGACAAAAAAGAGAAATTCGGTAATCGCGAATATCAGAAAGAATCAAAAGTAGCAAAATACCAGCTACGAGCCCCAATGAGCTCGATAGGTCGTTTCATCGTACTCGTTTTCATCTTTTCTTCTACAAGTATTCGATTTCATCGCCACAAATTCCACACCCATACTGGCTGACTACAGAAGAGGTAGAAATTCAGTATAAACTGCATTTATAACTGCGACAAGTAGTTTTTCGCTTACTGCTGGCTATCAAAAGTGTCTTTTGTCTTTTATTTTTCTTACTATCAGCTTTTTTTGCCCAATATATACAGTCTTATCATTTCCTTCGTTTCTGTCACCTATGAAGCTAACAGAACTGAGTGAATTAATGCACTAATCGCAAACCTGGATATGACAAAAAGTGATCAGCCTGGATACAACATACTGTATGAAAGTTCTGAGCTCCTTTTCTAGCTTCATTTCTTCTTTTATTGCTACTCAAACCAATTACCCCTCGGTTTGTTATACATTATTCAATATTCCCACACAACAGCTAGAAATTTCGCTGTGAAAAACTTACCAGCGACAACATAGAAAGTCATAAGGCATTATGTAGGTGTGTACAATGACTTGTATCTGTTCTTCTATTCTATCTGTGCCTTTCTTCCTTGGTTATCGAGCTATTCCAAGCTCCAGTTTTATGACCTTACCACGTAATAATGACGTAGAGTGAGACCTCGACCTTAATAAATGTTCAGTGAAATAAGAGAGATGATCCAAATACTCTTGTACACTCATTAAAAGCCTTGATTACTTCCTCTCTCCTATTTGCCTCTTATTTGCACATTGACCGAGTTATCCCAACGTCGTTCAATCATTGGAGTTCACCTGAAAGTGGTAAATACAGCAGTAATAGAAACCAGCAACAGAAAAAAGTAGCTGGTAGCTCCTTGATAGCTGCCCAAACATTTTAAGCAGTTTATTCCACTTCGGTCCTAGACTCCTTCCTCATTTTACTGAGGTATTCCTTTGCATGATGTCATACCGTCATCAAGTAACTGAATAATTGAGTGAAAAACAAGTTTATAACTTACTGTGAACACAAATGAGTAAGGAGCTAGGTATCAGTATCTATCAGGAGAATCATGGACCTTTTATATTACTTCATTTCATCTTTTTCCTGTCAAAATACGACTTTTAACCTGTGAGTGGTTTCTGTCTCTCAATATACGATACTTATAGTAGAGGCAAAAGCATTAGAAACACGTCCTGCTCCAGGGAAGAATTAAATGGCGCACCTCATAGATGCTTTATAAAGCTTAGATTGTTTATTTCACTTCAATCCATCTTTTCTTCCCTAATTAATCCAGATAATTATACATCTGGAGTTTACCTCTAATCCCAAGCTGTTGACAGAGCAGGGATAAGTACAGGAATACAAGATATAAAACTAGAAAAAGAAATGAATTGCCTATTGTAGTATTCATTAACATTGAGAGTCTCTTATCTCTCTTCAATTCAGCTTTTTTCTTTTATTTATCGTATTATCCTAAACCATGAATTTATGCCCCCTTCCATCACGCTCAGGAAGCAGAATTTGTGTAGTGAGTAGTGAATCAGCACATAATAATGAGTTCACTTGAGCCTTTCTAGATGCTTTAATGTCTTGAGCACTTTTTCTTACTTTGGTTCAACTTTCCTCTGTCAATAATCCGAATCTTGCTATACCCTGGGTTTAGCCTCTCAAACTATGATATCTACAGACAAGAATAAATACTGCAGTAGAACACACTAAGTGAAGAGACTACCAAGTACTATAATTTTGGTTGTCTTAAGCCTCTTAAGACTTTTTGTCTGTCTCTCCTCAGCTTTTATTCTTCAATGTACCAAATTATCTCAGGTTCTGGGCTGTCGTTCATCTACTACAACTAGATAACAGAAAGAAACACGGGTGAAATAGTATATCAGCGATAAAATAAAGGTTCTAATAGCACCACTCTAGCCTAAGTTGTGTCTGATGCACACAATTCTCTCTCTGTTCTAACTTTTGTGCTACAAAAAGAGGTATTTCAACTTCTCTGAGTTTCCCCCTGGAGGTCCTTGCATTGGCATGTACAGGTGATAGCTCTAGTATACATTAGGTGCGCTCTAGAAGTTGCCAACCTTATAGATGTACCTGACTAGATTATATTCCCATCTTATCCTTCGTCATTTTCATCTTTAGTCGTCATTTAATCATCTTATCCTTAAGCTTACATAATGTCTCTACATTATAGACATCACATAAGAGAGATAATAGCACTAGCAGAACATATTAGAGATTCCAAAACTTGATAAGTAATCTTTGCGTAGCCACCCTAAAGTACCAAGTCTTCTCCAATACTCCATTTCAACTTTCTTCGCTGATAACGGAACTTATATCCAGTCTTAAGTTTCAGGGCTCACGCGGTTTACCTCGTTAGGACATAAATACAATATAAACAAGTACCATAACAATGTAATAAAAACCATTCACACAGTTTCAGCTCCCATAAGAATCATGGCCCATCGATTTACTTCTATTCAGCTTTTCTACACTTGAAAATTGACCTATCTCAACAAATGCACTGGCTCTCGACAGATGACTATCACAGCATAGAGATAAAACGCGACACAGTGGGCCAGGAACATTCTGAAGCTGAAAGTTAGCTTGTAAGAGCTATTAAAAACACTACTGGCTGTTTTTATCTTTTCATTTCAACTTTTCTTCACCGTTAATCCAGTTATGTCTGACTAGGTTTTGTTGACCGAACTATGCTGTCAATAGAACAGAGGCTACTGCCGCCTTAATTCATGGTTTCTGCACCCAGAATTAATCGGCCATATGAATTTGGTCTGATATGTAGCCCAAGCACTATTTCGTACGTCATTTGAGCTTTTATTCCTCCATTTGTGAGTTATCCCTGCGCTTTAATTTATGTCGTCAACTATGAAGATGGTCGAACTAAGGGTAATAGAGAAAAAATGACACCAGCAACAGTAATAAGTAGCAAATGGCATAATTTGAGCTTCTCATACATTATTTGTGTTTTGTTTTATTTCATTTGATATTTCTTTCGTATTTATTTGAAGTATTCCTACGCGTGCAGTTTGTCCTCTCCACTGGTTGCTCACGAAACTGAGAGAAATGCAGGAGTTGTGCACTTTGGGGACAATATAAGATGATTAGAAACATAAAGGTAATAGTGAAGAGTATGCTAGTCTTTTATTTTGTTCCAATTTCAGCTTTCTTTCATCGACATTTCAAAATAGACACTTTGAATGAAGCTCAAAGATTGAGAGAAGGGTTACTGAACTAGCAATCGAAGGCACGATCAAGCTAATGATCACATGTTAGAATAGCAAGCATTTCAGATGTTATCAGCAGCTTTTCATACCTCTTTTCAGTTTATGTTTTACAGTTTATCAATGTTATCCTGACCCAGCGTTCTGGTCTCTCTCCATGATACTTACAGAAGAGGTAAATATAGCTAATCAATACATTAACTGCACAGAAAAGTAGCTTGTCATATACTTTTTGCCATTTGAAACATGATTGCAACTTTACAATTCTTGATTTCAACTTATTTCTATCATTTACATGTGATATCGTTACGGCCAAAAATGTGTGACGACGTTGCTGACAGAAGCGAGCATATAGGTTTGAAAAAAGATGTCAGTCGCAGCAAAGGTGCTTTAAATGTCTACCTGGATCTCCCTAAAATACCATCTGCCTTTTCCTTTCTTTATATCACTTTTTTCCAATTGATTCCTCGAGTTGTACCAGAGCAGTTTTGTCGCTCCAATAATGATACCTGAGAGTAAAGGCAGAAAACAGCACTAATAAGAAGCTCACTACAGAAAAGAGCGGTAAAGAGTAACATATTAGTCGACTAGAATGTCCCCAGTCTTTCCCCCTACGTCATTTCAGCTTTCTTCTTCAAATCACCGAGTTATCCCAACACCAACTTTTTGTCTCAAGATATATTTTCGGAAAAGAGAAATACGCAGTATTAATAGATACCAAAAACATGAAGAAGTTTATAGACAGGTTTTAACAGCTTCTCAAACGTCCAAAATGTTTGATTTTACTTCAGTTCAACTTTTTTCATCATTTGATCGAGGTATGGCTAGACATGCTTTTTGACTATCAAGGCTGCTGATTGAGCAGGGAGAAATACCAGAGCAGAACATAGTAGGGGGGATAATTGGTAGTTATGTAGCTTCTAGCTGTCCTAAATTACACACTAGGAGACTCGTTTCTCTTCATTACAACTTTCTTTCTTTAGTTATATGTGCTAGACTACCAGCTCACGGAGATGTCTCGTCAACGTTGTGCTCTCATAAGGGCGGTAAATGTAGCAGCAAGAGATATTTCAGTGTAATTAAGGAGTGTTTAACGCATTATACAAGAGATGAAAACGTCCTTAGCATTTTACCTTACTTAATTTCATCTTTCTTAACTTTTTAATCGAGTCATAAAGACCTCTGGGTTTTCCTCTCAACCTCTGATAGGTATAGATATGAGCGAGAGCACCGTGTTTTCATAATTGAACTACAAGAAGTAATATAACTCAGGCTTTAAGTCAAAAGAATAATCTTTGCATTTACCCCCTACTTTTTTCTATCTTTTCTTTGCTCTTATCTCGACTTATCCTGTTAGCCGCCATGTTGTTACACAACATGGTCCGCCGAACAGAGAAATATACAAATGCAATGCTTACTAGCAGTATCAAGAGGTAGTGGGTTGTATTCTGTTAGCCATAGAAAACGTTATGAGACAATTGTCTTACTAATTCACATGTTTTTACTCTTAATTAATTGACTAATTGAGTAATACCGATCCCTGATTTCAGTTCCGTATGATGGCTGCTGAACAAAGGTGAAACTAACACTAACCTCTATCAAAAGCACATGAGCGCTCTGGAATGTAAGTTAACAGGTGCTTTCATGTCTTAATTTTCTTTTCCACTTTACCTCTTTTGTTGTTCGTTATATATCCACTTCCACCAACCCCTGGTTTTCTCTGTCATGATGGCTGGACCTGGTGTAGGTTAAAGCTGACAAAAAATTGAATAGAAACTGACTTGAAGTACGTAAAGTCTCAAGACGCTAATTAGACCTATAAAATACCTAATGACACCTCTTTATGCTGCTGGATAGCTTTCAAGCACATCTATCTTCCATTCTGCACATCTTGAATGGAAAGACGAAACTCAGGCCTTAGGATAAGTCGATATACTGAGAAGAAAAACTAGAAATAAGATGTATAATGTATCAAAGTGGATTGAAATGAGCTTTTATTGAAGAGATTACAAGTACCACTTTTATTTGTCCCTGGTACATATTTATGGTGTGTTTTGCCCTCATGTATGTATCACAAGAGAAGTGAGCAAACTTGGACTTGATAACTCGAATATCTGTCGCAAAAAGTTGAAATCAAGAGCCCAATGAGTTATATAACACTTTTTGGGTGACTATCTTGTATTTGATATTGTCTTGGTGTCTCTTCATCTACAAATACTGTTATCTGCCCTCTTCTGTGATCTTCATAGATGAAGATATACTGTGGACCTAAAAAAGAATAAAATGACGAATAAAAGTGATCACTGAGTAGATGTAGAGGTCAGTTATAGCTATCTAGTTACATTTGTCTTATTGATAACTTCTAGAAGCCACCGAAGATATATTAGAGCTTTAGGCTCCATTAGTCACTGCTTTGATTACTAAGAGAGAGTTTAGAGGTTGGAGAGCATTTATTCATACAAGAAAACTACTAATCATCTATATAAGAGTTGATCAGGGTGTAATAGGCTAATTTGATGCCTATTGCCTACCTTTTATGTCGCTAGTATCTTTATACCTTTATATTTCTCTCTGTTCTGTCAACATGGGCTGAGAGGCTAAACTGAGTGTTACAGATATCGTTATTTTGACAATTAAAAGTTGATTTCGAGTAGTGTCACGCGCTCAAGACATATATCCCACTACAAATGTGCGCGTGACAACTTTCTACAGTGGTTCATTTTCACCACTGCTATATTTTTCTCTGTTCTCTAAGCATAGTGAACGAGACAGAATTTACGTTCTAAGATAAATCGGTGAAAGGAAGAATAAAAGAGGAAAAATTTACAGATGACGGTCTCTTAATGCTTATTGGGCTTACATAAATGCATTTGGTTATGTCTTATTCTCCTCTATGTTTTTTTCTTGTATTTCTCATTATTCTGCCAGCTTCTCGGATTTAGAGACAGAATAAAATGTGTGGTAAGGACAACTCGAATATTTGACAGATAAAATCTGAAAATAAGCAGAGTAAGGTCTCTATGATACATTAGAAGACTTTCTGTGTAAGACTCTGAGCTACTTGAGCTCTTTGGCTTATTATTTTGCTGTTCATCTCTCCTTGTTGTCTGAGCTACAATGAAAAATACAAAGGCATGGAAATACGAAGATAAAATAACGACGAAAAGCCGAATGAAAGTAGAGAAAAAAGGTCTGAACATTTATTCAGACTTATAGGTCTATTCCTTTTGTTATTGGGTTGCTTTTGATAAGTTTTACTGTTTGATTCTGTCAGAAACGAGACAAGCTTAGCCTCAAGAATTGGGAAAACGCGAATGAATGATATATATAGCTGATTTTGAATAATCTAAGAAGCCTTTGGCATTATATGTGGCCCCTGGTAGATATTTGTAAACTCTTGGTATCTTCTTTCTTATTTCTGGCGTGATTATTCTTGTCTTGAAAGCTTCATCGATGAAGAGACATACATAGATATAATGGTATGTCGATTAAACGACGAATAAAGATATAAACCAAGTAAGTAGAGAATTTCGTAGCATCTCTAAAGTTTTTGCTGTCTGATTGACAACTTCTTGGTATCATCAAAGATATATCTGGTTCCCAGTTCTTTATGTATCATTACCATAACTGCTATGTGGAGCTTAGGATTAGAATAAGTGGGTTTTGAACAGAAAAAAAACTGCATTTCAAATGTAATAAGATGCTAGAAACAGTTTTCAGACAGTTATGGTGCTATTCGTCTCTTTATTATGTGTCTGGTATACAAATTTTGTAACATTTCTCCCTTCTCCATAGACACATGGGAACTCAAATCCAGGACCTAGGTCAGCTCGACATATATGGTGAACAAAAGATGAAATGAAGTAGGAAAATTATCTTATACCTCTTCTCTAGCGCTGAGTAGGTATTTAAGAACTCCTTGTAGTGACTTGGCTATTCCTCCACTCTTTACGCTCAATCTTCAACTACGGCAAACATGAAAAATAAGGGTACAGTAGTGATAACCTGAAAGATCGAGAATAAAAGTTATGATCAAGTACAGAAATGGTCCTGATTGATAACAGTAGCTACTCTAAAACTTCTTCAAGTCTCAGGAGTAAATATTACAGTTTCTCCATCTGATTTGTAAGCTTCGTATGGGAGGACCAAATTCACGGCTGGTAGAACTCGGCCAGTTGAGGAACAAAAGCTGAAATGAAGAAATACAAAAGATTTCAGACACTCTAGGCAACTACTAAGAGGTAAAAAGTCATTTCTCTCTGTCCCTAGTCTAAAATATTCCACTATTCCTCTGTTCTGTCAGCGACTAGATGAAGAGAAGAATTGCACGATAGTAATTACTCAGTAAGATGGGGGAGAAAAAACCAAATGAAAAGAATGTAACAAGCTTAGAATGTCTCAAAAGCCAATATCATGTATGAAGCCACCTCTTAATGTTTCTTGTGACCATTACTAATGTATATCTCTTTTCTATTACCATCTGGATGGGATGCCAAATGTTGGCATCGGAGAACTCGAATATTTGAAGCCTTAAAACTGGAATAATCTAAAAGAAGAGGCTCAAAACGTCTAGCCGGTCCTATGGTGTACGAATAATAGCTTTAGAATGTTCCCTGTATGAATTTCCGTTACATATACTTCTTTGTGGTTGGGCGTATATGGACGGACAAAACATCTGATTGTTTAGCTCGATTAAACGAGAGAATTCAGATCAATCGAATGACTTATAACGTCTCTGAAATATAATAAAACGTATCTGACATCTTCAAGATGTCCCTTACCCATAACGCTGCTGTACTTATCCCTGATTGAGTCAAAAAAAAAAAAAAAAAGGG